>JARWKJ010000007.1:41576599-42139099 GCA_029959095.1 Rhinichthys osculus
CACAACACCGGTTCAGTCTCTCCAGCTGCCTCTTCCCCTGACTTCTAGAGACAGACAAGTGGGAGGCGAAGGCAAATGGAGCAGCAGCATCTCCTGGTTTGGTTCAACGATGCTGTGTCCTCTTTTTGCTTACCTGCAAGCATTTTAGTATAGTGTTGTGACATTTTCTTCATAAAGGATGGCAACAAAATCCTTTGGTCTTTTTATGAATTTATTGCAGCTTGTTAACAAGCAGAGCAGAACGCAAAGCATTTTGTATGACTCTTCTCCCCCACTCATATCTGCCCCCCAATCCAGCCCACATGAACATTAGATACAATGTTCTCAGGACTGGTATGGCCTTGCAAGATGTCATGGTGTCTTCTGGGACAGTCCACTCTTCTGTAGTAGTCAGTAATCAGCAATCTGACATTCCTAACTGCTTTCACTAAAGCAGGCAATACAGGCATCATTGAAAAAAATGTACATTACAATAGTCTGAACTATGGCTATTTAAGGCTCTTGTAGCAGTAAGAAGAAATGTATTTCTTCTTATTGCTAGTACAGCTGAAAAAGTTCGTAACAATTCTTCAATGCGTCATTGATTATATATTGCACTTCTAAAGTGAATTTTTAAAATTTTGTCTTTAAAGGTGCAGTGTGACATATGCTCAAGATGGAGTGTATCCCTGCACAAGGAGTGTACCCCTGCAACCCTTGCCTCAGAGCATTTCAAGTCTAAAAAGTGTGTGTTAAATGCATGTTTGCCTCAAACTGTTGAAAAGTTCTATGTTGTACATATTGTACAATATGTACCGATTTGAAATTTGTATTAAAATATTTTTCAACCAGTCTATAAACAATGAATGTTTTTATAATTTCTTTTCTTTTAGTAAGATACACATAAATAGGTTATGAAGGGGTATGCTGGCAAGTGTGAAAACTAACAAAAAAGGATACCCCAACACTTCACTCTCTATGAAGCAAGACCTATCGAAACAGTATTTTTGTTAAACCAGGGGCTTTAAAACAGCATACCCCTTTATAAACTATTTTTTATTAAACCAGGGGCTTTAAAACAGCATACCCTTCACAAACACTGGTATGTTGTTTTGACAAAGTAGGCTAAATTGACACTAAATTGAAACTTACGGTATGCTATTCTGACAAAGCACTGACAGAACACCGGCACAGAGGGCGGAGACGCATGAGCTTGCGTTCAGTGTCAGGACAATCTATCTCACGGAATGATAATATCGGAACAGAAACTCTCAGTAGCGGTGTTCATTGCGACCCGGAGTCCGATAATGCCCACAGAGCCAGATAATATATGCTGGATGGAGATAAAACAGGTATACACTCACCGGCCACTTTATTAGGTACACCTGTCCAACTGCTCGTTAACACTTAATTTCTAAGCATCAGTATGGGGAAGAAAGTTGATTTGAGTGACTTTGAACGTGGCATGATTGTTGGTGCCAGAAGGGCTGGTCTGAGTATTTCAGAAACTGCTAATCTACTGGGATGTTCAGGCACAACCATCTCTAGGGTTTACAGAGAATGGTCTGAAAAAGAAAAAACATCCAGTGAGCGGCAGTTCTGTGGGCGGAAATGCCTTGTTGATGCCAGAGGTCAGAGGAGAATGGCCAGACTGGTTCGAGCTGATAGAAGGGCAACAGTGACTGAAATAACCACTCGTTACAACCGAGGTATGCAGCAAAGCATTTGTGAAGCCACAACACGCACAACCTTGAGGCGGATGGGCTACAACAGCAGAAGACTCCACCGGGTACCACTCATCTCCACTACAAATAGGAAAAAGAGGCTACAATTTGCAAGAGCTCACCAAAATTGAACAGTTGAAGACTGGAAAAATGTTGCCTGGTCTGATGAGTCTCGATTTCTGTTGAGACATTCAGATGTTAGAGTCAGAATTTGGCGTAAACAGAATGAGAACATGGAACCATCATGCCTTGTTACCACTGTGCAGGCTGGTGGTGGTGGTGTAATGGTGTGGGGGATGTTTTCCTGGCACACTTTAGGCCCCTTAGTGCCAATTGGGCATCGTTTAAATGCCACGGCCTACCTGAGCATTGTTTCTGACCATGTCCATCCCTTTATGGCCACCATGTACCCATCCTCTGATGGCTACTTCCACCATGTCACAAAGCTCTAATCATTTCAAATGGGTTTCTTGAACATGACAATGAGTTCACTGTACTAAAATGGCCTCCACAGTCACCAGATCTCAACCCAATAGAGCATCTTTGGGATGTGGTGGAACGGGAGATTCGCATCATGGATGTGCAGCCGACAAATCTGCGGCAACTGTGTGATGCCATCATGTCAATATGGACCAAAGTCCCTGAGGAATGCTTCCAGCACCTTGTTGAATCTATGCCACGAAGAATTGAGGCAGTTCTGAAGGCAAAAGGGGGTCCAACCCGTTACTAGCATGGGGTACCTAATAAAGTGGCCGGTGAGTGTAGTTTAGTATAATTACGGTTATAACTTATTTGTCATCTGCTTTTATCCACTATTAGTACATTCCTGTAGCGGACCCCGTTCCGAATGATGGCCAAAAATATACTGATCAGTTCAATGAAGTTTATTGTACATCGCACAAAAGATGAAGCGTTAGTTTTACTCCAGAGAAGTGGTTGCCGGGTGGGGGGTGGGGGCAACCACAGAAACCGAAAATTCTCGGGCCAGCAGCATGTGTCCAAATTTTAACCGTTCTATTTCATCAGAAACGATCTTAAAACTGTAAAATACCGAACTTGTCCTTTAATAAACTGGTAAACTTTATATCCGTAAAACGACTCGCTGAGCTGTCATAAAGTGCACACTCTCACTTTCATTTCTGCCGTGATCAGTGACCAGTAACGTTAGGCCTATCTCTGGAGACTGTAAGCTGGATCACGAACAGTTGGTACTGATCCATCATCGAGTAACAACGAGAGTAAATGAAGACTGCTATGTTCATTCTTACATCTTATAACAAAACACCTCAATTGCTTAGGAGACATTCTTGTCTATAGCTGCTCCCATAGATATCCATAATAAAGGCTAGATTTCTAACGGCGGAGTCTCTATCGTTTATCACCGTCGGCCATTGTCACAGGCAAGCTTTCTGGCGGGCTCTGTGGTACCTGATGTAAGATGAGTGATCAGCACAAACACAAATACTCTTATCTCGTTGAAATCTTTTTTTTTTTTTTTTTTTTTTTTACAATTTAACACACAACACAATCACAGAAAACACCAAGAAGAATATCGCTAAGTATATCGACTAGACACACAACAACAACAACAACAAAAAAAAAAGAAGAAAAAAAAAAGAAGAAGAATCTACACAGTCTGTGGGTTATCCATTATTCCATTTAAGATGATAATTGTATAGTCTCTATATAATTTAATACTAAGGCCCATGTGGTTTGGAACTCTTGCAGTCTTGAATGCTGTTTACTTGTAATTTCTTCAATGGGCAACAAATCTATTATCTGATCCAGCCATTGACCCAGTGTGGGTCCTGACTGGGAAATCCATGCAGTAAGTATGCATTTTTTTTGCAAAATAAGAAAACATTGTAAACACACATTTTTTTGTAAAGGGAAACTTATTTTCAATATCATGATTCAATAAATATAA
This sequence comes from Rhinichthys osculus, assembly GCA_029959095.1. Classification (NCBI taxonomy): domain Eukaryota; kingdom Metazoa; phylum Chordata; class Actinopteri; order Cypriniformes; family Leuciscidae; genus Rhinichthys; species Rhinichthys osculus. Next base: position 41,580,230 of record JARWKJ010000007.1, read on the forward strand.
CATAGGGCATAGCTCAAAAGTACAGTTACACATATCTTGAATTACTTTATGAATCTTCTCCCAAAAAGAAAAAATAGCTTTACAATACCAAAATAAATGCATAAATGTTCCTAATTCAATTCCACATTTTCTACACATAGGAGAGTTTGTGTCATTAAATGTATTAAGCTTCACTGGAGTTATATAGTATTTATACAGAAATTTATAATTAGTTTCTTTAACTTTAATGTTCACACTCAAGGGTAAGGTCAAATTAATACACAAAGTTAACCACTCTTTTTCGCTGAACTTCCTTTTAAGCTCTAATTCCCAATTTGTTCTCAGAGGAAAAAAAGAATTTGGTGAGCTTTCTAACAGAATTTTATACAAATGAGAAATCTTCCCCTTAACCGAAGTAGCAGAAATAATAAAATTTTCCAACTCTGTAGGATATAATCTAAGTTGTCCCTTTTTATGGAGAGATGTAATAATGTGACGAACCTGCAGATATTTAAAAAAATCTGTTCTAGGAATTTGATATTCAACACAAATAGCAGTAAACGATTTAACAGACTTAGAGTCTTCATCAAACATATGCGCAAAAGTTCAGCCCATGAAGTGACCAGTTTCGAAAATCAGTTTGCGAAAGTGCTAAAAAGTCAGGGTTAAATGCAATAGGAGAGTTTTTGCTTATATGACCTTTTGTGCTCAAATACCTATTACAATCCTGCCAAGCTTTCAGTGTGGCTTGTAAGGGGGGCAGCCCCTCTACACTCATCAGAAACTTCAAATTATTAACATAAAGTGTTGATGTAATCTCCAATGGATAGCATGCTAATGGTTCCAAAGTTACCCACAGGGAACTATTTTCCAGCTTCCAACCTATGATATTTCTAATTTGGCAGGCCCAGTAATCCCACTGAAAGTTTGGAAGTCCTAAGCCCCCTTTTAGATCTGATTTTGTTAAAGTGGACAACTTAATTCGCGGGGTCTTGTTGTTCCATATAAACTTTGTTAAACATCTATTAATTAGCTTAAAAAAAGAAAAATAAATATAACATGGTAACATATTAAAAGCGTAAATAAACTTAGGGAGTATACTCATTTTAATAACATTAATTTTCCCAATAAGAGATAGTGGGAGGACAGACCAAGTCTGAAGTTTCTTTTTACAAATCTCCAGTAAAGGGTTATAATTGTTCTTAAATAGTTTATCCAAAACGGGTGTCACTTGTATTCCAAGATATTTAAAACCATATACAGACCAGGGAATGGGGCATTCTTTCTTAACATTATTTTCATTTGGAATATTGAGAGGACACGCAATTGATTTTTGTAAGTTAATCTTGTATCCTGAAATCGCATCCCTTATCTCGTTGAAATCCCTTATCTCGTTGAAATCTTGACGGATTTACAAACGGTTTGGTTTCTTACAAACGTTATTAACGTGGCTATAATTCTGGGTGATTATTTATTTATACACTTATTATTCATACACTTATTATTCATAAGTATGCAGTGTCATAACTACATCTCTGACGTTTATAACAAACCAAACCGTTTGAAAATCGGTAGAAAATTTAGCAAGTTATGGTTATTTAAAAAGTACATCCGCCATTAAAACACAATGTTACGAGTGAGCGAGCTGCCTGTGACAAGATGGCCGCCAGGTGCGGACGTCGACCTCCATTGTATTGGCCAGCAGCGCGGACGAGACATCTAGCCTTTATTATGGAGGTCTATGGGTGCTCCGGCGTCAAAACAATGGCGGACTGTATTTAGCTCACGCTAAAACTGCAGTGTCAGTCAACAGTCGTGGGCAGAGCTTGTGCAAAAGTACGTCACACTGCTCGATTCTGAGAATGGCTTGTTCTAAAACAGTGCTTATGATTTATGGGGATTTAAAAAAACAAAAACACTGGGTGGGTTTTTATCATTATAGGGTGGTTCACACACTGCCAACACACATTTATGTTCAAACGCCATGTAAAAGTGAATTTTGCATAATAGGTGCCCTTTAATGCACAGAATACTTACATTTCCAGTCTTGAAGAACTGTGGGTCCTCCTTACACACATACACTGGAAGAGCATAAAGGGCTCGTTTCACTTCATGTAAACACAATTAACATGTTAAACAAGAAAACCAACTTTATTTTATATACACTTAAGACAGTGATGGAGGTAGTTAGTGTCATAAACGGACATAAAAAGATCATAAACATTCAATGTCACGAATCGTCTCTGAAATCTTGCTAGTGTGTGCCGCTTTCTTTGATATGGTGAAACTCAGCACAAACCTAGAAAACCACAAACACACACAAGTAAGTGTATAACCAACAATGGATTTGGAAAAGAGAAAGACAAGTCTGTGTCCTGTTATCTGAGGAGACATCACACATCTTCCACTTCAACTCAATAGAAGTTACCTTAAGAGTTGAGGGTCACTAGTATGCAGCATCCAGTTCAGCCTGCAATTAAATAATGTTTGTAAAGATTTACTACAAGTTTTGTAAACTTAATATCCAATATACTGCTAAATTCATGTCTGTGTATTAGTCTTAACCTAATCTTGGATGAAGTTCCTGTACGCGGCTAGTTTTTGCATAGAAATAAAACAGAGACTGCATAAAATCACTTTCACCAGGGTTGAGTTTCCAAAAAGCATCGTATGTCCAAGTTGATCGTAGAAACATTTTCCACCAATGTTCTCAACAATCGACTTGGCTCACTTTGCTTTTGGGAAACGCAGCCCTAAACAGTGCATTGACAACAGCAACGTTCAAAACATAGTACTGCGTTTACTGAAAAAAGTGCCATCTAACGTTAACATCATTGCCCTGCTTTGACGTTAAAATCACACTGAAGCAGTGATGCTAAAATGGCATTCAAAAGCACCGGGGAAATGCTGTGTAAAAACAGCGTTTCCCAACGATTAAAACATTTCCTCATGATATTCTTACAACATTCAAAAAGCAAATAAGAAATGTTCACAGATGTTTTGATTTACTTACAAGTTGTTCCATTACGTTTGCTCCGGTCGTGTACTCTCATGGTATAGCTAAAAACCTTCCTTCCCAACGCCACACCTTACCCTAAACCTACCCTTCCATAAAATTAAAATTGACTATAGAGTCTCATACTTAAAATACTGTTAAAACTGAGGAAAACAAACATGATGACTTACGGTTTCTGGTGATGTTATATGATCTGTATGCCTTATCACTAGGTGCCGATAGTGAAGCTCAAAAGTGAGGAAAGTAAAACAGATTGGCTAGTGATGCAATCAGCGAATCCAGAGGGAGGGGCTCTGATGACATTGTGAATAGCTGTCTCATTATAGGGGGCGTAACTTGAGGTAGGGGGTGTAGTTTGAAGGGGTGGGGTTTGTAGTACTGCGGGATGCAGTCGGACACACTTGGCTTTTTTGGGGGTGAGCAAAAACGTTCTGTTTTTGTGTGTGTCCCTTTAAATGCAAATGAGCTGCTGCTCCACGGCCCCTTTCAAGAAGAGGGCGGAGCTTCAAGAGTTCAAGCTCTGGGCAGTGTTGCCAGATTGGGCGGTTTCCCGCCCAATTGGGCGGTTTTGCATTTGATTGTGCGGGTAAAAATTGGTTTGGGCGGGTCGACAAAATTTGGGCGGGTTTGGGATCAGTTTGGCGGTTTTCCAAAAAATTATAGGCTAATTATTTAACACAACTAACACAACCCAAGTGTGCATACATGTACTCCATCCAATCAGTCATTGTAATGTAAATAAACACACCCACTGCATACTCGGCTGTGTTAGTGATGTTGACAGTTGACAGGCGGCTTGACGTCAACGTCACGAGTCACACTCAAGAGCTAATCGAATGATAGCAGAAGCTGCGTCAGGACTCAGTCAGCAGCACTCAGCGGGAAATACAAATTAAAAAGATGACGAAGTGGGCAAAATATAAAAAAACGTACCGAAAGGAGTGGGAGAGTGATTCGGACCTAAAGCCATGGATAACGCAGTCTAAATCGGATGATAGCAAGGCTCACTGCAAATTCTGCAACACCGACATAAGGGCTCACTTTAAGGATTTGAAGGACCATGCCGAAACCAAGAAGTACAAGATGTGGTGCCTGCCCACAATTAAGGCTTTCACAGTGAGTAAAGCTAGTTTAAGTAACTCGGCGGCCATCTGTGATGACCAGAAGCGCCGTGAACTGCGGATAGCAACATACGTTGCTTGCCACACGTCAGTTAATGCCGTGGACGACTTATCGGACATACTGAAGGATGAGATCGGAGCATTCCAGATGCACAGAACCAAATGTACGGCTGTCATTAAGTCGGTTCTTGCGCCATATTTTAGATAACTTCGACAGGACATTGGTGACTCGCCTTACTCTCTTTACTTGGACGAAACAACCGACATTACCGTAAACAAGTTACTTTGCATATGTGTAAAATATCGTTCTAAGACACTCAATCGGTTTGTGAGCACTTACCTGGGACTTGTCGAACTTTTGGACGCTGATGCTAATTAGATTGTGGATGCTATCATCTGCTTTCTCCAAGCTAACGCGCTGGATGTAGCAAACATGGTTGGCATAGCAACAGATGGAGCAAGCATAATGGTGGGGAGACATCATTCCATGTACACGCTGCTCAAACAGAAACAGCCTAACTTACAACTAATCAAATGTGTATGCCATTCCCTGGACATTGTAGCTCACAAGGCAATGCAGCAGCTCCCTTGCAATATTGACTACATGATCAGGGAGACTTACAACTGGTTTGCACATTCATCTAAGCGTCAGAATGACTACCGAACTCTTTATGAGACGGTTAACAGTGGAGGATGTCCTTTGAAAATGCTTTCTCCAAGTTCCACCCGCTGGTTAGTGACAGCAGATTGCATTGACAGAATCCTTGATCAAGAAGATGCACTTACTTTACATTTCAGTCTAGCAGCAAGCTCTGAACACTGCTATGCAGCACGGCTTCTGAGTGAAATGTACAAAGACAAGACCAACAGCATTTACCTGCATTTTCTCCGTCCTTTACTGCTGGAAATTAAAGCTGTCAACAAGTGTTTTCAGTTAGAGACCGCTGATAGCCTTGCAGTTTTCCGGGACCTCAAACGGCTGTACATGTCAACACTGAGACGTATAATCAAGCCGAGCGTTTTCCGTATGAATAACGAACAACAACTCATGGACTTGGACCTAAAATCTTCCAGTACATACCTCTCACCTAAAGATGCTGACCTGGGGACCACATTCAGTCAGAAGTTGGAGGCGAGCACTCTGTCACCTGAGAAAAAGCAGGTGGTCTTAACACGCTGTGTAGACCTCTTAAAAGAACTCATTGCCCAGAATCAAATGCGTTTGCCTGCATCCTTGGAGTTGCTGTGGAAGCTGGAACTCCTGTGTCCCGCTTCTGTTGTGTCAAACAAATCATCCTTCCAAGATCTGCCAAGAAGGAATTATTTTCAGGCTCATCAGATTTACTTGACACTCAGTGGAGAAATGTTGCCTCAGCAGGGTTCTCACCTAATTTAACCATTGATGCGTTTTGGTTAGAGGTAGACTCTTTTCAAGATGCTGGAGGAAACCACTGCTTTCATGATTTAGCACTAGGTGCAATTCAAATCCTCACTCTCCCCATATCCAACGCTCCGGTTGAAAGAGCATTTTCGCAAGTCACGCTGCTCAAAGATGACACTAGAAATAGAATGGGATTGCCGCTCCTTTCTGATTTAATGGACGTGCGCTCAGGGCTGGCACGGAATGGATGGACATCGGCTACATTCCGTCCTCCCCAACAGTTGTTGGGTAAGTTTGATGCATCCATGTACTAGACAGCTCAGCCAGACTGTAAATAGTTCTAAAACATTGCATTCAGATCAGCTGTGTTCTTCAGCATCCTGTCAAGTTACAACCGACAGCCTGTTACTGTTCTGCATTTAAAGGTAAGATATCTCGCTCTTTCTTTCACACACATACACCCGTTTATCAGGAGTAAAATGTAGTAGTACTACTACTAATAATAATAATTTAATATATATAATATAATTTAAATACATAGCCTATATAATCTATTAAATTTAACAAAATAAACATTTGGTATTTAAATGATCGCAAAACATTTTAAATCTAACGTTACACTGTGAAAGTGCATTGTGTGTGTGGTCGCATTTTAGTCATATTTGCTAATTCTCCTTAATTATTGCCCTGTTTTGATCCGTTTACCTGGGAAATTTATTTATTTGATATTTTATTTTGTTTTAAGGAGATCTAAATGGTGCTTATCAACCTTGAATGACATGGCAATACAATTATATCACATTATTTTGGCAGTAACATTTTGGGCGTTTTTTTTTTGGAGTGGGCGGGTTTTGGTGAGCTTTTGGTCTGGAAATCACAGTCCCAATCTGGCAACACTGGCTCTGGGCTGCGTTTCCTGTACGACGTAACTCGCTGCTTCACTACCATAGAACGATGCATCGTTGGTGAAATCAACTTACTAGTCATGACTGTTTCCCAAAACTATACTGTCGCAAAGTGGTCGTTCAACCACCTTGGTTTATGACGTCACGCATTTAACAGATTTTAATTAAACTGTTTGAGGTCGAATTAACGCTAGATGTTTTGATATAAATTACAGACATAGCATCTGAGGACTATCTCTCATTTTTCTCAGTTATTTTGCTGTATTTCCAGATTCAATCATAGGCTCGTTCTTACATAGTAGAGCACTTTCGCACATGTGCAGTCTTCAAAAACGGGTCTTTAAATCTCTTGACAAACTAAAAGACGTAAATGGCATTTGTATGTATTCTAAATAAAAGACAGGTTGTACTGAATGTCAGCTTGCTTATTTTGCTCAAGATAAGGATTTATTAAGTCCACATGTCATGCAATCTAGAAACTCTGCTTCACAGCTCGAGATCTGTCGCTCCAAACACACAACTTTGCGATGCTGTTTGCGGATGTTCGTTGGAACTATGGTTTCGGGAAACACGACTCGTTGAACTGATGATAAAGACGGAACTTGTGAATATAGTTGGCTTTTGGGAAACGCACCCCTGGTGTCAGGGTTTGTGTAGGATGCCGAAGACGAGGAAACATAATTTCAATGCAGCTAGTTTAATAACAAACTCAGGATACAGGGAAATGCAGGAACTCAGGAAAAACACAACCATACATAGACGACGATCAACAAACACTGAGGGAAAACAGGGTTTAAATGAACAGGGACTAATAGGATAATTAACAGAACACAGGTGAAGGGAATAGCTAATTAGACAGAGCGGGAAAACTAACAGGACTGAACCAAAATCACAAAAGACGGGGGAAACAAGATCTCAAAACTTAACTAATAACAAGACTAAACCAAAATCACAAAGACAGGGGAAACCAAGATCACAAAACAAAACTCAAACACTTTGAAACGTGACACCTGGGCTGCGTTCAGCGGCGACAAAACGTTGCAGAACGTTTTTTAAACAGAAACGGGGATGCGTTGAACGCACTGTTGTGATGACGCAAGAGTTGCAACTACGGCAGCTGAGAAGGCTTTTTGTGTTCTTTGTGAAGAATTTTCGGAGCCTGATTAAGTCGGTATAAATATGTTTAATACTACAACATATGCCCGATGTTACAGTTACTGCACTTGCCGCCCAGAACACAGGAGCACATCCCAATGGACTATATGCACGCATAACTTCCGCGTTTGATGCGTTTCCGGTTGGGGAGATTTAAAGCGGAGGAAAACCGAGGAAACCGGGATTATGGCAGAGTCTTCAAAATTTACTGTCCTCTCGTCTTTGAAACGAAACTTTAATACGTTTAGATGTGATTTTATATATAGTTTTTTTTTATATATAGTTTATTTTATATATAGTTTTTTATTATGTTTATTTAATATAATAAACAAAGAAGCATAAACAAAAATGAGGGGTGTCTGTTTTGTCTGTTTTTGTGACTAACGTTTCTTTAGTATAGCAATAGAGTATTTAAACCAATATAAATTCTCGGTATAGCATTGGACTCTACGATCGGCGGAAGTAATCCAGCATCCTTATGGTGTGTTCACACCGAACGCGAATAGAGCGTCAAATACGCGTCTATCGCGTCTGGTTAGACGCTTGAACATTCGCTCGAGTTCAATTTTTTCAACTTGCGCGGAAGACATTCGCGTCAAACGCGTCGCCCAATTCGCGTCATTCGCAACGCCCGGCGCGAATGATGCGTCTATTCGCGTCTTTGCATTGACTTTGTATGTAATCTACTCGCGCAAATAATTAAATTCGCGTTCGGTGTGAACACACCATTAGACCTTCACCGGAAATACCGCCGTGCATAGAGCCCATCGAGTGAAGGGATTTGTGGAAACTGAAATGGAAGCACATCTTACCTAATAAAGACTAAAACACATCTATTTAGCCTCACATACTGACTTTATTTGTTGTTCATACTGTTTTATTAATACCCTGTATTTTCTTTCTCATTTTTAGGAAAAGCACTTTACATGCATTGTTTATTTCTATAGCCTACCAAATGTCACACACCTGCAATGAAGCTAAAAATATAAACAACTACATCATTATGTTGATATCCTATATTTTTACAATAATACTTACGACAAACATGTCTTCTAATATCCTCAGTTGTTGCGTATCGAACACATTTGTAAATTACTTCCATTGTGCGAGTTCTCTTTAATACCGTGTGCTTTATATACATGTTGCTGCTTAATGGACTGCAGTTCTGACACACCCACCAAACAAGAGAAAACGCATCTCAAACCCCGTTGCACACCGGTGCACGCCGTTTCCAGGAAACATGACGTTCAACCCGGAAACCGTAGCAAAACGTTGCGCACCGTTGTTATCTTGAACATGCCCCTGGTGTGTCAGGACGCACTGAAAATGTCAGAAATGCTCAGTAGCGGTGTTCAGCTCAAACCGAAGTCGGACAATAATGCCTACAGAGATCGGATCAGGACATCCATAAGAAAAAGTTAAAATTAAAAGTGTAATATCTGTCTATTTTTAGTCAAGGTTGGCTAAATGTATACCTTACATAGATTTTCAATGAATTACATTATATTTGTCCCAAATCGTTGTTACAGCACAAATCAAGTCTATGCTTTATAATGACAAATAATAATAATTTATAACCATTTGCTTTTTTCCAAACACCAAACTTCAAATAAAGACCACTGTATTCATTCTTGAAGGGAACTTTTGGCTGTATGGTGATAAGATTGACTGTTTGGGACAAACTGCCTTGAACTTGAGCATGTGAGAACAGAATGACGCATCTGGTGTAGTTCAGCAGCCTCTGTATTTTGCTACACTTTACGGACAGTGTATTTTACTCTCAGTGAGAAGTTTAAAATGCAATGGAACTGTAGACAGAAACAAAATAAAAGAGAAAATATATTGACTGATATTTAGATTTATTTGAGGGCTAATAAATATTCTAGGGGGCATCCCTGGTATTTAGTGGATTAGATTGATCACCAGTTCCACACACACAGAGGTATAGATATACTTCAACGATCAAGACAATAACCACTGGTATCAGCCGTTATTCAGTATTTTGGGTATCGTAATCGGATCAGTTTTAAATAAATGGTATCGGTGCATCCTTACATTAGACTTGTCAGTTAAAGTTTAGGTTCGTAGGTCTACTTATCGTTTCATTGTTTTACAGTTTGAACCACTGAGGACTCATTATCAGCTAAATCTGCAAATCAAACACAGTGTAAATGGTGTAGATATAGCCTCATGCAACCAAACAGTTTGCAATTTTGACCAAGAACAATCTGGCCAACACAGTTCATTTTGTTTAGAGAAGACGTTTAGTAACAGGCACAAGTGTACAAACCAAAGTACTGGCATAGACCAAAGATAATTCTGATTAGTAAACAGACAGAAATTGATGTATTGTTTGTGCCTCAGATATATAGTTCAGTAGTTCTGAAATGCAAATGTCCTCTGCAGGTTGTCACACAATATAAGTATAAATGTTGTCAGAATCATCAGTTCTAAAATGAGGGAAAGGCATTATTATACATTTAAGCTTAGACTTTGAGGAAAGACTGTCACAGTTTGAATAGCAAACAGTGTGATGCAAGACACTGGAAAAGTACAAGCTGTGCAAATGGTAATATTGCCAAAAGCCTGAATTTAACCTACATTATTGTAGCCTGTTTCAATCTCGTGTTCACTTCGAAGTCATTGCCAAGCTACTGTGACACTTACAGCTGTTCCCGGGTAAGATGAGCAAAAATAAAAGCTCACTTCTCCATATTTATTTATGTATACTGTGAATCAAATCAGATATTTATTATGCCTATGTTGGACAAACATTTACAAGGTTCCTCTTATAAAGGTATACCTCTTCAGAGAATCTATCGAGTTGATTCTCCTTTTAGACATTCAATACTGTATGTTAAAATCAGTTAGTTGTTTTACAGTAATTCCCAATGCTTGGAAAGTGAATTATTGTGAAAGGTATGAACAAATGAGAGAGATTTATTCATTATTGAGGTTTGAACTAACTCAGTATAGACTAGAATCTGTTTCAGTTCATCATCTGACAAACTAAAGATGATAAGCCACTCACAGAATCACATTAAAAAATGTAAAATACATTTCCATGGTAACCAGTTTTCCTATGTCCTGATTTCCCATTGCGTGTGTATGAGTGTGTGTGTGTGGGAGGGGGAGCACTGGGGCAGAGAGAGAGAGCGAGAGCGAGCGAGAAATGGGGGCGGGTGAGTGCGAGAGATGAGGCAATATGTGATGGTAAAAGACCACATTCACTGTTATAGATCACAGTACCAGTGTAACAGGTATTACAAACTGTACTGCATTACACTGTTCATCTGCGCATCGAGTCTTTGACTGGCATTGGAGAATAAATGGGCTTGGTTTTGACAGAATTTCATGTTTAATAGCCTGAGAAGTATCAGTAGGGATTTAAAAGTGTCATTTTTGGACATTTTTTAAAAAGGATTTCATGAGTTTTGACAAGACAGAAATGGCAGGTTTTCCAACAGGCCACTCATAAGAAATGGATACAATGCTTTGAAAAAGACTTCTGATAAACCGGACTGTATTTTTGTAAAACATTTTTTTTTCTTCTTCACAAAAAAGTTTCTTTACGGAGTGCAACAGGCAGGACAGAGCAAACCTCGTGCCAAATTCTTCAAGCTGATTTACCATTAGAAGAATGGAGTAAAGCTGGGATCTTCTATGAAAGCTGGGATTGATTATTCCAGATCTTGAGACATGGCTCAGTCTGAAGACGTGCCTATGGAGATGAGCGCCGAGGCGAAGGCAGAGAGTGAGTCCGCAGGGGCGATAAAACGGGCTCGGACCATGGCTCTCTACAACCCCATCCCAGCCAAACACAACTGTCTCACCGTCAACAGGTCTCTCTTTATCTTCGCTGAGAATAACTGCATAAGAAAATATGCAAAGAGGATTATAGAGTGGCCATATCCTTTAACAAGCTTTTCTTCTTTTACCAATGATAGAATGACAAATTGCATGCAATTATCACAGCTTTACTTACCTGTGTTTTTTTTACTTAATGTTTTTGACAGAAGTTGGCTGTCCTTTTACTGTCAGTCGTTTGGTGAAATAATTTCAGACACATTTATTAAAGCTAGAAAGAAAACAAATAATTAATAATAATCTGCTGGCAAACCGGCAAGTTCTGTATTAAAAGGCGCAATCAGTTTTTTTGTAGACTAAGACTGTCATCTCATATTTCACTGGTTTGCATTGGTTTGCATCTCTACCATAAAGAAATGTGAGACTTTGTGACACTAGACACTCTTTCTAGGGAGTAACAGTGTAATACAAAACTTTGCCATAGTTCATAGTCAGAGCTGCTTGAGATTTAAGTATACTAAGAAATGTTAAAAAGAGTTGGTACGTAATTACTACATTCAAACTGGTTTTATAATTGTTTTTAGTTGCCTTCCATTACACAAGACCAAGGTCAATTTACCCAATATGAGATTAATACGATGAGTTCAATAGAAAGCATGTGGAGGCTTTTCTTGCATGTAATATCACACGTGTCTTTGCCAAGACACCAAAGCCTGCAATCAAAAGGTAGACAATTCAATATAAACGCACACATTTCAACGCACGCAACTCATTCTTCCAAAACCAAATAACCCTCTAACTGTAAATGTGGGAAACGTATCTCAAAATGTTCAAGAAATACAGATCGTATGTGCGTGTATGTAGTTCTTTGTCATGGATTGGATGTATTCATGTCCAATAACAACACTATTCAACAAGACCAAGGGACTAACCAAGACTAGTTAACCAATGACAAAACACACCTGAATACAATTCAACGCAAAAGAACAGAACTTAAAGTTCTTTACAACATAAAGACATGACAAATAGTACAACAAAAAGACAAGAGCATGAAAGCATCAACCAAACAGTTACAGAGATCTTCCCGAGGCGCGGATTCCATATGGCCAAACGATTGCATAACATCCTAAACTTTATACAAGTAAATAATTGCAAGTAAGACTCAATAATGGCTCAATGCTAGAGGATGATAACAGCTATAATCTGGGTTTGTTACAACTGGGCTGTGATAATGATGCTAAAGTGGACCTGATCACAGGTTTCTGACCTTGAGGCTGTTGGATTGTGGTTGACTTGTATAGTGATCTTGTGGTCCCCACTGGCTGGAGAAACTGACTCTGGATGGCCAGGAGAGATACACTTGGGAACAAGGCTTGGTTTGGCTGATAGAGAAGCATGGGTGGACATGGTAGGCGCATGAGAATAGGTGGATGTTGCTGGCATTGGAGCCAAGGCTGCTCTTACTTCACTTGAGACAAGAGCCGTGACATGGATCCCAGGGACATAACCAGCCTCAGGGAACTCATAAACGTCCTGGGGAACAGAGAAAGCAGTGGATTCTGGACTGGCAGCCATAACATGACTCGGGACATGGGTGGTCTCCATGACAGGGGACTAAATAACTAAGTCCAGACACTGCCATAAACTGCAGAAATACGAAGCTCCTGGTTTGAGACGGGAGGTGTGAGTTCCTGCTTATGGTTTGTGGGAGATGTGAGCACCTTGGGTAATGGTAGTACACAGGTTTGGTCCTAGATGGACATGACCTCATCTGTAGCAGATATGGGTGCTGATTCAGGTTCATGGTAGGCATGAGTATGGACTCGTAGCTGTGAACGTGAGGTGAGAAAGCTGGTATATTTGGGCAAAACTAAGAGGGAAAAAGTGATCACCATCCACCACTTCCACAGTATATGGTATGGAAGCTTGTTTCCGCAAGAGAATAACAAATACTAAAGGTAATTGCGACTTTTTATCTCACAATTCTGAATTTTTTCTCATTGCGAGATATAAACTCGTAATTCGAGAAATAAACTCGCAATTCTGCCTTTTTTTCTCGCAGTTGCGAGTTTATATCTCACAATTCTGACTTAATAACACACAGCTGTGACTTTATATCATGCAATTCTGACTTTATAACTCTCAATTGCGACTTTTTATCACGCAATTCTGAGATGTAAACTTGGAATTCTGAGGAAAAAATTTGTCTTTATATAATGACAGATATGACAATTTTGAGAAAAGATGTCAGAATTGCGAGATATAAACTCGTAATTGCATGTTATAAAGTCAGAATTACGAGATTATATCTCGCAATTCTGAGTTTATATCTCGCAATTCTGACTTTATGACACGCAGTTCTGACTTTATGACGCGCAACCTAGGCTCATTGGAAAAACATTTCTGTAAAATTACATTACGTTGCTTCTTGAACGTTTCGCAACACTTTCAATGTTAAATGTCCAGTGAGTGGCACTAAAAGTGCTTTCAGTTTTAGGTAACACTTTACTTGAAGGGGTGTGCATAAGACTGACATGACACCTTCATAATCATGAGATGAAACATGTCATGAATATGAAGGAGGTTATATGCATATTTATGACAACTGTCATTAAGTGTCATTTGCCCAATTATGCAATTTTTAATGAATTTTTTTACACCTTGACATAAACCAATATATCACCTGTCAGTGTCTTTGTCATGACAACTTGACATTACTAAGACAACACAACCTGTCATAAATATGTCATAAACATGACATAGCAGATTCATTATCAAACTTAAGAAACCACTTAGCTTTATGGGTTAACATTACATTAAACTGTCAGGTGGTTGGTTTTGACATTGGCTGTCATGAGGCCATTATTACTGTGTCAATGTAATGTTAACCCATAAAGCTAAGTGGTTTCTTAAGTTTGATAATTAATCTGCTATGTCATGTTTATGACATATTTATGACCATTTATGCCAAGTTGTCATTACCAAGACACTGACAGGTTATGATGTATTGGTTTATGTCAAGTTGTCATAACAAAGACATCTCAAACAATGTCATATTTGCATTAAAAATGTCATAATTGAGCGAATGACACTTAATGACAGTTGTCATAAACATGCATAAAACCTCCTTCATATTCATGACATGTGTTATGTCATGATTATGAAAGTGTCATGTCAGTCTTATGCACACCCCTTCAAGTAAAGTGTTACCCAGTTGGATCCAAAACAGATAAAAGTGAATCAATGTTGGTTGTTGTATATATTGTGGTAGTTGTGAAATGAAATGTCTGGTGAGTGGTGCTAAAAGGTTGATGCTCTATCGCTTTTGAAAAGAATGTACTACCAATAGTGTTAACAAAAGCAAACGTGATGTAAAACCGCAATGACATTTTAGCAAGTACGTTGTTATGTCAGGTGAACTACAAAGTTTATTATGTCAGAAAAGCCATACTTGCGGAGATGGTTATGTGATGCAAACTGTATTAGTTTACAAATCAGGCACTATGGTCATAATATAGTCTAATGCAAAATAGGGTTTGCTTGTTGGGTTCATAGTTGATGGTCGTGTATTCTTTAACTGAGCAGAATTACATAAAGTTGGAATCCATGTGCATAATAAAAAGAAAAAGAAAAACCACAATGACAACTCCATTAGGTCCTCTAGAAAGATCATGTTCTGACAGTGAATAAAGGCTTTTCTCCGGGCTATAGTCAGAATGACATAAAGATTGTAACAAAGCCTCGGAGATGGGGAAATAAATGGCAAATGTCTTTTCCTAGCAATGCAATAGTAGGACAGTACCCAAGACACTATATTGATATTACACTCAAATCCAAGCCATTCTGTAAAGTTGGTGTGTATTGCTATTTGTCCAGAATGGTATAGTCTGCATGTATTGGGGTCTATATGTTTATTTTTTATGTTATCTATTTGTTTAGTTTTTTTACAGTGAAGGATCAAGTGAATAAATAGGCTACAATTTTCATATAACAGCCAATTATCCAAGGAAGAAGCAGACATGTGGGTATGAGAAAATTATACGGTTAATTAGACTTGCTGACTACTATTTTTCTACTGCTAATAGTAGTAACCCTGATTTAGTTCCGGATGCGTGTTCATGTATAAGCCCATCCTCTCAGTGTACTCTATAGCATGACTTTCATTACTTGTACTTTTCAACAAAATTAACCACTATGTCACACAATAAACAATATATTTTATGTTCCCTAAAAATCCTTTAACTTTGATTAAATTCACAAGTGTCAGCTACCAATCCAATCAGCAGGAACTGGTCACTGCACATACTTATGAGGATTGCACCCGTTTTCCATATTTGAGCCTGAAAATGCATTACAAGCAGCGTTCGAATGTTTCTCAGGTGAGCAAAACTCAGTCAACCCTCCCTGGAGGAGGTTAAGTGTTGAATGCTGGTTGCCATGGCAATCCTTGCTGCTAGAGAGATGCCAAAAATAAAAAAGCTGAAGATTCTTGGTTAGTGCCCCTGATTGAGTTGACATTACTATGCGTATTATTTTATAATGCCATTTGTGTGTGTGTGTGTGTGTGTGTGTGTGTGTGTGTGGCTGTGTTATAATTCCAAGTATTTTACCACTCTTGCAACCATCTTTTTATCTGAAAAGAATGGTGAAATTTGGTGCTCTGGTTGCTCAGAAAGTATTAGCACATTTCTCTACAAGCTGCATGATTTGAGGGATCATTCATGTCCGTAGAACAGTCAGTGCAGGCGACTTACTGTAAGTTTTTAATTGTTCAAATTACTAAATATGATCAACAGGAAAAGTGATGTTTGCCCCAGCACACACACACACTACTAAAACCCTTCTTTGTTCGCTTTTGAAGCGGGTTTATTTGGTGATGATGTCATTGGGCTCATGTATTGTATATGCCATTGAGGATTACCCTTTGATCACCCCCTCAGACAAGCTTTAGAGAACATGAATGAATTTGGATTTCCATTAATTTGGATTTGCAGTGAAATGCTCATTAAGTGTAAAAAAAACAGATAGATATTAGATATAGATTTAACAAAAGATATTCTCACATGAGTTATCTAATATTTTTTTCCTCCCATCGTATGCAAAAAAAAACCTCAGCGTTTTTTTTTTTTTTTTTTTTACAAAAACCAAGGCCATGTGGCAATTTAATGGTCGTTCAAATTTCCAAGTTTACAAGAATCAATCAATCCAAAAGTAATTTTGTAAATCCCTTTTGACCTCTGCCAAGCACATGCATTTTAAAAATAGTATTTTATTTCTGAAATACTGGAAACGGTTTACAAGAACAATATTAGGTCATCGCTTCACTCAGTTCATAAGAATAAAAAGAAAAGTTTTTAAACTTAAAAAGGCTCATTATTATGTCAGCACCATTTTTGCAATAAAAAAAAGAATTATATACATTTATATAAAATAGCATACTTAAATGTTGAACATGTTGAAACAAAAAGAGCAGGATCTAATTGCAGCAATCTTTAGTTTATTAACAAACTCAGAATAACAAAAAAATAAATAAAAAATACTCAGGCGTCACAGAAATCTCAAAATCACGAACAGAACTACCACCACACAAAGATGAAATTTAGACAAAAACTAACAGAAAACATGATCAATATATACCAAAAAACAAAGGGAGGAAACGAGAAACAGGTGGATCACATTAATCAAACAATGAATTACCCGGTCCCACTTTATATTAAGTGTCCTACTATGTAAGACCATTTAAATTAATAATTTGATGCAATGCACTTCTTGTGGACATGCATGTTTTTACATTGTACTTACATTTTAAAATACCTGCATGTAAATACATCTATAATTACACTGTTGACCTTCCCTTACACCTCAACCCACACTTAAACCTACCCATACCACCAAACCTGTCCCTAAAATGATCCCTACCCCACCTAAATAACTTTGCAAAACAATAAGTACATTGTACTTTTTTTATGTAAGTACAGTACATAGTCGTTTAAGGGATAGTTCCCCCAAAAATGAAAATTACCCAATGATTTACTCACCCTCAAGCCATCCTAAGTATATATGACTTTCTTATTTTAGACAAACACAATCTGAGATATATTAAGGCCTTCTGAAGATAATTGATGCGTTTCTTTAAGAAAAATATACTTACTTAAAACTTTAAAAACTAAAACTAGATCCGAGGAGATGAAGACCCAGGGCAACACAGATGGACTGGAGGGTTTAGGTGGAACCGCAGGCTCACAGGACCAAGGTGGAGATGAGGGGATCGGCAGACCGGGGCAGAGTAGATGGTGAAGCCGGAGGGAGGGAAGAGCCCGTGGAGTCAAAGGGGTGGAGGGACGAGGTATAGCCGGAGGACCGGAAGTCCATGGCGCAACCAAGGTGATGACTGACCAAGGAAGAGCCAGAAGAATGAGGGAGCATGGCGAAGTCTGAGGGATGGCGGACCATGGTGGAGCCGAGGGAGCATGGAGCCAAGGTGGAGCTGATGGGTCGACAGCCCAAAGTGGAGTCCAGGGCTCGGACTGGAGACCTGAAAGCCCAAGACGGATCCGAGCTGCAAGGAGAAGCCAGCGAAGGAGGAGCCAAAGGGCTGAAGGGAGCCAGCAGAGATGGGGCCAAAGAACTGGATGGCATAGGCAGAGGAGGTGGGAGTGGGGGGCTGGGTGGGATCATCAAAACCAGGCGTCACAGAATTATCAAAACCATGGACAGAATAACCACACCAAACATAGACAAAATTGGAACAAAGACTATCGTCTCAACATATACTAACAAAAACTAATGGAGGAAACGAGAAAAAGGTGGATCACATTAAGCTAACAATGAATAACCATAGTAACAAATGCAAAACAAAGGAAACAGAACAGGAAACAATGATACAAGGGAAAAAAAACATTTAAGAGTCAAACTCAAATACAGTCAGAAGGTGAAATAATGCGACACTGACCGTGTGAAAGGGCGTCTTTCCGGGTCCATGGGATCACAAAACTCGCTCCTCAACCACAAAATTGTCTATGATTGCTGATATAGTATTATCACAACACCTCTTGAGCATTTTTACCTGAGATACTACTTGTGTTCCAATTTCTCAGATGCATCTTTCTGTATAGATTCTACATAGATTTCTAATTTTTTTTTTATAAAATAAATAGGAAAAGCCAAATGGTGGAAACTGCTAAGACTGTTCATTTAAAATTCGCCTAATTTCTCTGCTCAATTACATGTGTTTATTATAAGCGGCCACTATAAGCGGGAAACGGATAAATCAAATAATTCATCATACATGATGCATGCAACCACAGCACATAACCTTCTGTAACACCCACATCTGTAACACACAGTCCCAACTCTGCAATAAACACAGAGATGTTAGTCCCGTCCTTATCAGTACATGATAAGAATTGTAACTCAGAACAGTGTTTAGAAAACTTGTCCCGAATAGAGATTTGGTGTTTAACACATTTGCAAGGTTTTGCTAGGGAGTTTTCTTATAATTCTGTCTATGGATATTGTCTGTATTGTTTTTGATCCCATGGCTGGTCTCTGTCAATTAAATTCCACACTCTTATTTGTCCAATCTGACAACTCCATTTGACATTTCTGTTGTATACTGTTTTTGTTACAAAAAATATTAATGTGAAATTCTTTGGAAGATCATTTGATGATCTGAGACTATAAGACAGACTGGTCCAAGCTAAACCAAAACGCAGGACCCTAAAACACATGTTTTTATCACTTAGAGATTTGCATTTAGGGTTATGTTTGTCCCAAGGAGTTTAGTGACCCAAAGTATATGGCAAAAATTATGGAATGGCTTGGAAAAATAATTTTACTATGGCCTCAAACATGTTTTAAGACCTGAAAATTGTGTTTGACACTGTTGGACCAAAGTTCATTGAAGTATCAGTACCATCTTCCAGGTTTTAGTTTAACTGTTCTCATAATGATGACTCACACTTGTTTCCTACACTACAATATAACTACCGGCGGTTTCAGATGGTGCTTACAAAATTGTTCAAATTGCTTCGGA
This sequence comes from Rhinichthys osculus, assembly GCA_029959095.1. Taxonomy (NCBI): domain Eukaryota; kingdom Metazoa; phylum Chordata; class Actinopteri; order Cypriniformes; family Leuciscidae; genus Rhinichthys; species Rhinichthys osculus. The sequence continues at coordinate 41,599,629 of JARWKJ010000007.1, forward strand.
TTTGTTTGCTGTGTTTCATGGATGCACAATGATTTTCAGTGACAGTCCAGTTTACAGCCCATTCTTTCTGCAATCCAACTGTAAAGTCAAAAGTAACATTTTCTCATTTCCTTACTTATCAATACAATTTTAGATTGGGCATCCAGGATTTAAGAATCTGAGAAATAAGTACTAAATTATTTCAGTTAAAACAAGGAATGATATCTGCAGCTGAAGTTCAGACAGTACTGAAGTGGTTTAAATATCGCTCTCCACTATTAGAGCTTGCTTGAGAAATGAATTCAAATAGAAAAACTTGTCAATATCCAGCACTAGAAAAAGTAATGTCAATAATTAAGACTTCTTTACTTGTTTAGGGGCGTATTTTGCTTGCTTTAAAGGGTGGCCTATATTTTAAAAGCATTGTAGATTCTGATCTACTCTTCTACTAGGAAGACATTTTATGTTCATCTGGTCGTCCAGTGGTCGTGTCAGAATCAACTGAAAGCAGAGATGTTTCGTTTTCCACATTGACACAGGTTCCCAAGGCATTCTGGTGGATGCAGCCAGCAAAGCTAAAGAAAGAGATTCTAGACTCACAGTGTTGCCAGAATATAATTGGGATGTTTACTCACTTAAATTGCATCCCTGAGCCATGCACTCTAAAAAGAAATCCAGGGGATCTATTACCACAACTTAAATACATTCATGGTTGCAAGTTAAAAATTCAGATTTATTGATTTGTTTAAACTTTTTAAGTTTAAGTTCAGTTTTGATGAATTCTCTTGACATAATAATGTTGATCATCACATCAACTTAATATTTGGCTGTAATTCTAACTCAAATTTGTTCAATAATTGATTTTTTGGTTACAATTTAATTGAATGTTAATTAAGTACATGTACTTACTATAGAGTTATGTTTAGGGTTAGTTACTTATAAATATGCATAATGTACTGTGATTACTATACTTGTGTAAATACGTCACCTTAAAATAAAGTGTTACTCATTTTCTTTTTTAAATTAAGTTGAAAATTGGGCAGTGGGTTTGTAGTTCCCCGCATCATTTGCATAGACTGAGAGTATAAGGAGAGTTAACTGTTGAATTTGATTTTAAATGTTGAAATCAAGTGTTTTTTATATGTTTTTATGTGTTTCTCTATATGTTTATTTTTACTGAAATACATATAAAGAATTGGTTCCAATAGCACCACTCAAGTAGTTGGAACAACTTAGTTTCATTAGATGTTGTCATATCTCAGAATATTAATGCAAACTGTTGGATGATATTCATTCATTCATTTATTCACTATCAAAATGTGTGTTAGAGTGTGTCAGACTACATTTAATGGATGTGAATGAGCTATTATGGGCTGCACCAACAATCATTTCCAATCTACAATTCTACCACTTGTAGACATGTTGGGTTTGAGTCGACTAGTTGTGGATAAACCAATATGAAGCTAATCAAGGCTGACAGGAGCTAAAGCAAGACAATGCAGCCACTGTGAATCTGTCAATGAAGATATGCATGCTTCTCACCTGCATCATCCACTCAAACACTGCAGCACAGAGCCGGACTTTACTGGATGACGAGTCAACTAATGAGTAGTCATGCATTTAATCAAACAAGTCCATACGCTACTGATACATAGGGTCATTCCATGTCAAATCAACCAAATTTTTCTGAAGAAAGACAAAGATAAATGAAAATGGGTACAATTCAACAATTTGAACATGAAGTCGCATTGGGATCAACATTTCTATGTGATTGAACCATAGGCCCTTTAAAATGAAGATTTCAAAAGAAAGGTTTATTTAACAATTAGTATCTAAAAGGGTATTAAGATATATGTAATACTTTTATAGAGTTACAGGCATGCAAACTTTGGAAAAATAATATTTATGGCACTCAGGCAGGTATTTTCCATGCAATTGTGTTGATAGAAAAAAAATGCGATACATTTCTAGTTTCAGCATTATTTGTTGTTCTTTTTTATTTTTCATTATTTATGTATTTTTTAATTGCAGAAATACATACAGAATTTTTTCAAGATACACATACACTCACCTAAAGGATTATTAGGAACACCATACTAATACTGTGTTTGACCCCCCTTTCGCCTTAAGAACTGCCTTAATTCTACATGGCATTGATTCAACAAGGTGCTGAAAGCATTCTTTAGAAATGTTGGCCCATATTGATAGGATAGCATCTTGCAGTTGATGGAGATTTGTGGGATGCACATCCAGGGCACGAAGCTCCCGTTCCACCACATCCCAAAGATGCTCTATTGGGTTGAGATCTGGTGACTTTGGGGTTCATTTTAGTACAGTGAACTCATTGTCATGTTAGAGAAACCAATTTGAAATGATTCGAGCTTTGTGACATGGTGGAAGTAGCCATCAGAGGATGGGTACATGGTGGCCATAAAGGGATGGACATGGTCAGAAACAATGCTCAGGTAGGCCGTGGCATTTAAACAATGCCCAATTGGCACTAAGGGGCCTAAAGTGTGCCAAGAAAACATCCCCCACACCATTACACCACCACCACCAGCCTGCACAGTGGTAACAAGGCATGATGGATCCATGTTCTCATTCTGTTTACGCCAAATTCTGACTCTACCCTCTGAACGTCTCAACCGAAATCGATACTCATCAGACCAGGCAACATTTTTCCAGTCTTCAATTGTCCAATTTTGGTGAGCTCTTGCAAATTGTAGCCTCTTTTTCCTATTTGTAGTGGAGATGAGTGGTACCCGGTGGGGTCTTCTGCTGTTGTAGCCCATCCGCCTCAAGGTTGTGCGTGTTGTGGCTTCACAAATGCTTTGCTGTATACCTCGGTTGTAACGAGTGGTTATTCAGTCAAAGTTGCTCTTCTATCAGCTTGAATCAGTCGGCCCATTCTCCTCTGACCTCTAGCATCAACAAGGCATTTTCGCCCACAGGACTGCTGCATACTGGATGTTTTTCCCTTTTCACACCATTCTTTGTAAACCCTAGAAATGGTTGTGGGTGAAAATCCCAGTAACTGAGCAGATTGTGAAATACTCAGACCGGCCCGTCTGGCACCAACAACCATGCCACGCTCAAAATTGCTTAAATCACCTTTCTTTCCCATTCTGACATTCAGTTTGGAGTTCAGGAGATTTTCTTGACCAGGACCACACCCCTAAATGCATTGAAGCAACTGCCATGTGATTGGTTGATTAGATAATTGCATTAATGAGAAATTGAACAGGTGTTCCCAATAATCCTTTAGGTGAGTTTATAGACCAAAGGAGAAAAAAACACAGATAAACAACAATATAAGAATAGACGATAACATTATTTGTTGTTCAGAAATTCCTCTTTAAAAGAAAAAAATATCAACTGTATGGAAACTGTCCCACATTTGGTTTTTGACCACTGAAAATGTGTTTAATTGACAAATTTACACATGGATCTGCATTAAGGTCTCCATATCTCTGGGATTGAACCATATACTGTAGGGCCTTTAAAATGAAGTTACCAAAAGAAATGTTTGTTAAGAACCAAAATCTAAAAGAATATTAAGTTCCCTTTCAAGGGAACTTCGAGCTGCGTCAAACGCTGCGGGAACGCCCCTGCGTTGTGCGTCATGAAGCACGTATGGAATCAGCCCAATGGAGAGATGAAACGTCATAGGCGGGTGACGTCATCGACCAGGAAACTATAAAGCACTCCTAAAAACACAAGCGCATTAGCTTCTGTGCTTTCACTCGCGCTACATGTGAATCTGTCCCTGTGTGATATTGTCTGTCTTTACATACCCTGCACCACACAAACAATTTATCTATATATTGAGAGATATGGCGGATGAACAACAGTTTAAGAAGTGTGTTCCTCCCTGCTCACGTTATCTAACGGGCGGGGATACACATGATCTTTGCATTGTTTGTTTGGGAGTGCAGCATGCCCAGTCAGCTCTCGAGGGAGCTGACTGTGAGCATTGTGAGCGTCTGCCGTTAAGGACGCTTCGCTCCCGCCGGGCGCTCTTTGAGGAGAGCGGTTCAGTGCGCGCTCCCCGCGGTTCGGGTCCCGCTTCTGCCGAGGCAGAGCGGCGGCGCTTATCGTGGGGATCGCAGATGGATCTCTCAGCGGGGGTTGAGACGGGCTCTGCCTTATCTCTTCCTTCACCTGAGGCACCAATACTGCAGCTATCCAGTTCTGAGGAGCTGGATGTTGTTAGTGTTGAGGGAGATGTGGAGGATTCGCCACCCCACACTCCCGAGAGTGATGAGCTTATGGAGGTTTTAACAAGAGCTGTTGAAAAACTCAATATTGAATGGCCAGTGACTAGACAGGAGTCTGTTTCTAAATCAAAGTTGGATGAGAGATTTTTGCCGTCACGTGTGCAGCCTCCACACCGGTGCCTGCCGTTTTTCCACGATCTCCACACCGAGGTGTCGAAATCGTGGAGAAAACCAGTGTCATATAGAGTGTTTAGTCCCCAAACTTCAACATATGCAAATATTATGGGAGCTAAGGCTCATGGTTATGGTGGTTTGCCTCGTGTGGAAGAGACGCTTGCGAGCCATCTCTCCCCCGATGCAGCATCATCTTTTAAGGCACCGGCATTACCCACCAAGCCTTTAAGAAACACTTAGGCTTTGGTGGGTAAAGCGTATTCGGCAGCAGGTCAGGCTGCGTCATGCCTGCATACTATGTCAATCTTGCAGGCATACCAGGCTGATTTGCTAAGGGACGTGGGTGAGAGTGAGGAGGTCAGTACTGATGTAGTTCGCGAACTACGTCAGGCTGCTGATTTATCCCTGCGTGCCACCAGAGAATCGGCCAAGCTAGTGGGTCGTTCTATGGCAGCTCTGGTGGCCGCAGAAAGACATTTATGGTTAAATCAAACCAATATTAAAGAAAAAGAAAAGGCTTTTCTTTTAGATGCTCCTCTCTCTCCCCTGGGTTTGTTTGGTGATGCTGTAAACTCAGTTATCGACAAATTCCAGGAAGAGAAGAAACAAACTGCAGCTTTTAAAAAGTTTCTTCCCCTGAAAGTTCACGTCCCTGGGGCTGCTGGGCGGGAGCAGCCCCGGCCGTCTACGAGCTCATCACATAGAGCGCAGCAGAGGCATAGTGTCGCGTCTCGTGCTCCCCCTGCTGGACAGTGGGCTCAGCCGCGACACTCTCAGCCGAAGCCTTCTAGCAATAGAACTGATCTGAGGACAGTTATATTGGCTAAGAAGGTGGCGGCTAAGAAGAAGTCCTGACGCCAAGGCGTTCAGGATTCTGAGGGTGGTCCCCACCGAGGCGGAAAGGTGTTCACCTCTTTTTACGGTGCCCATTCCTCCTCGGTGCCCTCAGGGGCTCGTTCTGCCAACCCCGCCTTCATGCCGGGGCACAGACGGTCCCAGCGAGCGCTTTCCCGAGGGACGCTCGCTCCCTCTGAGGAGGGTCTCAGAGCGGTCAAACCAGTTGTTCCCTGCCGGTGCGCCGTTACAGGGCGCTGCGTTTGCTGCTCAAGTTACAGCAGAGGCCAGTCTCGAGAGACTGGTACCCTTAGTAGAATTTCTGGCAGAGTGGAAAAGCCTTCCAAAAATATCTCATTGGGTCCTGCAGACGGTAGAAAAGGGTTATGCTATCCAGTTCAGGTGTCGTCCACCAAAATTCAGAGGGGTTCTGCACACAGTGGTGGGCCCCGAGCAGGCTCTGGTAATGGAACAAGAGGTGAAAACGCTCCTTCAAAAGGAGGCTATAGAACGGGTTCCTCCTCCCAGTTTGGAGTCAGGTTATTACAGCCGATATTTCATCGTTCCAAAGAAGGATGGGGGGTTGCGTCCAATTTTAGACCTGCGCCTATTGAATCACTCGGTAGGGAAGCTGAAATTCAAGATGCTCACTATCAAGCAGATCGTGTCTCAAATCAGATCCGGGGACTGGTTTGTCACGATAGATCTGAAGGACGCGTACTTCCACATTTCCATCCTTCCACAACACAGGAAGTTCCTGAGGTTCGCCCTCGGGGAGGAGGCTTCCACATTTCCATCCTTCCACAACACAGGAAGTTCCTGAGGTTCGACCCGCATCGCTTCGATTCTCTCAGCTGTGAAACAAGTAAAGCTAGGCCAGCTACTCACTGTGAAGCAGTTTCAGAGACTGTTGGGTCTGATGGCAGCAGCGTCCAACGTTATACCTTGCGGCCTGTTGTACATGAGACCACTACAGTGGTGGCTCAGGACCAAGGGATTCTCCCCGAGGGGAAATCCGCTCCGCACGTTCAAAGTCACGCGGCGCTGCCTTCGTGCTCTGGTCATGTGGAGAGAAACTTGGTTCCTATCCAAAGGTCCTGTGCTGGGGGCTCTTTGTCGTCGCATAACGCTAACGACGGATGCTTCCCTCACAGGGTGGGGGGCGGTCATGAGTGGTCGCCCAGCCCAAGGTCTGTGGCAGGATCATCATCTATCGTGGCATATAAATTGTCTAGAGATGTTGGCTGTGTTTCAGGCTCTGAAATACTTCCTAACAGACCTGAGAGGCCATCATGTGTTAGTTCAATCAGACAACACGTCGGTGGTCTCTTATATAAATCATCAGGGGGGCCTGCGGTCTCGCCGGCTTTACAAGATGGCCCGTCAGATCCTCCTGTGGTCCCAAGGGAAGCTACTATCTCTGAGAGCAATGTATCTTCCTGGGTATTTGAATGTGGTAGCAGACTCCCTGTCGAGGCAGGGGCCGAGGCCAGGGGAATGGAGACTCCACCCAGAGGTGGTGGAGCTCCTTTGGTTGAGTTTCGGTCGCGCCGAGGTGGACCTATTCGCTTCCAAGGAGACCACGCATTGTCATCGGTGGTTCTCCATCAGTCTTCCAGCCCCCCTGGGGTTGGATGCTATGGTGCAGCCGTGGCCGAGGTCACGTCTGTACGCCTTTCCCCCGATTGCTCTGTTACCAGGAGTTCTGGAGAGGGTCCGCCGGGACGGGGTCAGCCTACTACTAGTAGCCCCGTTCTGGCCGGCCCGAGTATGGTTTGCGGACCTGATTTCTCTCCTGGACGGTTCTCCGTTGGAGCTCCCGGTCAGGAGGGATCTACTCTCCCAGGCGGGCGGCACGATACTTCACCCCCACCCAGAATTGTGGAAACTGTGGGCTTGGCCTCTGAGGGGGCCCAGCTCATAGACTCCGGTCTCTCAACCGAGGTTGTTGAGACCATTCTTAACTCCAGAGCTCCAGCCACGAGGAAGCTTTATGCCTTGAAGTGGAAACTTTTCACTTCTTGGTGTGGAGAACACCTGCAGGACCCAGTTAACTGCCCAATGGGTGCAGTGCTGGATTTCCTGCAGGAGCGCTTCTCCACTGGGTTATCCCCCTCCACACTAAAGGTGTATGTGGCGGCACTAGCTGCTTACCACGTCCCTTTCAGTGGAGTTTCTCTTGGGAGACACCCGCGTATAACCCGTTTCCTCCGTGGCACTTTGAGGCTGAGGTCAGCAGTTCGTACGAGGGTGCCGACTTGGGATCTGGCCATTGTATTAGAAGGTCTTTCCCTAGCTCCTTTTGAACCTATCGAAGAAGTTCCCGAGAAGTTTCTCACTTTTAAAACTATCTTTTTACTTGCTATCTCTTCACTAAAAAGAATCAGAGATTTGCAGGCTCTGTCGGTTTCACCCTCGTGCCTGGAATTCTCGCCTAGCATGGTTAAAGCTTTTCTGCATCCTAGACCAGGGTACGTTCCTAAGGTCCCTACTAATGTCGTTAGACCTACGGTTCTGCAGACTATCTGTCCTCCTCCATTTATGTCATCGGACCAGGAGAAACTTAATTTACTCTGCCCTGTTAGGGCATTAGACGCTTATGTCCACAGAGCTGCACTGTGGAGGAAATCAGAATAACTTTTTGTATGTTTCGGGCCACCCAGGAAAGAGTGTCCTGCGTCTAAACAGAGAATGAGCAAGTGGGTGGTCAAGGCTATCTCACTTGCTTATGAGTCGGCTGGCCAGCCTTCACCTTTGGCTGTTCGAGCTCACTCTACCAGGAGTATGGCTGCTACAAAAGCTCTATTGTCGGGGGTTTCCCTGAGTGATGTTTGTGATGCGGCTGGATGGACTTCACCGCATACTTTTATTAAGTTCTATGACCTAGACTTAAGCTCTACCCCTGGGGCACAGGTGCTCTCGTCCTCTGTGCGCTAGTTCTCACATGTCGGTCATTTGGTCCTATGGCGACGTGGGTATTCGCGTTCCCGCAGCGTTTGACGCAGCTCGAAGTTCCCTTGAAAGGGAACATCTCGGTTACGTATGTAACTCTAGTTCCCTGATAGGGAACGAGACGCTGCGTCGCTCCGCCATACTCCCGGCACTCCCGTTAGCGCTTCCTTCAAGCCTATCAGAAGCTAATGCGCTTGTGTTTTTAGGGGTGCTTTATAGTTTCCTGGTCGATGACGTCACCCGCCTATGACGTTTCATCTCTCCATTGGGCTGATTCCATACGTGCTTCATGACGCACAACGCAGGGGCGTTCCCGCAGCGTTTGACGCAGCGTCTCGTTCCCTATCAGGAAACTAGGGTTACATACGTAACCGAGACGATATCTTTAATAATTCTTGAGTTACAGGCATGCAAACTTGGGGAAAAAAAAACAAGAAGTGATTTTCCCCATTTTTGACTTTTACTCTTGCCATATAATGCAACAAAGATTGCTTAAGTCAACAGATTTAACTAATAGACCCACCAATCTCTGCGTAAAGTTTCTAAAGTCATTTTTAACCCCCTGTAATTTGGCTCCAAATCTCAGGAACAATTTGTCATTTTGACAACTCTCTACAGAATAGTAAATATGCATCCATGATATTAAATATTTTGGCTTTCTTCTTCATTTAAGTATTTCTTTCACCAGACAAAAAATGATCAAAATCAACATCTTTAGCCGGGGACCTCTGGTTGAGTTGACACGGAATGACTCATAACAATTTATGTGTATACAGTGTATGTTCCTACTGAAGAGAAAAGGGTATTAATGCAGGTATGCTGGATTTTTGGATGTGTTGAGTAGTAAGTATAGAGACTGTGAGTCTTGAAGAGAAGAGTCTTTCATTGTTTAGATGCGAGCTGGAATGTTTAAATTCAATATAGTTCTCATTTTGTTAGAAATGAAGTGCGTTATTTCCTCTGATTTAATATTTGCCTTGACTTCTTATGCCATTACTCCATTTGAGTATATGATCTTGGCCACCATCATAGCCAACTGTATTGTTTTATCTCTGGAGCAACATCTTCCTGGTGAGGACAAGACACCTATGTCCAAAAGGCTGGTAAGCATTAAAAACATAAATATACCCATATTCTAGAGAAACATAACTGAACCTTCAAAACTTTTACTACTACTTATACTACGTATTATTTAAATTATTTGACTTCCAGAGTCCAAAATAAACTAATGTCAACCAACAGCATTTCCTAATGAACATGGCAACCAACTTAACTATGCAACAATACAAATCTTCAATTACACCACCACAGCACATACACTTTCTAGTTTTTCAACCTTCACTAACACTAGCAAACCCGGCCAATTTCCTAGGCACAAATTAAGCAAATCTCATAATCACTGAACACTGTACTTATAGTTCCCCTGGGCTGGGTTAGGAGAGTATGTCCCTATAAAATAAACTTGCTTACAATACTAACTCTGAAAATTAAATCTGATCATTTGTTTTGTTTAATCATTGTATCTGTTTCTTTATCTTTGGGTCCATTAGGAGAAGACAGAGCCTTATTTCATTGGGATCTTCTGTTTTGAGGCTGGTATCAAGCTGGTGGCACTTGGCTTTGTTTTTCACAAGGGTTCCTATCTCAGGAATGGCTGGAATGTAATGGACTTCATTGTTGTGCTAAGTGGGTAAGTGATTTTTTTTTTCAATACTTCAAAGTTATGAATAGTTTGAGATAACAGGTGAGAGTTATATATCTGTTAAAAATCTGATAGGACTGTAATGCCGAGTTCAGACTGCACGATTTTAGCCCCGATTTTGGCTCGCCGACAGGTTTTGAGAAATCGCCGACAAATGCCCGAAATCACAGGCAAATCGGTGCTCGTTCACGCGAGTGACAATCACGCAGTGTGAATGAGCAAAGACGCGATCTGACAGAATCGCCGACGTGTCGCCGACGCCCGTGAGATATTTGGCATGCTAAATATCTGGACTTGTCGGCGATTCACAATCCTGCTGTGTGAATGTGTTCTGACTGAAAACTACATCGGCGATGACCGACAGCCAATGAGAGAGCAAGATACAGAGAGGAGGGGGAGTATGCAGAATATCAGTATTTTAATAGATAGGCCTATATTTACAATTATATCAAACAGAAACAAAGCACAAACATTTGCATGACCAGCAGCAACAGCAGGACATTTGCAAAATTATTTATTTACCGCCAACTCTCTTTGCAAAACACAGTCCTTGCTTCCCTCGTCTTCCCAACCATTTCCTGCATAAACTGTTTTTAATTTTTTTTTTCATTTTGGCTACAAATCAGTGCACAGACAATTTGTAGGCTATCATTTTTAATAACAAATTCAGTGTCGCGCGAGAACTCCGGTCTCACGCAATCGTGATCTTCCGTTATTTCCTTATCACTTCTCGCGTTTGTTTGGTTGTGAAACGTAGTTTGCGGACCAGGCAGAAGTTGTCGGCGATTCTTTCTTTTGTAAAGTCATGCAGTGTGAAACCTCCTGTCGCCGATCCATCGTGCAGTGTGAACACAGCAGCAACTGAACGTTACCCCAGATAGTCATGCAGTGTGAAAACAACAGTGACCCGATTATTTTGAAAATCGTGCAGTCTGAACTCGGCATAAAGAGGTAGTAGGTATCTGGCCTAAGAGTTCTGCCATGTGTAATATTGGATAGGTGTGCACAATCATCCGTAATAAAAACAGGCACTCTCAAGTACAAAAGCAGGAGGATTCTCCCATGGTGGCGTAATGTCCTATGCTGTCTTATACTACACTTTAAACAACTTCCCTAAGCACTTCTTCGTGGGGTATTTTGAAAGCCCATTCCTCTTACTTAATTGGGTGAGGGAAGTTTCAGCGGATCTTAACATCATAAATTCTTCCTGAGGGACCTATTCATATACGACAGAATCGAACTGAATCAAACTTTAGTTCTGAGTTCATGATGGAAGACGCACATCCGAAGTAGCACAGCAGCAAATGAGCCAATAACCATGTCCAGGTGGGTTATGAAACCAAAGAACCATTTTGAAATGAACGAATAAAAAAGAACCGAATGAGCCAGTTCTGTCTAAGTTGGTTATCCTTGGAAAACCTTGACAGTCAGAACTGGTTCTTTTTGAGTCGGATATGAACAAAAAGCTGACTTTTTTAACTCTGCCTGTAGGTTTGATTCAATCAGTCAAAACAGTAATTTGGTTGAGTAAACCATCTGGACATGCTTATTGGCTCATTTGGTGCTGCGCGCTACTTCAGATGTGTGTGTTGCGTCATCAACCCGGAACTAGAGTCCGGTTCAGTTAGATTCTGAACCGGCTCGACTGTTTAAGGCTTAATCACTACTCCATATCCCACAATGCAGCTATTTGTAGTTTACTATTAGTTACACAATGTTACATGTTTGTGTATTTTTAAAACATTTTCTCAATAGCCCAAGCATACCCATAGGTCTATAGAGTGCTACATAAAAAGATTCATATAAAACATAACTGTAAATAATAAATCAGCTCCATAGAAGGTTCCAAGTGATCAAGGGCTTAAGGCATTCCGCTTAAACCCATTGCACAGGCTCCGTCAGTAGTGGGCACTCATGCAACGTAAGCAATGTCCATGAGTTGGAAGGAAGTTAGAGAATTCCTAAATTAGAACACAGTCACTACTGGATTATCTGCCCTACAGGCTAAATACATTTCTTGGCTGCTGGGCTGAGTTTATGAGTAGGTTGTGAACAGCAGGCCACCTCCTCAATGAACTGTTTCTGTTCACCTCTGTTCCAACTTGCCTTCACAGTTGTGCATTGCATCTACTACATTAGAGTACAAAAGACATTACACAAGTTAGTAGATGCAAGGATGCCAAAAGACTCAATAGTTTAGACTGAATGTTTGTCTGATGAGGATATGGTGAAATCAACTATCCACATACATACCCACATACATTACATGCATTAAATAATTAGGATGGAAACAGATTGTGTGACAAAAACTGGACGGTAGAATCCCCCAAAAAAAGAAAAGTACTGATTATGATTGTGAAGACCAAATGTATTTGCATACAAATATACAAACAGAATACTTCTCATTTGTTTAACAACTGATTATATTGACGCTATCACACCAGCAAATTCTTCATTCAATATGATACGTGCTAGATAATAACCTGTGTAATTTAGGCCAAATTAAAGAAACGTTGTGTAGAAATCTGCATATGAGGTGCATGTAGAGTTTAACAGGTCACACACAATTTTTAAATACATTTAGGTTAAAGAAAACTGTTGAATGTTTTAGCTACCTCTCATTTTAGTGTTTTGAAAATTAACATATAAAAGTTAATCCAGTTTAAAGGGAAAGGGAAGCTAATGTGCATTCTAAAAATCAAACTAATTTGAATAATATAGCATCTAGAATATATAATATATTGACTCATCCCTTTTCTTAAACAATGGTTAAAGGGCTGAAATGTGATTTTATAGAACATTTTTGTTTTAAGGACGTTACCATAGACATTGGTTCCAAAACCACATTGCTACCTAAACAACATAGAGTTCTATTCCAATACCAGTATTTTCTGAAATAACTGCTAATTTCTAGGGGGTTTTTTGTGAAGAATTTAAATAGTATTAATAAGTTGATCTCCCCCTCCTTCTAACAACCTGCTTCATTACAAAAGGTTTTGATACAGTGTTCACTCAGTATGCATCTGTCAGATTCAGGCTCAAGAAGCCCAGGAAGTCTTTGAAAGGACTGGAGACCAGACATATGATCAGGGAGGGACCAGAGGGTTGCGCCAGGGAGGCTCTGGCGAGTCTGGAGACCCGGCTGAGGGCCAGAGCAGAGCCAGGGGAATGGACCAGGGGGGCTCTGGTGGGTCAGGAGACCCGGCTGAGGGCCAGAGCAGAGCCAGGGGAATGGACCAGGGGGGCTCTGGTTGGCCTGGAGACCCGGCTGAGGGCCAGAGCAGAGCCAGGGGAATGGACCAGGGGGGCTCTGGTGGGTCAGGAGACCCAGCTGAGGGCCAGAGCAGAGCCAGGGGAATGGACCAGGGGGGCTCTGGTGGGTCAGGAGACCCAGCTGAGGGCCAGAGCAGAGCCGGGGGAATGGACCAGGGGGGCTCTGGTGGGCCTGGAGACCCGGCTGAGGGCCAGAGCAGAGCCGGGGGAATGGACCAGGGGGGCTCTGGTAGGTCTGGAGACCCGGCTGAGGGCCAGAGCAGAGCCAGGGGGGCTCTGGTGGGTCTGGAGACCCGGCTGAGGGCCAGAGCAGAGCCAGGGGGATGGACCAGGGGGGCTCTGGTGGGTCAGGAGACCCGGCTGAGGGCCAGAGCAGAGCCAGGGGAATAGACCAGGGGGGCTCTGGTGGGTTTGGAGACCCGGCTGAGGGCCAGGGGAATGGACCAGGGGGGCTCTGGAGTCCCGGCTTAGGACCAGGATGGTGCAGGGAGCTTGGTTGGAGCCAGAAGAGCAGGGGAATTGGGCGGCTCTTGCATGACCTCTGTGGCCGTGACAGGGAGAGGGGCCAACTTAGGGGAGGCAGCAGGGAAGTGTGTGCAGCCCAGACACACGTAACTGCTGAGGCATAATGGGAGAGGACGGCCTCCTCGGTCGGGCAGGGCTGGCTAGGTTGGCCTCCATGGCTTTGACAGGAAAAGCGGGCTGTTCTGGGGCCATGTCCTCCATGACAGTGGCAGAGAGAGCATATGGCTCTGTTACCTCCAGGACAACCAGACTTGGGATCACTAGACTTGGGAGTTCTGGGACCACCAGACTAGGTGAGATGAAGGAGAATTCTTCCTTTTCCTCTGAGGCGATGTGGGAGCGACCGCCTCTGGGGGGGGCTGTCACAGGCACCTCAAGAAAAACTGCATTGAGTGAATAGAAGATTCGTTCCTTTTCATTTCCCTAAAAAAAATCTAACCGTTTGAACTGCAACGCACTATTATTGCACCAACTCCTTGCAGCAAAGAAAACTTTTTTTTTTAAATAGATCGTCTATTTCACACTATTAAAAGTCATCTAAAATCTATTACTGGAAAAACCTCCACTAAAATATAATAAAAATTATTAACATTTTATCCCAATACAAAACTACATTTGAATGGCTGTCAATGGTGTAGTTACAGTCTGTGCTAGACAGCCAAACCTTGACCCCCTGTTGTCAAGGTAATGTGGGTGTCTACAACAAGAAATCATTTTGCACCATAGATTTTAATCCATTTAATAGATGAAATTATGACAAATCATGCCAGATCTTTTTTTTTTTTCACATTTTAATAGATGTTCTTAAAAGGTGGGAAACGGTCTGACATTGATTTTAACACACATCATGGAAAGGTGTAATTTCTTTCTGGTTGTATAGACATATTACAGTGCATCGAAAATAAAAAATTAGCAGAACATATTTCTGTGTAAATTGTTCTTAAATCCAGTTTTACTAATTATTAAGTTAAATGCAAAATGGTTTTACAGAGAAATTAATTTTTGTTCGTTTTATGAATGAGGCCAATCTTGGTTTTGATATCTGAATGCTCATAGAAACTGTTCTTAGTTTTGCCTGGAAAGATCCACAAGACTGTATATTTGTATACACCCTTATTAGAATTTCAGATTTTTCTCTTTAAATGCCAGTTTTTCTCTTAAAATTCTGATCTTGAAATGGTGGTTACAATCTGAAATCAAACCGATTATCCCTGCTACACATCTGACACACTTTTGGCTCCAACATACCTGACCTCTTTAAAAACAGTGAAAGTAAGTCAGACTTAAAAGAAAACTACATGTGTCATTTCACTCATCTGGGAACTGAAACAAGGCCAGTAGGCCATTGCTTGTGGCTTTCATTTCATCTGAAATTAATGATTAGCTGCGAGTGAATCTGCTGGGACAGAGCCAATTTGATTTTTTTTTTCACAGGTCTGCTGGGAACATATGGAGAAACTTTGCATTTGACATGATAAAACAAATATGAGTATAATAATGTTGAACTGACAGCTCACTGCTGTACCTTTCCCGTAGCAGCTCACATGTGTCCTCCGCTATTTTCCATATGTGTTTTGTCCATAGCAATGGGTTATTCTCTACTGTAAAGCGACGTGGCTGGCTGATGGTATTTGAGCACAGTGATAATTTGATCGATAATCAAATTTGTTGTTGATTATTTTCATTATTGATAACAATCCGCAACAACCAATGAGGTTCATTCTTGTTTGTTACACAGCAACTGACTTCAGCTGAACATCAACCGAAATGCATTATTTACCTGTCATCACTGTAAAGCTGCTTTGAAACAATCTGTATTGTATAAAGCGCTATATAAATAAAGATGCCGTTTGAGCTTCAGCAAGAACCAAGAAGATTCATTCTTGTTACGCAGCATGTTTGAGCTTCCGCTTGAACCAATGAGGTTCATTCTCGTGTTACGCAGTAAGTTTGAGCTTCAGCAAGAAACAATGAGGTTCATTCTCGTGTTACGCAGCTTGTTTGATCTTCAGCAAGAGCCAATAAGATTCATTCTTGTGTGTTACGCAGCATGTTTGAGCTTCCGCTTGAGCCAATCATTTTCATTCTCGTGCACGTTTGAGCTTCCGTTTTAACCAATGAGGTTCATTCTCGTGTTACGCAGCTTGTTTGAGCTTCAGCACGAACCAATAAGATTCATTCTTGTAAGTTACGCAGCACATTTGAGCTTCAGAAAGAAATAATAAGGTTCATTCTCGTGTGTTACGCAGCACGTTTGAGCATCAGCAAGAACCAATGAGGTTCATTCTCGTGTTACGCAGCACGTTTGAGCTTCCGCTTGAACCAATAAGATTCATTCTCATGTTACGCAGCACGTTTGAGCTTCTGTAAGATCCAATCAGGTTCATTCTCGTGTTACGCAGCTTGTTTGAGCTTCAGCAAGGACCAATGAGGTTCATTCTCGTGTGTTACGCAGCATGTTTGAGCTTCCGCTTGAACCAATGAGGTTCATTCTCGTGTTACGCAGCTTGTTTGAGCTTCAGCAAGAACCAATGAGGTTCATTCTCGTGTTACGCAGTACGTTTGAGCTTCAGCTTGAACCAATCATTTTCATTCTCGTGCACGTTTGAGCTTCCGTTTTAACCAATGAGGTTCATTCTCGTGTTACGCAGCTTGTTTGAGCTTCAGCACGAACCAATAAGATTCATTCTTGTGCGTTACGCAGCACGTTTGAGCTTCAGCAAGAACCAATGAGGTTCATTCTCGTGTTACGCAGCTTGTTTGAGCTTCAGCAAGAACCAATGAGGTTCATTCTCGTGTGTTACGCAGCACGTTTGAGCTTCAGCAAGAACCAATGAGGTTCATTCTCATGTTACGCAGCACGTTTGAGCTTCAGCAAGAACCAATTAGGTTCATTCTCGTGTTACGCAGCACGTTTGAGCTTCAGCAAGAACCAATGAGGTTCATTCTTGTGTGTTACGCAGCATGTTTGAGCTTCAGAAAGAACCAATGAGGATCATTCTTGTGTGTTACGCAGCACGTTTGAGCTTCAGCAAGAACCAATGAGGTTCATTCTCGTGTTACGCAGCACGTTTGAGCTTCCGCTTGAACCAATAAGATTAATTCTCATGTTACCCAGCACGTTTGAGCTTCTGTAAGATCCAATCAGGTTCATTCTCGTGTTACGCAGCATGTTTGAGCTTCTGCAATTACCAATGAGGTTTGTTCTCGTCAAGCAGGTTTCTGTTTATGATCGCTGATCAATGTTTACATGTGAATAAAGCCTAAATTCAATCTGTTCATCATATAAAGCGATCGTGCCTAAATATTTTGACTAAATCGCTCAGTTCATATGGATTAAAACTTCTTGAAGCGTCAAAGTGTTAGTTGCGTGGACTGTCAATGGAGGGACAGTAATCTCTCTGATTTGATTAAAAATATCTTCATTTGTGTTTCGAAGGTGAACGAAAGTCTTACGGGTTTGTAATGACATGAGGGTGAGTGAATGATGACAGGATTTTCATTGTTGGGTGAACTAACCGTTTAAGGTTCCCCATCTTCCCCTGCATCTTGAGGATGTGGACAACAAAGTTGCGTGAGCATATAGTGCGATCAGATGTTCAGAACACAGCATAGACTCGGCATGAAGCCTTTTCTTTCATAGTGTGTGAAAGATGAAGCATTTGCTGCAGATATGCTGATGATTCACCACTAAGTGTTGATAATGTTATTCCTCCATCTTCCTCCATCCCCTCCCCCTTCACTGCCTCTCAGAACTCAGTTCAGTGTTGTGTGTAGGTGTTCATGTGTGGGTGAGCCCATATTCATTTCATGTTTGCATTTCAGCTTTTTCACTGGCAGGTACAAAGAAGCCAAATTGTTAAATAATTAATAGTGTTTGGTCATGTTACACTAATTGATAGAAATGTAAGCCACAAAACAAAGGTACAAACATAATTGCTTATTATAACATGTGCAAAACACATTGTTAAAAAAAAAAGCCTCTGTTAAAGACGTTATCATACACTACAGTAAATTTGTGAAATGTTGTTAAATCTAAAGACACAAATTATTCTTAAACATACTGTCCTATTTTTAAATATGCTTTAAACATAGTACATAGCTGTAAATTCTCCATTGATTGATCAGGAAGCATTACATAAGTTCTTTTGAATCACAGATTGAAAGCTCTTGTAAGAAACCGCTGTTTATAAAAATGGATAATGAAACAGGCTCCTCTCTGTTCCTGTGGCAGATATGAAGGATTTGTTGATTCAAATCATGATGTATAATAGTACGGACGTGGCGCAGTTCTGGAGGCTACAGAAAGATTCACAACCTTGAATTTTCACACCATTTACACCCCCGAGCAATGCTTTCATCCACTCACCCACTCACTCGCTCCATGGCTCGCTCTCTTTCTGACGCTCGCTTTTCCCTCTTTCCTCTTCCATACTGTAATTATTATTCTCTTATTCAAATGTATCCTAGACCTCATGACTTTAAGTTCCTCCTGAATATTAACAATGGTCTTAGTGCTCACAGATATTTTTGTCAAATGTATTTATCACTGTGACATTTCTGGGAAGTGCACATACTGCTAAAACAGCTCTCACAGATGTTCACACCGCATGCCATAGTTGTCCCCACTTTTGTCAGGTTGTTCACACCTTTTAAATGCGGCACGTATCAGGATGAACAGGTGAAACTCCTGACCTGAACTGACCTGCGTGCGCGACATCCTATGTTATCATAGCCTCAACTAATTTAAGAATATAATTTAATCTTAACACTTTTTTTTCTATTATTCATTCATTTGGTAATGCATTTTTACAGCATTTACTAATTTAGTGTTAATTCATGTTGCAATGCATGTTAATGAATGTCAATTATACCTAATGACAAACCTTGTTGCAAAGTCTTATTCACTAAATCACATTTTGTTTTTATATATAAAAATGGGTAATAACTAGGTAGTAACCCTGAACCCCTAAACCTAACCTTGACCCATGTAGTTACCTTATATTACCAGTACTTTATGGGTGGGGGGTGGGGGGGGGGGGGGGGGGTTAGGCCACATTTAACAGCTGTTTTGAGGAAGCCTTATTTCCCCTTTTCTTTGTGTGTGTGCTTTTTTCCTCAGGATTCTGGCCACTGCTGGTTCTCATATGAATATTCCTGTGGATCTGAGAACCCTCAGGGCTGTGCGTGTGTTAAGACCCCTCAAACTAGTTTCGGGAATCCCCAGTAAGTTACTCATCCTATTCCCCACTACATATAACAATCAAAATCAAGGCAGTTTAAACCTGCTCCTGAAGGGCCGCTGTCCTGCAGAGTTTAGCTCTAACTCGCCTCAACACATCTGTCTGGAAGACATTAGTTGATTTAACTGGTTCAGGTGTGTTTAGTTGGATCTGAACTCTGCAGGACAGTGGCCCTCCAGGAGCAGGATTGGACACCCCTGATCAAAAAACAATGTCATCCTGTTACTATAAACACATATGAAACACACTAGTTGGTATTAAAAGTAAAACCACTTATTGGCAAGAAGTACGTTGTACTAATCCATTTTAATTCCACCAGGTTTACAGATAGTTCTGAAGTCCATAATGAAAGCGATGGTGCCCCTGCTGCAAATCGGTCTTCTGCTCTTCTTTGCCATCCTGATGTTCGCTATCATTGGTCTGGAGTTTTACAGTGGCAAATTACACCACACTTGCCTGCCCTATCCAGATATACTCGGTATGGAGAATCTTTCTGGTATTTAACTCAAGTGAAGTTGTAATATGGCAAACACAATACATCTGCCATGCAGTATGTAATTTGAAATCTTTGATCTTGGGTGGTTTTTAAAAGTTTTTAAATGGTGCGATCAAGTCCTCATGGGAAGTTTGTTTTTACGAGTTTGTAATTGGTGTGTTCAAGTCACTTTGGTCGAAGCAAGATGGCTATTTACCTTCTTTTTCTTTTTTCTTTTTTTTAACAAAAAATTCAGTACGTTTTTTTTAACTACTTCTAAAAAACGAAGAAGGAATCCGCATCAGGTGTGTTTTTGCTGTTTTCTATGTTTTTATTCAACTTTTGAAGGTGCTGTACATTTAATCTGTATATATAGTGTGTATACACAATATATTTTTTATCTAATTAACTACATGATATGACGACTAATTAATCGAATTTAATCACACATGAATATTGGCTGAGAAATTAGCCCAAAAAAGATCAATTAAAGTCATTATTATGTTAGATGAGCATTGGATAGGCAACATAATTTTTTTAATTATTATTATTTATGATTGAACATAAGCCTATCACTTATACATGGCCATGCCATACATACATACACTGTTGCCAGCCAGTGAGAGAAGTCTTTCATGTAGTACAGAGGTACTAGCATTTTCGAGTGTTTTATAAAATGTTCTCATCCCCACTGAAACGTCATTAACCTTACTAGGTATGCGTAAAACCTCATAAAAGCTCTGTGAGATGAAACAGATGGAACAGACATCATAAAGTTCTCATGCTCTTCTTCTGGCAGGATCATTTTATGTAGCTGAATATATCTCACTATTCACTGACAGAAATTTCCGTAATTTATGAGACAAGGCTCCAAATGTTGCTTTGTTTTATTAAATTTACCCACATTCAAGTGTACGGTAGATAAAAACAAAGGTCGCACTCATTCACAGTTACATGTTTTACCACAGGACAGCAATTGTGAGTAAATTTAAATCATCTTTGCAGGACTGTGATATGAAGAGTGTACAAAGTAACATATCTTTAACAACAGAGTAAATTGTGAATAGCACATAGCAGGCACAATAGGCTATATGCACGCATAAGTTCCGCATTTGACGCAAGGCTGCTCTTCAGTTTCCGGTTGGGGAGATTTAAAGCGGAGGAAAACCGAGGAAAACGGGATTATGGCAGAGTCTTCAAAATTTACTGTCCTCTCGTCTTTGAAACGAAACTTTAATACGTTTAGATGTAATTTTATATATAGTTATGTTTATTTAATATAATAAACACAGAAGCATAAACAAAATGAGGGGTGTCTGTTTTGTCAGTTTTTGTGACTAACGTTTCTTTAGTTTAGCAATAGAGTATGAAAACCAATATAAATTCTCGGTATAGCATTGGACTCTAAGATCGGCGGAAGTATCCCAGCATCCTTCACCGGAAATACCCCTGTGCATAGAGCCCATAGCAGTATAAACATACATATCTATCAGTTCAATATGACTAAACATGCGTCGTCATCGTTTTCAAATATCTCCGTTTTCACAATCCACACTACAACACGAAAATGACATTTTCAAATTCATCCACTTTTTCAAAAAGCTACATTTTCGCAGGAGGAAAAACGGTAACGCTTTACTTGAAGGGGTGTGCATACGACTGACATGACACTTTCATAATCATGACATGACACATGTCATGAATATGAAGGAGGGTTAATGCTTTATTTTGTGTTTCTGTTGACTCAAATGTTTAATTATTCAAAGTTAATGCATTATTTGTTTTTATCTACCGTACACTTGAATGTGGGTAAATTTAATTAAAAAAAGCAACATTTGGAGCCTTGTCTCATAAATTACGGAAATTTCTGTCAGTGGAGGGGAAAGAGTTAAGGGCCTCTGGAAAACGATGTCATGACAACTGTGATTGGCTGAAGGCACAAGCAGAATGCTTACAATCCCAAGCCCTTCATTAGCATCTATCCTGAGCTGTGACATCAAAGGCAGCAGATAAGGACATATATAGATCTATTTCACACTCCAAAGAAGAACCAGAATGAGTACAAGATCTAATATTATTAGCAATATTATTGCAGGAGAATACTCAGACATTTCTGAAAGGCCATCAATGGAGAAAGTTGCCAGCAGAGACTAACAAGGCCATGATTAACAGTAAACTGTTTGACTGTAATTGAGGGGAATTCTAGGGTGTTTCTCAACGGGAAAGCTGCGTCCTAGTAAGGCTGGAAAACTAGGCTTCCACGTCATCAAGCTCCTTCGGAGGCAGTCTCAACTTTAAGCATCCTAGGAAGTACATGGGAAAACAAAGTAACTTGCATTACTTATTTGAAAAAGTAACTCAGATGTTTAAAAGTAATTCGTTACTTGACAAAAGTTTGATTATGTAACTTGCGTTACTTGTAACGTAGAACCTGATTTTACAAAGTCCAACACGTTCCTGGATCAACATCTTTGTTGTTCCCTTTCGAAAGCTACAATCGATGCTGCGCTGCTCAGCGCATTGGGAACGTCTTTAGTCGTGACCAGCTGTGAATATTGTGTGTAACACGTCGATAGAATTGACCCGGAGGTAATATAGCCTCGGTCGATGACGTCATCGGCGCGCACCCGCAACACGAGGCTATAAATAGATGAGCCGCAGGTGCATCGTCAGGTCTTTTGTCTTCAGACCATTCTGTGCATGTGTGAACGCAAACACTCTCTCTATCTCTCATCTGTTCTCAGATCTTTGTTAGGAGTTAGTTTTGTCAGGCAGTGTGCAGAAAATTTCTCATTTCTCAAATCTTTTTTCTCTCACGCTACATCAAAGAGTTTTTTGAAAGTAAAAAAAGAGGAGAAATGAGCCAACAAAATAGTAAGCGTTGTGTTCCTCCATGCTCCCGTCCCATGTCTGAGCTGGATACACACGATTACTGTTTTGTTTGTTTGGGGGAAGAGCACGCGGTTCTGGCTATAGAGAAGGGCGGGTGCGAGCATTGTGACCAGCTCACGGTTAAGATGCTTCGCTCCCGTCTGAACTATTTCCAGACCGCACCCGCATTATCATCGTGGGGCTCTCGTATGGATCTGCATGACGAGCAAGAGACGGGTCCGTCCCTTTCGCTTGCTGCGTCACCAGATCCACGCATCCCTCCTCGTGATTTCGAAGCGCGCTCCGGTGCTTCTTCGACTCACGAGGGGGATGATGTATCTCTTGGGTCCTCGGACCGCGAGCAACCAGCCTCTGAGCATTCCTCTCGTGAAAAGAAATCTGTCGAGGAATTGCTCGAGGTGGTTACTCGCGCGGTGGCCAGATTACAGCTTGACTGGCCACGCGAACAAGAGACCCCCAAGCAGTCTAAATTAGGGGATAGGTTTCTGTCCGGTGGCAGAGGGGAGGGACCAAAACATCAGTCTCTTCCCTTTTTCGAGGACCTCCATGACGAACTATCTAAGTCATGGAGTAAACCATATACTTCTCGCGTGTTTGTGCCCTCGACGTCGACTTTTTCGACTATCGTGGGTGCAAAGGCGCGGGGGTATACGGAGATGCCTCGGGTTGAAGAGACGCTCGCGAGCTATCTCTCTCCCGACTCGGCATCTTCGATAAAGAAACCTACCCTCCCCACTAAACCCTGTCGTATAACATCATCTTTAGTGGGGAAAGCTTATCAAGCTGCAGGTCAGGCTGGTGCTGCGCTGCACACTATGGCAGTGTTACAGGCGTACCAGGCTGATTTGTTGAAGGATTTGAGTGCGGGCAGTACGATCGACGAAGAGTCATTCTCTGAGCTTCGTCGTGCCACAGATCTGTCTCTTCGTGCGACCAAGCAGACGGCCCGTGCCATCGGCCGTTCAATGTCTGCTTTAGTCAGCACGGAGAGGCATCTGTGGCTTAATCTGACAGGGATTAAGGAAAAAGATCGTTTGTTTCTGATTGACTCTCCTATTTCTCCATCTGGGCTGTTTGGTGACTCAGTGAACACCGTTGTCACCCGCTTTAAGGAAGTTAAGAAACACGAGGAAGCGTTTGTTCAGTTTCTTCCTCGCCGCACTCAAGGGGAGGGGCCGTCTGCCACCCAGCCCCGCCCCGGTCCTTCAAAACCTAGGGAGGTAAAGAAGCAGAGTGTAGCGGACCGTGCTCCCCCTCGCAGGGATTGGGGACAGGTTCGCCGTGCTCAGCAACCTCCCAAGCCAGACCTCAGGACTATCATTAACAGAAAGAAGAAGTCCTGATGGTCTGGCGCCCAATCTGGTGGGGGTCCCCCCCCACGGGATGGGGCGCATGCAAGATCTTTTCGCCCCTTCCCGTTACCCTCACAAAACCTCTCCATCCCTGCCACCTCTTGTGCTTCAGGGGGCAGCGGTTTCCAGCGAAATGTTGGATGTTCCGTTGTTTCCTGCCGTCATTCAGGACACGGAACATCCAACATCCCCTCAAAAGGAAGTATTAAAATTGATACCACTCTCAGAAAGTCTGGCAGCGTGGAAACTTCTGCCAGGCATTTCTGCGTGGGTATTAAGCACAGTACAGATAGGATACAGAATCCAATTCATTCGTCGTCCTCCACGTTTCAACGGCGTGGTCTTCACTTCCGTGAAACCGGAGCTGATGCATGTACTGTCGCAAGAGCTGCAAACCCTTCTGAGCAAAGAGGCCATAGAACATGTTCCTCTTCCAGAGAGAGAGTCAGGCTATTACAGCAGATACTTCCTGGTTCCCAAAAAGGATGGGGGGGGTGCGTCCAATCTTAGATCTTCGAGGCTTAAACCGTACAGTCAAAGCGCTCAAGTTCAAGATGTTAACCGTCAAGACGGTCGTGACGCAAATTCAACATCACGATTGGTTCGTCACGATCGATTTGAAGGACGCTTATTTTCACATAGAAATATTGCCACAACACAGGAAATTCCTGAGGTTCGCTTTCGGGGGCGAAGCGTACCAGTTTCGGGTTCTTCCATTCGGCCTGGCCTTGTCACCCCGCACATACACGAAATGCATGGATGCAGCACTGGCTCCGTTACGACTCCAGGGCATTCGCATTTTGAATTACATCGACGATTGGTTGATACTAGCACAATCGCGAGAGATGGCGCTCCAACACAGAGACATCGTGTTAGCTCATCTAGTTGCTCTAGGGTTGAGACTCAACACCAAGAAAAGTGTTCTTTCTCCTGCCCAGAGAACGACTTATCTCGGGATTGTTTGGGATTCGGTCACGATGCGGGCACAAATGTCTCCCGCTCGAATCGAGACCATTCAGCAGACCATGAGCAAAGTCAGGCTAGGCCAAGAACTCACTGTTCGTCAGTACCAAAAAATGTTGGGTTTCATGGCGTCAGCATCCACGGTGATTCCTCTGGGGCTGTTGCACATGAGACCATTTCAGTTGTGGCTAAAAGCCAGAGGATTTCATCCAAGAGCCAATCCTCAAAGGCACATAAAAGTGACGCGCCGCGGGCTTCGTACACTATCTCTGTGGGTCAGACCCCGGTTCCTTGCCTTGGGTCCCACTCTGGGGGCGCCGTGTCGTCGCAGACTGCTAACGACGGACGCCTCCCTGATGGGCTGGGGAGCGGTCTTAGATGGCCGTCCAGCTCAAGGGGAATGGGAAGGTCATCAGCTCGATTGGCACATCAATTGCCTCGAGTTGATGGCCGTATTTCTGGCTCTGAAATATTTTCTCCATCAATTGAGGGGCTGTCATGTCCTAGTGCGGGTGGACAACACAGCAGCAGTCTCTTATATAAATCACCAGGGGGGTCTGCGCTCACGCAATCTGAACAGAATAGCGAGGCAGATTTTTCTCTGGGCCCAGGACAAGTTCCTGTCACTCAGGGCAGTATACATTCCAGGGCATTTGAATGTAGGAGCAGATTTACTGTCCAGACAGACACTACCGACAGGGGAATGGAAACTCCACCCGGAAGTAGTGAAACAGATTTGGACCAAATTTTACAAAGCAGAGGTGGACCTCTTCGCCTCCCAGCAGACAGCGCAATGTCCCCTCTACTTCTCTCTGAGTCACCCAGCTCCATTGGGTCTGGATGCGATGGCGCACTCATGGCCCAAGATGCGCCTGTATGCGTTTCCTCCAGTTTCTTTGCTCCCGGGAGTTCTAGCCAGAGTTCGCCAACAAGGGTCTTGCCTCTTGTTGATAGCGCCACGTTGGCCGAACAGAGTGTGGTTCTCGGAGATAATATCTCTCCTCGACGGCTCGCCTTGGGCGATTCCGGAGAGGAGGGACCTTCTGTCTCAGGCGGAGGGCACGATATTCCATCCCAGGCCCGACCTGTGGAATCTTCATGTTTGGCCCCTGATGGGAACCAACTGAGGGACACTGGGCTTTCGCCTGCTGTTATTGAGACTATTCTGAGTGCTAGGGCTTCCTCCACTAGACAAAGTTATGCCAGTAAATGGGGTGTTTTTGAAAGGTGGTGTGTTGTACACAATGTAGATCCAGTCAACTGCCAGGTTGCTTCAGTTCTGGACTTCATGCAAGAGAAATTATCAACAGGCACATGCCCTGCTACTCTTAAGGTTTATGTGGCCGCTCTTTCGGCTTGCCACGCCTTAGTTGACGGGGCGCCGCTCGGGAGACATCCTCTGCTCTCTCGCTTCCTTCGTGGGGCCAGGCGACTGAGGCCTCCAGTAAAAACCAAGATCCCTTCGTGGGATTTAGCTATAGTCCTCGAGGGTCTGGTTGAAACCCCCTTTGAACCTATAGAGTCAGCGTCTGATAAACTTCTGACTCTAAAAATGGTTTTTCTAATGGCAATAACTTCCTTGAAGAGAATTGGGGATATGCAGGCTCTGTCTATCTCTCCATCCTGCTTAGACTTTGCCCCAGGAATGGTGAAAGTAATTTTGCATCCTCATCCTGATTACCTGCCTAAGGTTCCATTTTCGTCTGTACATCCGGTCATTCTAGAAGCCTTCTGTCCTCCACCGTTTACAACGCCGGAGCAGGAGAAATCTCATAGACTGTGTCCAGTCCGTGCTCTTCAGGCTTACATCCACCGCACTAGCCAGTGGCGTAAGTCAGAGCAATTATTCGTCTGTTATGGTGGTAGTAACAGAGGAGGAGCTGCCACCAAGCAGACCATGTCTCATTGGGTCAGGGATGCAATTGCTTTGGCTTATGAGGCGCGCGGTCAAGCTTCGCCTATAGGTCTCAGAGCTCACTCTACCAGGGGGGTCGCTTCTTCTAGTGCTTTGGCGAGGGGTGCCCCCTTACAACAGATTTGTGATGCGGCAGGTTGGTCCTCTCCGCACACATTCATAAGGTTTTATAGTTTGGATGTTCATGCCACTCCAGGCTCTCATGTCCTTGAGTCAACATCACAGGCTAGTGTCTGAGGCCTTCTTGCGTTCTTGTGAGCACATGCACAACCGTTGGGGTCCAGACAGGTTCAAGCACGGCGGCGTGGGTATTCTCGTTCCCAATGCGCTGAGCAGCGCAGCATCGATTGTAGCTTTCGAAAGGGAACGATCTCGGTTACTTCACTGTAACCTTGTTCCCTGAGAAAGCGGAACGAGATGCTGCGCTACTTTGCCGTGCTGAAGATGTCCCAGGACTGCTCTTCAGACAAAATATCCTGACGATGCACCTGCGGCTCATCTATTTATAGCCTCGTGTTGCGGGTGCGCGCCGATGACGTCATCGACCGAGGCTATATTACCTCCGGGTCAATTCTATCGACGTGTTACACACAATATTCACAGCTGGTCACGACTAAAGACGTTCCCAATGCGCTGAGCAGCGCAGCATCTCGTTCCGCTTTCTCAGGGAACAAGGTTACAGTGAAGTAACCGAGATCGATCCTGAAACAACATTCCAATCAACCAGTTTTAAGGGACAAGTTTACACTTTATGTCAAGTTTAGGCTTACAAACAGGTTTAGGTGCTTCTACATCAGTGTTATTCACCTATCCTTTCCCTCTGATTCTAGGGATAAGTTATGAGAAGGGTTAGGTTTAGGGGTAAGGATACGGTTAGGACTACATTTTTGGACAGGACTGTTGTTCCAGGATCAACAAAATATGTTGAGCCAGGAAGGCATCTAACTCGGCAAAATCAGGATGTGCACTGATTGTACTGTAATAGTAAGTCAGTTAATCCAAAGATTTGTAAGATAAAATCTTTTTTCCAAATTAATAGTAATAGTATTTTAGTGCTGTGATCGCAGGGACGGAAACCTTTTTGCCATGCCATGCCATGCCATTGGACAGTCTCATTCTACCTTTTAATGCTGAGGAGGACTCTTGTATAGAAGAACTCATCTATTAAGGGCGCTGCTTCACTAGGATGCTAGCCTGGCTCCGCC
Source organism: Rhinichthys osculus (assembly GCA_029959095.1). Classification (NCBI taxonomy): domain Eukaryota; kingdom Metazoa; phylum Chordata; class Actinopteri; order Cypriniformes; family Leuciscidae; genus Rhinichthys; species Rhinichthys osculus. The sequence continues at coordinate 41,627,330 of JARWKJ010000007.1, forward strand.
CTTCTACGTACTTCCGCCCGATTTTCATTTTCCTTCAGTACTACGTCTGGGATTGTGGTGTATTCCTTGCTTTTCTCCGGTCAATTTTTTACCGGTCCTATCAGCGAACAGAGGGAGTGGCTGAGAACAATGACGTTGATGTCGTGCGCTAGTTTGAGTCGTCATACGTTTGACCAAACACTAGCGATTGGTTATGGCAGAACCAGAGTGACTCTGGGCAGATCCAATAGTTTTAAACTTCAACAGAGTACCCGCCTAAAAGGAAGTTAACGCTTGTCAATGGAACGAGGCCAGACTCTCTGTACAAATTAAATGTACACTGTAAAAAATAAAATGCCATTTTTACGGTAAAATACCGGCAGCTGTGGTTGCCAGAACTTTACCGTCAAAAATATGGTACAGACGTTATTGGTTTTACAGACTTAACTTAAAATTTACAGTAATAAACCATATTTCATTATCTGATATAATGTTAATTTTCCAACCTATTTATGCATTAATATCTGTTTTGTACCATTGCAATACAATGACAACCAACAATAATCACAGCAGTGATGAAAGTCACATGATAAATCAAAGCTCATCACAAGCAGCTCTTCCACGAGAAAGTTAGTACAATGTCATTCGCACAAACACTAAACAGCATCATGGGAACACATGAAATTTTAAAAAATGCAATAAACATTAATTTAACAACATTAAATGTAACATAAAACTCTAATGTACATAACTGATAAGAAAATAACTAAGAAAACTAAGAAGAAACAAAGTTATTTCAACAAAAATACATCAAATGTGAAGTGTCACGCAGGGAATTGTGGGAATGTCAATTTACGGTTTTTCACTGTCAATTATACAATGAGTTGTTCTTTTTCACTTTAAAAAACTGTAAATTTAACGGTATTTTACAGTAAAATTACATTAAATGTACCGTTAGATCTATCACAGTTATTTACCGTATATAGTAAGGAAACTTTGTTAACCAATTAACAGTTTATCACTGTAGCATTTTTTACCGTTAAAATCACGATCATTTTTTACAGTTTATGAGAGTCTGGTGGGACCAGGCTACTAGGATCATAGACAGTATAAGAAGTGGACAGAGCCATCTCATTGGAACTCAGTTGAGACAGTTGAAGCCCATTTTTAGCGATTTTTGAGCACTTCCGTTCCTGACGTGCAGACTCAAACCGACTCAAACTAAGCTTGATGACGTGAGCAACCTGTCTGACAGACGTAAATCTTCTAGTAGCTGTGCGTGAAAATTGCCAACGTTAATCTTGCAGAGACGGGGAACTTGAGCAAAGAGTGCTTTGGCGTGAGTGAGCAGGAGTAAGTATTCCGTTGCTTTTATGGACTCATTATCTATGGGCTTCTCCCTTGACGGACGTCCCCCCGATTGCCTGCGAGCTTCTCCTCCTGTCTGTACGGTAATTTCTGTACAGCGCGACGGAGAGTCGAGTGGTTATGACGCAATCGTTAGCCTATTTTTACTAAATCTGTTTCTACGGGGCCATAATGTAACATAGAAGGTAATGGAGCCCTTTATACATTGTCGTGTTTCTTTAGAAATAAATAATGGACAAATGGAGTCTTTAAACGCCTCAGATGTAAAGTTATTCGCTGTCAAAGTGACGCCAAAATGAATGGGAGTCAATGGAAATGCTAACGCAAGTGAAGTTCTGCTACAACATGGCGGCACCCGGCCGGCTTCAACTTCCGGTCGATGGATTACCCCCTTGACTAGGATGCAGCATTTGAGAAACACCCCTAAATGTAGTCTGTCAAAGCAGACACTGCCCCCTTCTGACTAGGAGGATGACATCCTACACAATTCTAAAGCTCTAACTTTAAAGTCTGCCTTGGTGATTTTAATGTACAGTAAACGTATTTATTTTGAACTGTAAAGCAAGCAAAGTGAGCATCACTAATATAATGCTTTCACCAATATAGTGTTCAGCTACCTAATGTTTGATAAAAAAAAAATATATATAATACTGTTGTTTATCAAAAAGACTTCAGGACTACGTTTCTGAAATCTTTAGATTTGCTATATTTGTGAAGTGAATGCATCGTATAATGTTCCTCTCACTGTTCTTTCAGATAATGAGACCGTGGACTCTTCTGAGGTGGAGTTTGCGTGTGGAGTGAGGAAGTGCCCTGATAAATACACCTGCATTGGCTCATGGATTGGGCCCAATGATGGCATCACTCAGTTTGATAACATCTTGTTTGCAGTACTAACAGTATTTCAGTGCATTACCATGGAGGGATGGACTGCAGTCCTCTACAATGTGAGTTCATGCAGTTTTATAGTTGACTGATTGGATTTATGTTTACACTGCTAAAATACTCAATGTTTATCTTTATGCATCCTCATTAACCTATACCAACTTAACATATGGAGCTGCAGTGCTCGCAGTGATTTATATATATAAAGATATGACAGGATCTTGTCTTTAACTGAATATCTTTGCTTAATGTGACTCATTTATGCAGGATTTTGCTCATTTAAGGAGAAAACAAAGTAAATGGTTTTGAAATCATGCTGTAAATGTCTATATTGCATTTATTCAATGCAATACACCTAACCATAATCTTCAGGTGATTATTTGATTATTGTTATTTTTCCACAGACTAATGATGCTTTAGGACCCACATGGAATTGGGTATATTTCATTCCTCTCATCATTATCGGCTCATTTTTTGTGCTCAACCTTGTTTTGGGTGTCCTTTCTGGGTAAGACATTCACAAATACATCCCAAAAATTGGAATTCTGTCATTATCTATTCATGCTCCTGTTGTTTCAAACCTGATTTCATTTTTGCCATGAAACACAAAAGGAGAATTTTAATAATGCACCGTGTTGTTGTCGTTGTTTGTACTTAAAAAAACAATTACATTGAATGAGGACTGTAACTTTCAAGCATCAAAAGAATGCATATTTTTAAATGTTAAAAATATTAAATTATTATCTTCTGGAATCCTACAGTATGTGTGTGGAACAGACCAAAATCTTACTCGAGTTAGCTCAAGAACCAGATCAGTCTGATTTGTGATTGATGTTGGATCAAATGTATTCATTAATCAACATCACTATTTCTTTTATGAACAATCAAATATGTACCAAGGAGAGCTATAGTGGATGTCAGGATTTTTTGTGAATAAAGTCTAACTTATAGCTTCTTATAAATGCACAAGTCATGTGTAAACTATTTTTATTATACTTTTTAGATATTTTTTTGGTGCTTTTGCATGATTTTTTGAGTCTTGAAAGCTCCAGTCCCATTTCATTGTAATTGCATGGAAAAACATATTTGTGTACTACAGAAAGAAATCCAAGTAGGCCTAAATGTTGATCGATTTTTCATTATTTTGTCAACTAATCTTTAATCTTATCCGATAATTTCAGGGTTTGATATGCAAAGACTAATGATTATTAGTTTTGTAATTTTCACTGAATGAGAGAATTGTTGCCTTCTGGTGAGCCTGCAGTCGTGGGTGGGCTGAAAACCACACACTCTGGATGATTGGTTCACTAGGGATTGATTACTGTACTCTTTGCCTCGTTCAGCCTCCACAGTGTTTCTTAGCTGTTCATGCCCTTTATAGATTGTAAAAGGTCAGAACTTATAAAGCACTTAATTGATGTCCAATCTATTGATCATTTACTGAACTATTGTGTGTAATGACACTTAATTCCCTAAATATTTCTGTAGGGAATTTGCTAAAGAGAGAGAGAGGGTGGAGAACAGACGTGCCTTCATGAAGCTTAGACGACAGCAACAGGTGGAGAGAGAACTCAACGGCTACCGGGCCTGGATAGACAGAGCGGGTACAAGTCAGAAGCATGCATTCATTTATATACAACATATTGCTGGTTTTGCTATTCTACAAATGTTCAGGATTTTTTAGAATGCTGTCAAAAAGTGGATTTGAGGACTTGGTTTCTGCTTGCAAGATACTGGTACTTTGCAATTGTACATGTTGTAATGGTAAGCAATAGAACAGTACAATGTTTAAAGTGGAACAACAGATAAATGTCAGATAAATGAGTCAGGATGGATACTGGTGTCGGTTTTGTATGCTTTGTTAAGCGTTCGCATTGGTTGGTCGGTTAGTCTCGTTTCATTCATGTTGATTACTGATGTGTATTTATTCATGTCGGGAAATTGTGTTATCATACAGTATGTATGTTTAACACTCGTGTTTTGTGTCATATGTTGTGTACACTCACCTAAAGGATTATTAGGAACACCTGTTCAATTTCTCATTAATGCAATTATCTTATCAACCAATCACATGGCAGTTGCTTCAATGCATTTAGGGGTGTGGTCCTGGTCAAGACAATCTCCTGAACTCCAAACTGAATGTCAGAATGGGAAAGAAAGGTGATTTAAGCAATTTTGAGCGTGGCATGGTTGTTGGTGCCAGACGGGCCGGTCTGAGTATTTCACAATCTGCTCAGTTACTGGGATTTTCACGCACAACCATTTCTAGGGTTTACAAAGAATGGTGTGAAAAGGGAAAAACATCCAGTATGCGGCAGTCCTGTGGGCGAAAATGCCTTGTTGATGCTAGAGGTCAGAGGAGAATGGGCCAACTGATTCAAGCTGATAGAAGAGCAACTTTGACTGAAATAACCACTCGTTACAACCGAGTTATACAGCAAAGCATTTGTGAAGCCACAAACCGCACAACCTTGAGGCAGATGGGCTACAACAGCAGAACACCCCATCGGGTACCACTTATCTCCACTACAAATAGGAAAAAGAGGCTACAATTTGCAAGAGCTCACCAAAATTGGACAGTTGAAGCCTGGAAAAATGTTGCCTGGTCTGATGAGTCTCGATTTCTGTTGAGACATTCAGATGTTAGAGTCAGAATTTGGCGTAAACAGAATGAGAACATGGATCCATCATGCCTTGTTACCACTGTGCAGGCTGGTGGTGGTGGTGTAATGGTGTGGGGGATGTTTTCTTGGCACACTTTAGGCCCCTTAGTGCCAATTGGGCATCGTTTAAATGCCACGGCCTACCTGAGCATTGTTTCTGACCATATCCATCCCTTTATGGCCACCATGTACCCATCCTCTGATGGCTACTTCCAGAAGGATAATGCACCATGTCACAAAGCTCGAATCATTTCAAATTGGTTTCTCTAACATGACAATGAGTTCACTGTACTAAAATGGTGCCCACAGTCACCAGATCTCAACCCAATAGAGCATCTTTGGGATGTGGTGGAACGGGAGCTTCGTGCCCTGGATGTGCATCCCACAAATCTCCATCAACTGCAAGATGCTATCCTATCAATATGGGCCAACATTTCTAAAGAATGCTTTCAGCACCTTGTTGAATCAATGCCACGTAGAATTAAGGCAGTTCTGAAGGCGAAAGGGGGTCAAACACAGTATTAGTATGGTGTTCCTAATAATCCTTTAGGTGAGTGTATATGTAAGGGGTGGGAAACAAGCCTGCATGCAATACCTGGCATTGGATTCATCAAAGCATTGATTTATTTTAATAATTTGATTTGTAGCAACATGTTCTCACTACTCACTTCACATATGGATGCTCGGCCATTGGCATCACTTTTTAACGCACAGGGTACCCTTTGGCATCACTTTTTAACGCACAGGGTAACCCTTTAAGAGTCATTTTGTTCAAGGGATCCTGACCAAGCATCCATATGTGACGATTTGGGAGTGGGAACCTGTTGCTAAGAGAGACAGAGCTTAAAAGAGACAAAAGGCTTGTCAACAATGCATTGATGAAAAAAGAAAAAGTTATCAGAGAAGTGTGGGTGAAATTTTCTGTAGGAGTTGTGGGGAGACAGAGAGGAAATGTGGTTGTATTTCCTATGAGACCCCGTGGAAACAAGACATCAAGTGATTTTTAGATGCCGCTGATGCAGTAATATCTGCTAGCCTAGCGGGACACCGTAGATGTGACAGTAGCTTCATTCATGGCTAATTATTTACTAGCAAAGCTAAATGTTCAAGCTTGGATGGCTATTATGCTACTCAAATATTTCCTGTACACTCTTAAAATGGCTAAGACTACTGTGTAATTTTATTAGTATTTTTTTTCTTTTTAAAACCATTTCAGCCAGGCTAGCAAAGTTTCATGTCTTTGCCCAGGTTCAGTGACAGACTGTGCTCTGATTGTGTACTACACCTACACCACTCTTTTCACATTTCACCCTGCCACCCACCACCTGAACACAACATTCAGGTGAACATGAGTGTGTGAAGCTGCTCATTCTCCCACGCAGTGAAGGGTCAACCAAAAGGTGACACTGACTCACTGACTGGAGTGTTTGTGTATGTGCCCGTCTGTGCTCAGAATAGTTGATGCTTCTACAGTACAGCAGATCACTTTTAAGAGGCCTACAAATTGTCATTTTTTTCACAAAGCAAACTGAATTGACCAATAATCGATTTAATTATGTAAATTTAATGTTAATAAGTTATATTGACTCTCTCTCTCTCTCTCTCTCTCTCTCTCTCTCTCTCTCTCTCTCTTAAAGAGGAAGTAATGCTCGCAGAAGAAAACAAGAATTCTGGGAGGTCAGCGTTAGATGGTATGAATTTCATTTTAACAGAGCTGCAAAAAAAAAAAAAAAGTGTTGTCTTGTGTATGGAGAGTTTGGTCTTAAACCAGTGTTAAACCTAAAATGCAATACTTTTACATGAAATTCCCAAAAATCTACTTTGAAAGCTCAGACTTAAAGACTGCTGTTATTGATTAAATGTGATATTATTAATCATACATTTATATCTTGTGGAAGAGTTTAGCCCAAAATAATCTTTCTTGTGACTTCTCTGCAGAGCCTCAATAAAAATAAATAATACCTATTTCCAGACAGTAATAATTTGGAATGGAGATGCGTTAAGGTTAAAGGTTAAAAATGTATTTTTGCAATTGGAAGGCTAATGGCAGCCACAATAAATGTTTCCAGACACTAACAACATATTTATATTTACTTGGATCGCTATACCCTCATGATAAGAAACATAAACCCAACAAATGGTGTAATTTAACCCTTTTAATTTTAGTTTTGAAACGGGCCACTAGCAAGAAAAATGCGAGGCGTCGAGGACCAGGGGAGGAGAAATATTCTGAAATCTCTACAGTTGGTAAGTAAAATATAAATGTCATCTCTTTTTTTCATCCACATTAAGACTTGACTTGTTTTGTCTTTTGTAATCAGCTTTTGTGTTTGAGGTACCATTAAGAATTTATCTGTCTGAAGGGAAGGAAACATCTATAATTAACACACATTCCATAAATTCATCTCCATTTTTCAGGCTTTTGGCATACCACCATTGATATTCTCATAGAAAACAAACAGCAAATTTCAAATGACATTGACTGTGTGGGACTATGGATTTCTTTTTTCTTTTGCGTGTCAGGTGGGCCCCGACCAAGGGTTGGTATACGAACAGCAAGGCGAGGTCCTGCTGCTTACATGCGGCGCAAGGAACGCATGTTGCGAATCTCTATTCGTCGCATGGTTAAAACCGACAGCTTCTATTGGATAGTCCTCAGTCTGGTGGGTCTCAACACCATCTGTGTTTCCATCGTTCATCACAATCAACCGGAATGGCTCACTGTTATTCAATGTAAGTGTCTATTTCCCCCTAATACTGCTTCTACTGAAAGTAATAGTAATAATCCTGATAAAGTTGCTGAGACTGTGTAGGCAATTTTATTAACTTTATTACTCAGATTAAAATATTTAAAATCTTTTAAGTATTGCTGATCAAAGATCTTAAGGCTAATAATCTTAATTATTATCATATTTTCATCAGGTTAGTATGAGAGGACATAAATAATAATACATACAAATATTAGTTATAATAGTTATGACCTCCAAAATAGTAACAGGGTATTTTCACTCATGTTTACACAGCTTTACAGCTCTATACAAAGTACGTAAATTGACTTTATGGACTGGATTATCCCAAAACCTGAAACACTAGTTGATCAGCTACACAGCAATGGGCTCACAAATTCTGCTATGTTGAAATATCCATTGAATTGTGTTTGGTTGACAAGATCCCCGACTAAAACAAATTGTCTAGTAAAAAGGAAGGGGGGGTGTGCATGCGTCCAACAAAGTTCAATCTACAAACTGCAACCCCTCTGAATCTTTGCAACCCATCTGAATCAGCAGAATATTTATCAGATAGGTGTCAAACTACTGCTGAGAAAGTTAACAGTGGCTGTCATAATTGCTTGCTAAATCCCGTCGAATGCAAAAGCACAGGGTATTATTTCCCAGTTCTGGAGCACCCTTAACACTGGACATTTTGAATGCATCTCTTATCACGCCTTAACGCACCTGACAACTAGCTCAATCAAGAGTAGAGTGCCAATGAAATAGGTGTGTAACATAAGGTGTGCTGTGACACCTGGGCTGTTTTTGTGTGTGTGTTTTCTAGACTTTAAAAGTATACTCCATTGTCCATGAGCTTGTATGGGTACATTTTCAAGGGATGCTCCTCCTGACCTGGAGAGGACAGTGGAGGCTTTGCTCTGGACAGTTTGGTTTCTGCTCGAAAGGAATAAGGATCACAAAAGTAGAGAAGTTCATGCTGATGCCCGTGCCTGCTGTTCTTGAAGGATGAGGAAAAGAAGTTGATCTGTGCGAAAAACAGGGTAACTGAGTGTTACCACCAAGGGGACCCAACAATTAGTGCAGTAAATTTAGGTACATAAGCATAGGATGAGTACAGGTTACAAATATTTAGGCTGCACATGCCAACGCGCCCCCTGCTGAAGCTGAAATTTACATCATAAGAACTTTGCGCGAGACATAGCAGCAAACAGAAAACCAGAGCATATTTCAGAGGAAATTGTTATAATAGCAGGTAAATTCACCCCCACCTCATGATCACAATTTGTGGGCTTCTGCTTGTCCACTCGCCTTTATAGGATTGACCACAGGTTCTCAATGCCACTGATCCAAAATTTCAATGTAATGATCTCCTAGCCACTCTTGCTTGTGACATGGGGCGCCATCATGCTGAGAAATGCATGGATCATCACCAAAATGCTCCTGAGTCATTGGGAGAAGTTGCACTTGCAGGATGTCTTGATGCTATTCGTTATTCATGGCAGTGTTTTGAACAGAATTGTGAGAAAGCCACTCCCCTGGATGAAAATCTCTTCTCCAGGCATCTTTGATCACGTCTACCCCAAAATATGAGACCAACGCTCAGCATTTCCCCGCCCCCAACTCATGAACTCTCTTCTGCACTGCACCGTTTCAGACACAAAAACAGTCATGACCAAATAGTCAATGTTTACAGTGTTCACCCTTCTTCTTCATAACCTCTGCAGTTCACTCTGGGCCAAATTCTGACTGATGGCTATCCATTTTTGGGATAAGTTGCACTTGGAGCCCCACACATGGATGGACTCAGGATACTTCACTGGCGGCACGACACAGGACTGGTGGTAGCATTCACCTTTACTTCTCCGGACAATGAATTTTTCAGATGTCCCCAACAGTCGGAAGGGGTCTTCATCAGAGAAAGTAACTTTTCTGCTGTCCAATCCTTGTACTTCCTGCAGAATTACAGTTTGTCCTTGATGTTTCTCTCGAAGAGAAGTGGCTTCTTTGCTGCCCTTCTTGACACCAGGCTGTTGTCCAAAAGACTTGGCCTCACTGTGCATCTGTCACACAATATTGAAGGAAGAACAAGAAGATGATGATCAAGTTTCAAAAGAAAAGCCTTTAATAATTCACTTCGAAAGGCAATCCAAACAGGCTGGCACACAAAACACAACCTCTAACATAGACGTGACCAGAAAAATGAACATTGAAAAAACTGCAACTTAAATACAAAACAAATAAGGGAAATAAGGACAAACACCTGTGATGATAAATGAATCTCCATGACAACTAAAGAGTGGTGGGAAACTGAACAAAGGAATACATGTGACTGAAAATAACAAACTAAAAGTCCATGAAAACGAAACTAACTAAACAGAACCGTGACAGCATGCAGATGAGCTGCCAATATTGAGAAGCTCTGCACTGGTGGAGACATGATTCGATAGATGACTTCTCAGGAGGAGACAGTCCTGGTGCTTAGTGGACACTCTGGGACGCCCTGAACCCTCTTCATTGAAGTTGAACCTCTTTCCTTGAAGTTATTGATAATCCAGTAAATGGTTCTTTCATGTGCAATATTCTTTGCAGTAATTTCTTTGCATGTGAGGCCATTTTGATGCAAAGCGATTATGGTTGCATGTCATTTTTGGAGGTAACCTTTGCTAACACAAGAACACAATGATTGGAAGCACTTATTCCCCTTTTTATGGCAATGGTTCTGCTTTTATAATCCAATCAGAAAGATTACTGATTACTGAATGATACTACTCGTTCACACTTTCCCATGTGCTGATGAGATGATTAGTGAAATTATATTAGCTGGTCATTTTGTGCCAGGGCCAAAAAATAAATTTGTGAAATATGGGGTTATGAGATAGTTCTCTCTTTTTTTTTGGCTATTGAAGATTTTTTGCAGTCATTTAAAATGCATCTGAGGCCATGTCCACACGGACACGGGTATTTTTATAACCGGAGTTTTTCCTACAGCGTTTTTAAAAAAAATCCCGTCCACACATGCTCGGTCTCCGTCTACATGAAAACGTAAAAACACACAATCAAGCGCGGTCAAGAGCATGCCACGCCAGCAGGCGGCGATATAAACCTTATCCCTAAAGCCACGTTGGCCAATCAGAAGCGCAAATCTGATGTCAAACACAGCTGATAACGGCGCACACTCTGACGTCGCAAGGCAAAAACCCCGGTTTCACTGTCTACACGACAACACTGTAACCGGCGTTTCTGAAAATCCTCACCCTGGCAGGGGTTTTCAAAAATGTTCGGTTTCAGTGCGTTTTCGTGTGGACGAACGGCCGAACCGCGTAAAAAAAGTCACGGTTATAAAAATACCCGTGTCCGTGTGGACAGGGCCTGATTCACAATAATGCACAATAATCTAGAAACTATATGAATAAACGCCATAACAACTGAAGCAGCAAATTTTGCAAGATGTTGCTACGAACTTTTACTGCCATGACTGTAAATGTTGTTGTTCCTGCACCATAACCTTATAACCTAACTGGAAACTATGGATAAACACTAAGGTTCTCTCTTCAACTACTTACTCTACAGACTGATCTCATGAAATGGCGTATGTATGACACGCCAATTCGTATTTCCATTTTTGGCGTGCTATTAACACGCATAATCGCTTTTCAGCGTGTTTATCAACGCCTTTGACTTAACGTTATATTACTGTATTATGTATATATAAATATATGACCTACCCCAACCCCGTCCCTAAACCTACCCGTCACTGGGGTTAATACCATTTATGAGTCTTCTCCTACCATCCTAGGAAAAGAAATATCGCTCCACAGATGTAGATATAGATTTTGCTTCGTTTCGCTCGGACATTTAACGGCGTACACATACACGCGGAATCACTCGGACATTTAATGGCGTAGACATACACGCAAAAGATTTCGGCGTGGACATACACGCGGATAGCTCAAAATGCGTATAGATAGCACGCCACTTGAATTGAAAGTGGCGTGTATGTTTACGCAAAGTCATGATGTCATGTTGTACTCTATGACAATTTTGCAGTTTTCAGATCTAGTGACGAAACAAGAAAAAAAATCATTACTCCTGGCATCAAAAAGTTAATGGTACTGTATAGACAAAGGGTCCAGGACCTTTTGGACAATGATGAGGAACCACTCCTCCACTTATGTGATATCACACCCCAACTGGATGTTTAATCTCATTCAACAAAACGGTGGTGGGGTCGTTTCACACAATGTCAAGACAGCATACAGAAAAAAGCTGAGAGACCTTTAGCTGTGATGTAAGGACAACAATCTACCTCTTAATGTTAGAAAGAGGAAAGAGATAATTGTTTGGTCTGAGATCGTGATGTTGAGGTGTAAAGAGTTAACAGAGGGCTTAACATCACAGAGGACCTCACCCAGAACACCTCCTTCTTAGTAAAGAAGGTCTAACAGTGACTACACTTTCTCAAGAGACCCAGAAAGCTCTGACATTATGTTAAGGACTCAGCATAAACAGATCCAGCTTTCCTAAGTCTAAGACATTCACTCGGTCCCCAAAGATCAAATGATCTCCAAAACACTGTTGTGCCCATATACATAATACTTTGGGAAACACTCTGGACCAGTGGTCAGTCCATCACAAAACTATGGTTTTGTGATGGACACACTCACACATTAATGCTCTCAAATACACACTCACACATTAATGCTCTCAATCACACCTACAGGCAATTTTAATATCTCCAATTAACAAGACCTGCATATCTTTGGACTGTGGGGGTAAACTCTACTGCCCAGAGAAAACCTAAGCCAACTTGTGGAAAACATTCCCGACCATTCCTGTTACCGTCTTGGTGTTATTTAGGATTGCATTTTATCAGATACATTAGACCAATGTAATTCAATTACTAATAATTGTCATTGTTTGAAATTAGGCTTTAAAGTACAGAAGATAATAAGTACAAAGCCTTAGGGCTCGTCTAATGCAAGTCAAACAGCCCATGGCATATGTAACTAGAGTGCAATCTGTTACCCAGAAAGAAAGCACGGTTTAGTGCAAACTGTAGGCCAAGACTGGTTGTCCACTGAAGCTAAGCTTGGTTGAGCCTGGTTGGTACCTGGATGGGAGACCTCCTGGGAAAACCAGGTTGCTGCTGGGAGAGGTGTTAGTGAGGCCAGCAGGGGGCGCTCACACTGTGGTCTGTGTGGGTCCTAACACCCCAGTGTTGTGACAGGGACACTATACTGTAACAAGCACCGTCCTCCGGATGAGACGTTAAACCGAGGTCCTGACTCTCTGTGGTCATTAAAAATCCCAGGATTTTCTTGCCCAGTGGCCTCTGTCCATCCTCATGGCATCCTTATCATTCCCATATATACTGATTGGCTTCATCACTCTGTCTCCTCTCCACCAGTAAGCTGGTGTGTGGTGGGCGTTCTGGCGCAATATGGCTGCCGTCGCATCATCCCGGTGGAGCTTCACATTGGTGGTGGTTGAGGAGATTCCCCCTTCTATGTAAAGCGCTTTGAGTGCAGAGAAAAGTGCTATATGCATTTTTATATTATTATTCTAGTGATTCTGAAACCTTTGGTAAGCTGGTTCAGATGTGTTTAATTATGGCTGGAGCTAAACTCTGCTGGAAGGTGGCCCTCCAGAAGCAGGAATGGACACCCCTGATCTATGGCGTCGCTTCTCATGCCTGTCCTGGGAACCCCCCACCACTGAAGATTCATCGGTCACATCAATTCAAGTTTTGCGGCCTCTACTAATGAGCTGATGAGTTGAATCAAGTGTGTTAGATGAGGGAGACATACGAAATGTGCAATGGTCGGGGGTCCTTGGGACAGGTTTGAGAAGCACTGGTCTGTGGTGCTCAAGTCAGCTTACATGCGGTCTGGTCACAAACTCCTTGAAGCACCTTTTCCAAGGTCTATGTCTGAATGCTGCTTCCGATAAGAAAAAAAACCCTCTTAATACTTTACAGCTTTGAAAGCACATTTTATCAGGAGACACACTTTAACTCACTGAACCACTTCAGAGCAGCATTATGTTTTCCACTGAAACTGCTGCTAATAAAATGACCACTCAAAATAGACCTGTCAGGCAGAAAAATGCCCCACTGCCTGCTCAACATGTCAGAACCGTTCTGTGTATCGATCACGGACATTCACTTAATGGTCCCTAGTGTTCTAAGAGTTGCTGAAATTACCCCACACTGCACAACAGGGCATCCAGCACTCTGTAGCTCAAGGCAGGTCGTGTTGTCATGAGGGCGCTGTGAAGCTGTCATTGTTACTACATTTATTTCAAAAGAACAAGCGGACACTTTTTGTCAGAGTAGACTCCATATTTAATTGTACCCGATACTGAATAATGACTTAACTACAAAAATCTATTTGCATTACAAATGTGCTTTAATATGATGCTTAGTGCACTGGTGTAACTAAATGTTTTACATCTGGAATATACTTTTTAGGAGCATAAACGAGAGAAAGCACTTACTTGTGACTGACCAGTACAGTGACAGTACAGAAACAGCAGATTTTCACACAGACAGTGACTTGTAGAGAAAAACCAACCAGACATCAATCATTTTCCGTAAGAATTTACAACTCCATGTGACACTTTTGGCGATGCACAAAAACCAGCGACATGATGCAGTGGCTACCTATGGAATAGTACAATCGAGTAGAAACAAAAGCACCCCACCGAACAGAAAGTGCTTTAATCACTGTTATTGTGAATGGATCTAGACAGCTTCAATGATTTTAATGGGAGCAATTTAGTTTTCATGCTCACTTACAGAGTAGGCTAATACATGGTCCTACAGTAGGTGCTTACCACTGAAAACATTTGTTTACAATTTGCAGACTACGCAGAATTCGTGTTTCTTGGACTTTTTCTTGCTGAGATGTTTCTGAAAATGTATGGCCTTGGTTTCCGTCTGTACTTCCATTCATCCTTTAACTGCTTTGATTGTGGGGTAAGTGCTTCTTTTACATGTTTAAGTTAAACCTCAAACAAAATAATCATGCAACCCCTATGTCTGATAAATCCTGGCACTGATCGAAGCATAATGCTAGGTGTTTTGTGCAGGTTATTGTAGGGAGTATTTTTGAAGTGGTTTGGGGATTCTTCAGGCCGGGAGTGTCTTTTGGCATCAGTGTCCTCAGAGCCTTACGTCTGCTACGAATCTTTAAGATAACAAAGTAAGTTTATAACATTTATCCAAGGTATCAATTCAAGGAATTTTTAGTATGATGGCCACCAGCAAATGCAACATTAAACTACATGAAGGCATCAGTGGGCATATAAAACAGACGTGTCTGCTGCGTATTCTCTTGACTACAACACCAACATAAAAGTGTAAAGGTAAAATATTGACAATGTAAAGAACATGTATTATGTTTTATCAGGTACTGGACATCCTTGCGGAACTTGGTGGTGTCCCTCATGAGCTCCATGAAGTCAATCATCAGTTTGCTCTTCCTCCTCTTTCTGTTTATCGTAGTCTTCGCTTTACTTGGCATGCAGCTGTTTGGTGGCAGGTGAGAAATTGATGATGGTATTAAAGCACCGACCTCTTTCAGTCATTCTTACAAACAAACATAAAACCATTCACTACAGATACACTGTACTTAAATATGAAAACAAAACCAAACATTGATTTATTAAAACATTCTCTACAAAAGAATCTAAGGGGGGGAAAATATTTAAATTGATCCTCAAGACTGACTTAGCTTCTCGAACGCCACACAGTCTTCACGTGCATGCACACACACACGGTTTGCACCAACTAGTCCTGCCACTACATGACGCAGAGTGTGTGTGTTAGCTAGTCAATCAGATACCTTAATTTGAGCTTGTTCAATGCATGGTGGCAAGAGAAAGATCATTCCTCTTTGCACACACTTGTTTCAGAGTAACTGTGAGACATAAGGTTTAAATAATTGACATAAATTTGAAGTTACAGGTAAACAGAAATAAAGCAAACCCAGAGTGCTTTCACTAAGTATGTGATTTATATAAGGTAAATTCTGACCCGCTGAATAGTCTGACCCGCTGAACTGTCGCTATGTCCGACAAGCTACGCTGCTCACACACACACACACACACACACACCATGTTCTCACGCAGTGAAAAATGCATTGTGGACTGACAACACGCTGACAGACAGGACAGACCAGGTTACTTTTCGGTTACTTTTTATATTAAACATATTAAACAAAGTCTCACCTTTCAAATTTGGTAATTTTTTAATAGAAATTTAAACAATAAATACCGTTTTGTGGCTCTTTAATGTGTCATGACAGATCGCTGTAGAGCATCAGTTAAAGCTGCTCGTGATCCTATCATCTCTTCATTCGAGTTCATTTAGGCTATAGCATCAAATAAACATGAATGAACATAAGAAGGAATGTTGTTTTAACCACACAAAGGCATCAGTACACCATTTTTCAAGTTTAAATCCTCCCATGTTAATCTACTAATTCTCCTGACTGCTTTGTCGGACAAAATGGCGGATGGCGAAGTATGATTGGTCAGATCACCTGTCAATCAAGCTCCCTGCGAAGGGTCAATTATATGGATGCTTACGAGGATAAAAAACAAAAAAACAAACACAAATGTAATTTTTGCGAAATCAGTTGAAATAGTTCTTTCTCTTCCACAGGTTCATTTTTGAAGATTACACTCCTACTAATTTTGACACGTTTCCAGCCGCCATCATGACCGTCTTTCAGGTATGACTCTTCAGATTACTATATTTTGTGTTGTTCTTCAATTGACATGAACATTTTAAATGTTTTTGGTTCAAAAGGCTTATACGAATCTCATATTCGACCTAATTAGCAGCAAAGCTTTTAAACAGTTGGTAATAATATCCATATTATAGATTTATTAAAGCCGCTTTATTTTTCTTGCTCATCCCCTCATTGTCGCTGCCATTTTGAAATTATATGACCATCTGTTTGCAATTCGATTGAGGTTTACTTCTGTAACGTGCCGGAGAAAGCAGGTTTTTTTAATAAAGTAGCACAAGGTAAATTAAGTAAAACAGATAACACAGACCTCAAGGAACAAAACCAAGAGGATCATAGAAGCAACCATTACATGTAAAACAACTAACAAAGTAACAAGTGAAACACAAGGGATATAAATAAACGGGCAAACAAGCTTAGCAAGGTAATGAGGAAACAAGATACACATGGGGAGACTTATCAACATGAAAAACTACAAAGAACGACAAAACATGGCACAAGACAGGAAATAACAAAAGTCCTCACACAAGACTGAGATTGTGACAACTCCAACATTTAATTGCTCTTTTTGAATTTCTTAATTGAACATAGATTCTTACTGGAGAAGACTGGAATGAGGTGATGTACAATGGGATACGCTCCCAAGGAGGAGTGCAGTATGGCATGTGGTCCTCCATCTACTTTATTGTTTTAACCTTGTTTGGGAACTGTATCCTTTTTAGTCATGACTATTTTCTATGTGGAAAAAAAAAATAGACAAAAAACCCTCTAAACTTGTTGTTGCACATGAAAACCGTGTTGCAAGTTTGAAACATCTGTTTAAACAGAACCTAAATTCTTGACGATGCTTTGAACAGACACATTGCTCAATGTATTCTTGGCTATTGCCGTGGATAATCTAGCCAACGCACAGGAACTAACTAAGGTAAGACAATGAACCTTAACACTTTGCATAACAGTTTCCTTTTTACTTTCTTTAAAAAATTAGGTAACACTTTATAATAACTGCACGCTATTAATCATTAGTTAAGCATTAGTGAACAGTTAATTCATAATTTATAAAGCATTAACAGACATTAATAAGCAGTTTATAAATACAGCTATAAATGCTTTATTCTTGATTTAAAAGCATATCTATAGTGTTTAATAATTGTATTTTCATACTTTATTAATGATCAATTTATCATTTCTAAATGAAGTATTGCATTATTTATAAATCAGTTATTTAAAAGTTGTCAGTGGTTCACAACATTACTTAGAAAGTGTAAGTAAATGATTAATAAACTATTTAAATGTACATTCATACATCTTATTATTCAGACATATAGTGATAGTTACTTGGTGTCTTAATAAATGCTTTATTAACACGTATTTATACTGTAATTCAGGGTTAATTCGGGTAGTTATAAAGAATTTAGTAGTGGTCAGTTAACTATTTTTGTGAGCTCATCTAAAGTGAGGACTATTCATGCCTTGTAAAGCATTTACAAAGGAGATTTAAATGCTGTTAATAATTTCTATGTTCTGTATCACTGTTTTGTGTTTGTTTCATTTTTCTGTTTAGAAGAAAACTGAGTCTTTAAATCTCCTTTATAAATGCTTTACAAGGCATGTATAGTCCTCACTTTAGATGAGCTCACAAAAATAGTTAACTGACCACTACTAAATGCTTTATAACTACCTGAATTTACTCCATTTACTTACACTTTCTAAGTGATCTTATAAACCACTGGCAACTCTTAAATGACTGGTTCGTAAGTAATGCTATACTTCATTTAGAAATTATTAATTAATCATTAACAAAGTATGAAAATACAATTATTAAACACATTATAGATATGCCTATAAATCAAGAAAAAAGTATTTATAGCTGTATTTACAAACTGCTTATTAATGTCTATTATAAATGATGAATTAACTGTTTACTCATGCTTAATAGCGTGCAGTTATTATAAAGTGTTACCAAAAATTACAATAATACAATAGAAGTAAAAAAATGACTAGACAACAAAGGAGAAAAAAGGGGGAAAATGCATGCATGTCAATTACTCAATGTATTCTACAGTTTACACATTTAAAAATACAGAAATTAACATCTAAAATATTAAGTCATGCCTTAAATGAATTCTACTATATAGCATGTATATCTAAATTATAAATACATACAAATATATATTTTAAGGAAATACAATAGCATGACAGCTTTCTAATAAACATGTAAATAATATGACACTGACTTTGCGCTAGAAATAGTATCCATAAAATCGTAACATGTATATCTTTAATTATGTATCATAATGAAAAGTATAACAATGTTTTCTAATGTTAGTTCATAGTGTATTGTGTTATATTGAAGAGGTATATTTTGTGTTAGGAAGAAGAGGAGGAGGAAGAAGAGTTCTTCAATCAGCGTTATAAAAGCAGAGAATTTGGCCTCTCAGAGTAAGTTTTTTTGTCTTCTTTTTTTTTCTCTGCTATTTTTCAAATTAAGGATGCAGTTTCGTATTGTAGCAAGTGGCTCTTTTTTAGCGATATAGGATGGGCTGCGCTCTCCCATACAGAGCTCTAATAAATGACGACTACGCCACCCCAGCATTTAACCAGCTGGGGAAAAAAACATAAAAGGCACACAAGTTCGTTCTCCTTCCCACAATCACAAAACACTGAGACGTGATTACAGAAAAGTCTCTTTATTCAATGATCATAAATAGTTTAAAATACCACTAGGGTCAGTAAAATAGTTGATATGGAAAACCAGGCCACTGATTTATATTTGAGCTAATTTGTATATGAGCAACTAGGTCCAACAAGGGAACAAATGCAGGCTCTCGTCATGGAGCTGGGGCGCACCATTAGCTGGGCAGGCTGAGCGGTGGGCTTCGAATCCCCACAATAAGTACACCGTGCCCCAAAACTTCCAAAGCACACACTCCAGTGAAATCCACTGCAAGAAACCCTACACCGCACTCTTAAAAGGAGTTTCCATTCACCATGCACAGGATGGCTAGCCTGCCCACTTTTGGGTCACCCCTGCTCCTAGAAAGGAAATAAAGAAAACCAATTGATACAAAAAAAAAAACAGCATTAATTGTTAAGGTTGCCAGCCAAAAACAATTAACACAAAATAAACATGAAGAGAATGTACTGTCACTTAATAAAATAAAGACAAAAGAACACAAAAAAAAAAACGAATAATCAATTATTCTCCAAATAGAAACCAAATATTACAATATGAAAAAGCAAAAAAAAAAAACACCCAAGCAAAACAGCAGCGTCAAGGCTAATCAGTGTTGCGATCAACCGGCCACTTTCACGGCCTAAAATACACAAGGAACAGAGTTAAAAACATACTTTTAACGTTACTTTAAAGTGGACAAAGACATGAGTGGGTTTACATACCGATCAGCGGGACTTCCGTTCAAACATCCGGCAGACCATTCTCTCATACCATTTACTACACAGAAAATCACGCGTCATACATACGCAAAATAAACGCAGCCCCACACTCGAAGATACACAATACAATGGACCTACCAAGCAGAAGGGCAGCAGTCACTCACAGCACGCCGTGTTCTACGTACGATCGCTCCTAAACTGGAACTACAGCAATGATGCAGAGGAAACACCCTCTCCAGCGGTACGATCAGTACCTCCGAACAGACACCAGCTGAGCAGAAAAGTCAGTAAACAATCTAGTCGCCAAACCATAGCTATGGCAAACAAACACCCACCTCACACTCAGAGCTGTCGAGCACCGGCAACCATGACGCCCAGGTGACACAATGATGACGCAATATCCTGCTACTCTGGGGCTGCCCTTTATATACTCTAAATAAGGCTCTGGAAATATACATGGGGCGGAGTCATGCTTAAAGCGCCACTTCACCACAATCTACCCCCCGCTTTTGCATCGCCGACCCGACGATGGACAGCTTATTACAAGTTCCCAGCCTTGACGGCCACATCACGAGTGATAAACAGTTACTCTGCCTTGACGGCTACAACAGGAGATCACGGACGCACTCGACACACAAGGCCTCTGCCTTGACGGCTAAAATCAGGAGTAATGTACTGGTTACAGGTCCTCTGCCTTTACGGCTACTCACGAGAACAGGTGGTAGACGAGTTCTGACATAACGGCTAAACAATGAGAAACAAGTGAGACACGAGTTCTCGGATATGACGGCTAAAAACATGAGTAAGGCACTGGTTACAGGTCCTCTGCCTTTACGGCTACACAATGAGAAACAAGTGATACACGAGTTCTGACATAACGGCTAAACACATGAGTAAGGCACTGATTACAGGTCCTCTGCCTTTACGGCTACTCAACGTCGCGCCTAAATAAGGCTGCCTGCCTCCCAGTGCCCTGGTGTCTGTTCGGTCGATCAAAGGTGAGCGGGGAGGAATACGTTCTCCGTTGCAATCTCTTGCGAAATGGCCAGGGCTTGATCCTGACGCAGCTTCAAATTGTCAACTCTTAATTGAGCTACTAATTCTCTTAGTTCCTGTAGTTCATCTCCCATTTTTAAAATTCGCCCGATGGAAGAGAAACTTACCACAATTTTTGACCGGAGAATACCACATGCCAAGATGGAACTCAGCTTACTACGAAAAGCACACTCCCAGCCAAATTAACACTGCTGTTTTGCTTCTAAAACAAACAAAAAAACAACAAATCAACCACAATTCATACAAATATCTACGTCTCAGGTCAGTGTGTTAAGGAGGAGAAAATCCTGCCGACTGCGCCAGATTGTAGCAAGTGGCTCTTTTTTAGCGATATAGGATGGGCTGCGCTCTCCCATACAGAGCTCTAATAAATAACGACTACGCCACCCCAGCATTTAACCAGCTGGGGAAAAAAAACATAAAGGCACACAAGTTCGTTCTCCTTCCCACAATCACAAAACACTGAGACGTGATTACAGAAAAGTCTCTTTATTCAATGATCATAAATAGTTTAAAATACCACTAGGGTCAGTAAAATAGTTGATATGGAAAACCAGGCCACTGATTTATATTTGAGCTAATTTGTATATGAGCAACTAGGTCCAACAAGGGAACAAATGCAGGCTCTCGTCATGGAGCTGGGGCGCACCATTAGCTGGGCAGGCTGAGCGGTGGGCTTCGAATCCCCACAATAAGTACACCGTGCCCCAAAACTTCCAAAGCACACACTCCAGTGAAATCCACTGCAAGAAACCCTACACCGCACTCTTAAAAGGAGTTTCCATTCACCATGCACAGGATGGCTAGCATGCCCACTTTTGGGTCACCCCTGCTCCTAGAAAGGAAAGAAAGAAAACCAATTGATACAAAAAAAAACAGCATTAATTGTTAAGGTTGCCAGCCAAAAACAATTAACACAAAATAAACATGAAGAGAATGTACTGTCACTTAATAAAATAAAGACAAAAGAACACAAAAAAAAAAAACGAATAATCAATTATTCTCCAAATAGAAACCAAATATTACAATATGAAAAAGCAAAAAAAAAAAAACACCCAAGCAAAACAGCAGCGTCAAGGCTAATCAGTGTTGCGATCAACCGGCCACTTTCACGGCCTAAAATACACAAGGAACAGAGTTAAAAACATACTTTTAACGTTACTTTAAAGTGGACAAAGACATGAGTGGGTTTACATACCGATCAGCGGGACTTCCGTTCAAACATCCGGCAGACCATTCTCTCATACCATTTACTACACAGAAAATCACGCGTCATACATACGCAAAATAAACGCAGCCCCACACTCGAAGATACACAATACAATGGACCTACCAAGCAGAAGGGCAGCAGTCACTCACAGCACGCCGTGTTCTACGTACGATCGCTCCTAAACTGGAACTACAGCAATGATGCAGAGGAAACACCCTCTCGAGCGGTACGATCAGTACCTCCGAACAGACACCAGCTGAGCAGAAAAGTCAGTAAACAATCTAGTCGCCAAACCATAGCTATGGCAAACAAACACCCACCTCACACTCAGAGCTGTCGAGCACCGGCAACCATGACGCCCAGGTGACACAATGATGACGCAATATCCTTCTACTCTGGGGCTGCCCTTTATATACTCTAAATAAGGCTCTGTAAATATACATGGGGCGGAGTCATGCTTAAAGCGCCACTTCACCACAGTATCATGTATTGAGAAGCTGGTAAGAGAAAGCCTTCAAAGTATCTAGGAAGAATTTGATGTTGACTGATGCAAATCTTCTTGTGCTTCTTTAAACCACTATGACACTATGCTACTATGTAATTTTTCAGACCCATCAAACACATGAACAGAAGTGTCATATATGAATGTACCATTTGTCTGTCATGTTTTTTGATCAGTATTGGTTCTGGTCGAATTTAATAGAGAAGGATACATAAACACTTAAATTGGTCAATTGGAATGACAATCATGTTCTCTTTTGTCTTTAAATCTTGATTATTGAGGGTGTAAGAATTTAATTGTTTTGCTTTTCTTACTTTTTTTTAAATCTTGAGTTGCTAGGAAACTCAAGTGCCTACACCACAGGGGGAGTAGTGTTTATTTTAAAGAGAAAAAAAAATCAACATGTTATTAGAGCTTGAGTGATTAGAAGCTTTAATTTAGTATTGTAGGCAGTGGAGTTTACATTCAAAAGTACATAACCCAAAATCACAGAAGTCAGTAAACGAGGAGAGGTTAAAACAAGTCCCCAAAAACCCTTTGGATTCTTTCTATGGTTTTGCATCTGACTATGTTCACAATGGCTTTTGGCAAGATAGTTTCATGCTCTGTTTCTTTTTCCTATGATCCATCATAACCAAGACTTGGACAGTGTCAAGTATTTTAAATCAGTCCATGCTCTTTTTCTCTTACCCTTTTATGGCATTGTGATCATAGTTGGCGTGTCAATTGCAGCATTCGTTTCTGTCCTCCTACTGGATCCTCTGTAGACTGGCATCGTATAAGTAGTCACATTTTAGGACTGCTACCCAAAATTTCTGACTGCCAGAAGTTGGAGGCTGAAATTCAGTGCAATTGGTGAGCATGTCATAATCCATGAGCATGGCATACTAGGCTGTGTAAGACTGTTGATTTGCTTATTATAAATATTTATGATTGCCAACATTTGACAGAAATGTTGTATAGTGTACACGAGTTTGGAAAGTAGCAGTGAGGTAAAATCCAGTTTTGATTTAAACAAAGTTCCTAGTGACATACATTTTTTAGCCAGTGTCACCACTCCACTTGAACAGCCTTCATTTTAGATTTTCAAAGGCTAAGAATCCCTGAGGCTCCTTCTCTATTTTAGGTTTTGGCTTTTAGACCTTTGAGGCATCGATTTTTAACCATGATTGTTACCTAGGAAGAACTGGGAGTAGGGTTTTTTTTTTTCAAAGGAAATTCTCCTGGAGTACCATGATGTTTAGTCTTTGAGCAGAAAATACCTGTGAAATATGTGTGTAACACGTCAATGGAATTGACTTTGAACTTTTATAGCCTATAACTTGATGTCCCACAGGTGCATTGACAGGTCTTTTTGTCTTCAGACCATACTGTGTGTGACTTAAGCTAGTGTGTGACTCTGTCTCTCTGCTTGGAGTTAGTTTCACTAGGCAGTGTGCAGAAAATTCTCTCTTTCTCCTCTCACTCTTTTCAGCAAGTGAAAAAGGAGCACAAAAGAAAATCTGAGCGATGGGCAAAGTAAACGTTGTGTGCCTCCGTGTTCACTGCCTGAATGCGACACACATCAGTTTTTCTTTGTGTGTTTGGGGGAAGAGCATGCTGCCCTTGTTTTTGAGCATGGTGAGTGCGAGCGCTGTAAAACGTTCACAGTTAAAGTGCTTTGGACAGAGTAACAAGACAACGTTAATAATTGTGTAAAGAAATGGTAAGTCTTTGCACACCAGTGTTATAAATTCGGAAAGACTAAGTAATGGGTGGTGGCAGTGAAAAATGATAAACAATTGCTGATAGTCATCAGAAATACACTTTTGTTGATATTATTTTTAAAAAGTAACTAAAATTTAACTAAAATATTCTCATAAAACAATCTGAAACTTTGATTGGATGCAATCACAGCAAGACCTTTATAAAACTTTTTCTCAGCTGCATGGATCTAATCAAGTCTTTTTTTCTTCTCCGCAATGCTATCAAAACCAAAATGAACTTTGAGTATTGTTGTCAACTATATGTTTCTCTGGTGCTCGGGACATTTGCTTACTCCATCCAAGAAGCTTCATCAGTTGTGAACTGAGGGTGGTGGCAATGGCATCACAGCATTGCATCCTTACTCACTAAGTGTTGCAAAGGCCATGATTGTTTGATTAGGGTTTGAGCTAAACTCTGCATGACAGTGGACCTCGAGGGATAGAGTTGTCCATCACTGCTGTACAGCATATGATGTCTTCCGTGTGCACCAGCTTCACTCTGAGTGTGTTGGCCAATAGGAATACACTGCCCTCCTCGTTTTAACGACATGGTTCCCACTACCGTGAAACTGGGGCAGGCTCATTTGCTGTCACAAGAGAATCTCTTCTGGACAAAGGTGCCATAAAACATGTTCCCTTACCAGAGAGAGAGAGTCAGGCAACTACAGTCCAAAAAGTTTGTTGTCCAAAAAGGATAGTCAGGCCATGTCCATACATATTCATTTACTTGTGTATGATACTCTTGTTAATATGTTCTGTGAACATGGTGACGGTCAAACGATCAAATCCATTTAAGTGACCTAGACGTCTGACATATCTGAACTTTTTCTTCATTGAAAGGTTGGTAGAGCTTACCTTTTCAACCCTGTCTATTTGCCATCAGTATTGCCAACACAAGTCTAAGACACTGCATATTTGGTCTGGGTTGAGTTTACTATTGTTATGCATGTGTTGGCCTGTTCTTTTTGAGTAGGAATGCAGTTGTAATCAGAATGTCTTCTCTTATCAGAAGGAATGAATAGTGATGACTAACAGTGATGAGCATGGCGAATAGTGATGAACATCATGATTTCTTGACTTGCGGGGCCTTCTGAAAGTGATGTTCTAAATGTTGGAAATAAATAATGACAGTAGTGTGGCCAGTTGTCTTACAATATGATATGTGCTGCTGACAATCAGTCAGAGGGTGTGTGTTTCTGGGAGGCCATATAAACACAGAATAGATTCCTCCATGTAGCGGAGGTGGCAGTAGCACTTTCGTCTGACTCTGCAACATGAGCCTCTTTTTGAGCGTGCACCTCCCCAAACAGACTATGCGCTTAAACTTGATGTGCTCGCCATTGCACTATTCTTTGAAACTGCAGGGGGAGACTAGTAGTAAAACAAACAGAAAGTAGCGGTGAACAAACTTAGGTTTGCTTGATTATCCATACATATTTTAAAAAAAACATGGTAAAATGAGAGTATCAAATATGATACATCAGACTTTTGAAGAAAGTTTATTCATTCAATCATCTCTCAATCACAATTGTATTGCATTATACTGTAGATATTATGGTACAGACGTACCTGCTCGCCCAGAGTCATATGGAGGCAGTTTGGCCGTGCGGAACTGGATCTATTTGCGTCTCTAGAAACGGCACACTGTTCGCTCAGGTTTTCTCTCGGGCTGGATGCCATGGTACACTTTGCTCCCGGGAGTTCTGAAGAGAGTTCTCCTCGATGGCTCTCCTTGGGAGATTTCGGTCAGGAGGGACCTTTTATCTCAGGCAGGGGGCGAAATCTATCACCCCCGGCAGGACTTGGCAGGAGTCCTTGGGTCTGGTCCAAGAGAGGGCCAAACTCCTAGATTCTGGTCTCTCAACTGAGGTTGTGGAGACCATTCTCTAATCCAGAGCTCCCTCCACGAGGAGACTTTACACCCTGAACTGGAGAGTCTTCACTTCTTGGTGCAGGAATCGGCAGCTGGACCCAGTTAACTACCAAGTTGGTACAATGCTGGAGTTCCTGAAAGATCGTTTTTTTCCGCAGGGTTATCTCCCTCCACTTTAAAAATGTATGTGGTGGCCATCGCTGCTTACCACGCACCTTTGGGTGGTCAATCATTGAGGAGAAACCCGTTGGTGTCTTGTTTCCTCCATGGTACTTTGAGGCTGAGGCCTTAAACATACACAAGGGTACCGGCTTTGTATTTGGCCTTGGTATTAGATGGTTTTTCTCACTCTGAAGACTGTTTCTTCTGGCTTTGACATCTCTTAAGAGAATTGACTCAGCATCTCGTTCCCTTCTAAGGGAACAATAGTTACAGTCGTAGCCTGATAAGTTTTTAATATTAGATTACAGAAGCTTGGCTACTTTAACATGGTAGTCAGATGTGTTAAGGACAACTTTTGTCAGTAGAGAAGAAATTGATGTTCTCTGCTGAATGACACCAGGACTAAAATGTAAAATCTTTTGAGCAACAGAGAAACACATCCAGTTGACAAATAATTTTAATTTTAATTTCAAGTGCAGTTAAATTGTTTGACTAGTTTCTCTCTTCTCTAAGATGCTTGCATAATGGCACATGCAGCTTAAAGTTAGTTACAGTTAAGCCAGTCCCTGTAGCTGGTTACCGGTCTAGCATGAAGCTTGTAGGTTTTGAGTAGAAATGTTAGTTGTTTTGGGTTGTTTGAGTTGCTCAGGGAATAGAGAGAATAGTATGAGATTTAGGGCACATGATGATCGACCTACAATTAATCTAGTTATTGCAATATTAAGACATATAAAATAATACTTTCTAAACCACTGGATAAAACTCATCGAAAACATTGATTACAGTTTGTGCATTTCACACAAATGCGTGATGTGGCATTAATGGTACTGAAGTGCCAAAGAACCCTTTTATGTTTAACTCAACTCTGGCCCTCGAGTTTAGCTCAAACCTTAATCAAACTCACCTGTCTAATACTTTCTAGTAATCCTAAAGACCTTAATTAGCGTGTTCAGTTGAGTTTGATTCAGGTCGGAGGTAAGCTGTAGGACAGGGGACCACGGGGGTCAGAATTTTTCTATCCATCTATATGAATTATGAGTTGACTTGTGTGCAGTCTGGCAATATGCATTGTTTGGTTTGTCTTATCTACAAATACACTAATGGCATATTTTCAATTAATCATTTATTTCATGGACAACAAAAGAATACACATAATTGTAAGTACAACTGTCTATGTATCTTTTTATCTGTTGTGTCTGCCATTATCATTGCATTGTCCATCTCATTAACACTCCAAATTACTTGCTGACATGTAGATCCTTGCACTCTGTTTCTCTTATTGTTTCTTCTCTATTTATTTCTTTTATTCAAGAATGTTCCCCTGGTTTTCTCTTGAATTCTGTTTTATTTAGCCTGAATCGATAGCCATTGTTTTTATTCTAATTTCCAGATTTTTATCACACACCCTTGTGAATTGTGATTGTGCATGCTGCAAATGATATAACTCTTGTGTCTGAGATATATCGTGTCCACGCAGAAGGAGACGGAGACCGTACTTGTACAGGAAGCGGGCCATCCACCGAGGACGACCATCTCCAGCAGAGGCAGAGGAGGAACCTGCTTGCAAGCCAGCGGAAGAGCAGCCTGTGAATGCTTTTGCTGGCCGCCGTGAGAGACGCAAAAAGATTAACATGTCCGTCTGGGAGCAAAGGACAAACCAGCTGCGGAAACGTCGCAAGATGGCCAGTCGTGAGGTACTGTTTGGCAGTCCCACAGAGGATCAGTTGGACACTCCAGTGAGTGATCATCACCAACAGAGCTGCATGTCCCCTGAGGCAAGCCCTTTACACTTGCCAGAATCACCAATGTCTGTGGGGATTCCCCTGCCAGAGCCACCCATGTCTATCACTATTCCTCTCCCTGAACCTCCAGAGTCTGAGCCGTTGCCCCTGATGGGATCGGGGCTGGAGGAGAGGCCGAGCGTTAATAACCACCATTCAAATACAGAAAGGAAGCATCGTGTGGCAAGAAAGTTTCGGGCTGCTGCCATTGCAGGGGTAGCAGAGGGTGGGCGACACAAACGGCACAGACATCGAGAGCCCAGAACAGAGAGCCGAAATGCAGAGAATCACCAGCAATTTGGGTGCAGTGAGAAACAGGCTGAAGAGGGTGAGGGTAAAATGGAGGAAACACAGTCTAAAACCATGATGCACATGCATGAAACTGAAATGTCTGGCAAGCAAATTGAGAACCAGGAGGAATGCACAAGGTAAGAATACCATCGCAACTCATTTTATTTAGCAAGTTACTAAGTTCGCATGCTAGTTTACCTTATGCCACTGTTGACATGCTGTTACTGTTGTGCTTCGGTAAAGAACTAATAATGAATGAATTTAGAAATGTGAGTGGTACAATTATAGTTGAAAGTAACTCCAAACTTGGTTTTCTATTTGTAGAAGTTGTTCTGCAAGGCACAGAACAGAGCAAAGTTATGTGAAATTATTTTTCAAGACCAAACATTCACACCTGTACATATGTATTTAAGGGAGTTTGTGGGAGACGTGACAGGACTTTCCCAAGCATCTGGCCTCCAGGAGCTTCAGTCTGTCTGTACGGGAATGGAGGATCAAGCAGAAAGCCAGGAAACTCCATTTCTGAGGCACAAAGAAGACTTTACATCAGAATCTAAATACATCACAGGGGAAGTCTCAGACATTGAGAACAACGGCAGCTATCTTAACCAGGATGCGTGTATAACAGAAACCTGCATTAAAAGAGAGACGTCAACCCAGCCTTTGTTGGAAATGGCGCCAATGAGTGGTATTTAAGCTGTCTGTCTCTTCCCTCCATCCATCCATTCTGCTTCTGTTTTTTTAATTGTATCTTTACTGTGCAGAATATGATTCCTCTACATTGGTTATATCAGTTATGACCAATATGATTCTAGATTGGTTATATCAGTTATGACCAATATGATTCCTCTAGATTGGTTATATCAGTAATGACCAATATGATTCCTCTAGATTGGTTATATCATACCAATTTCTAGAGTGTCAGATGCTTTGGAAATTAAGCACCAAACCAAAACAGTTTGATAGTAAACCAAAATATAATATCTTTAAAATGTTAGTGAAATCAATATAATTTTGATATTATAATATAAAGCCCCTAATACGTCTAGCTTCTTACTGTAAGTGACAGGTATGCAGCAAATACTTTGAAGTTTGGTTAGCATAGTCTTTAATGTTAATGTTTTCTCCTCCCTTTTACATGTGTATCTAAGGACATGTAACTGGTCACAATTTCACGATTCAATGCATTTTCAAAATTACAAATTTTCCACAATGTCTCTTAATTAAAGATCATAAAAGCTGGGTGCATAACGATTATAAAAGAAGTATCAGAATGATGTTTGGAGTACAGCATGTCAAGCAATCTCCAAAAAGAATTTTATCTGAACTACCTATTTGCATTTAGCAATGTTTTTACTCTGTAACTTTATCAGAACATACGTGTGAGAACCATTACTATAATACAATGTGCAATGAATGAAGTGTGAGTTTGAAATAAGCAGTTTTCAGTAATGAAGTGGTGTTTGGTGTTTTTCTTAGTGATCAAAGTGCAACAGTGAAGTAGTTTAGTGGCTGATGGTGGCTGAGTCCTGAAGGAGGGGTGGACTGCAGCCATTGATTCTGTTTGCAAAGCGGATAATTTGCTAAAGTGAGGACAGATTCATTTATAGAGACACAGAAGTGGGTCATCAATGCCTGTGGCAATCTCAGAAAATAAAGAGCAGTTTGTCTTTAGAGTATTCCGTTCCATTGCTACGGAAGCGTATTGCATTCACTTGAGGAAAAAAAATCTACTCTGTTTTTCTGAATTAACGAGTTATCTCAGAATTACGAGAGAATTTTTCATGGAAAAAAAGTTTTTGCTCTGTTTTTCTGAATTAACGAGTTAATATCTCAGAATTATGAGATAATTTTTTCTTGAAAAACATTTTTTTCACTCTGTTTTTATGAATTAATGAGTTACTTATAATTTTGAGATAATTAAGTCATTAATTCAGAAAAACAGAGCAAAAACTTTTTTTCATGAAAAAATCTCGTAATTCTGAGAACTCGTTAATTCAGAAAAACAGAGCAAAAAGTTTTTTTTTCATGAAAAATTATCTCGTAATTCTGAGATATTAACTCGTTAATTCAGAAAAACAGAGCAAAAACTTTTTTTTCATGAAAAAATCTCGTAATTCTGAGATATTAACTCGTTAATTCAGAAAAACAGAGCAAAAACTTTTTTTCCATGAAAAATTATTTTGTAATTCTGAGATAATTAACTCGTTAATTCAGAAAAACAGTAGATTTTTTTCCTCAAGTAAATGCAATATGCTTCCGTACATTGCTGTAGTAGTCTTGATGCTGGGTGTTGCGTGAAAGCTCGCTTAGTGTTAACTCAGGCAAATCTACAGTAAATCTCATTCAGGTTATTTACATCTAATATATTTGTGCTGAAACGTCACTTAAAACAGTTATGAAACATGTCACACAATGGGCTCAGGTATATTCCAGCCTGTGCATGCCATAAGTGGAATGAAAAGCAAATTAGATAAGCAAAATCACAAGAAATCGTGGTCAAGATCAGAACCTAGGAGATACAGAGCCTACAGAGTCCAATGAGTTGTACCAAGAAAATGATAGGCACAACAATTCAGAAATAAAGTTTTATACAGTTCAATGCATGTTTAATGAAAGCCCAAACATATGTACTTTGAGACCAGCAACACAGCTTGCCAGTTATTTGCAGTTATATATTTGCCCTGATATATATTTACCCTGGCAATCACACTCCATTCACAGAGCCAAAGCCACTCAGAAATCTTATTGCAGCATATGAAATCGCTACATTTGATGAAGAACTTTTGCAAATATTAACAAAGTATGTTCTATAAAGTATGCACGTACTGTATGTAGTATGAATACAATGCAATGCCATGCAGGAAACCAAACTGAACCTCAAAACTGCACACTAAAAATAAACTGTAAACATTTAACCTTGACAAAATTACAAAAAAAAACATTTTTGATAGAAAAAAAAAACACTTCCCAAATAAACATTGTGAATATACTCTGCATTTTAGACACAAATTAGTGTGTTGTTGTGGAAAGAGAGTTAATAACTAAATCATAAAGAATACACAGCAATACATTACATTAGTGTATTTATTGTAATATTATTTAACTTTTCACAAGGACGTTTTTCACATGTTGTTTTTGTTAAATGTTCATACATATTTAAATTAATTTATCAAAATGTAAAATATTTGGTATAATTTTGTATTTTTGTATTGTATTTTGATTGTAATTTGATTGTAATTTTTAAATATCAAAAAATAAATTCTGTTTTCACAGTAAATTTGACTAAAATTAATGACACAACTATATATATATATACAGTCACCTAAAGGATTATTAGGAACACCTGTTCAATTTCTCATTAATGCAATTATCTAATCAACCAATCACATGGCAGTTGCTTCAATGCATTTAGGGGTGTGGTCCTGGTCAAGACAATCTCCTGAACTCCAAACTGAATGTCAGAATGGGAAAGAAAGGTGATTTAAGCAATTTTGAGCGTGGCATGGTTGTTGGTGCCAGACGGGCCGGTCTGAGTATTTCACAGTCTGCTCAGTTACTGGGATTTTCACGCACAACCATTTCTAGGGTTTACAAAGAATGGTGTGAAAAGGGAAAAACATCCAGTATGCAGCAGTCCTGTGGGCGAAAATGCCTTGTTGATGCTAGATGCTACAAATAGAGGTCAGAGGAGAATGGGCCGACTGATTCAAGCTGATAGAAGAGCAACTTTGACTGAAATAACCACTCGTTACAACCGAGGTATGCAGCAAAGCATTTGTGAAGCCACAACACGCACAACCTTGAGGCGGATGGGCTACAACAGCAGAAGACTCCACCGGGTACCACTCATCTCCACTACAAATAGGAAAAAGAGGCTACAATTTGCAAGAGCTAACCAAAATTTGGACAGTTGAAGACTGGAAAAATGTTGCCTGGTCTGATGAGTCTCGATTTCTGTTGAGACATTCAGATGTTAGAGTCAGAATTTGGCGTAAACAGAATGAGAACATGGATCCATCATGCCTTGTTACCACTGTGCAGGCTGGTGGTGGTGGTGTAATGGTGTGGGGGATGTTTTCTTGGCACACTTTAGGCATCGTTTAAATGCCACGGCCTACCTGAGCATTGTTTCTGACCATGTCCATCCCTTTATGGCCACCATGTACCCATCCTCTGATGGCTACTTCCAGGAGGATAATACACCATGTCACAAAGCTCGAATCATTTCAAATTGGTTTCTTGAACATGACAATGAGTTCACTGTACTAAAATGGCCCCCACAGTCACCAGATCTCAACCCAATAGAGCATCTTTGGGATGTGGTGGAACGGGACCTTCGTGCCCTGGATGTGCATCCCACAAATCTCCATCAACTGCAAGATGCTATCCTATCAATATGGGCCAACATTTCTAAAGAATGCTTTCAGCACCTTGTTGAATCAATGCCACGTAGAATTAAGGCAGTTCTGAAGGCGAAAGGGGGTCAAACACAGTATTAGTATGGTGTTCCTAATAATCCTTTAGGTGAGTGTATATATATACACACATATATACCTAGCTGTGTCATTAATTTTAGTCAAATTTACTGTGGCTAAAATGGAATTTATTTTTTGATATTTCAAAAATTATATTTCACTTGACAAAAAAATCAAAATTATACCAAATATTTTACATTTTGGTAAAAAAAAAAAAAAAAAAAATATATATATATATATATATATATACATATATATATATATATATATATGTATATATACACTTTTCATCCATAAATACTGATTTGGTTTTGTAATAATATATATATATATATAATAAAAAAAATATATATATATTTTTTTCTTCTTTTTTTCTTCTTTTTATTTATTTATTTATTACAAAACCAAATCAAAATTTATGGATGAAAAACCGAAACAGAAATCCATTGTTTTTTAGATATTCTTGTGCTTGGGTCGGGTAGCAGACCTTTACTTACAATTAATAAAATGCCACTATGGTATATTTACTTGAAAATAGGTTCAAGAATAGTAATTTTCATATTTAGATTTAAACCTGTTGTGAATGAAGTGCTGACATATTTGTTTTGTTCTCTTGATTTAACCCGTCACAGTCAGTTTCAAGGATGTGGAAGCCAGTCACTCAGATAAAGTTGACGATGATGACGATGATGATGATGATGACGATGATGATGATGAGAATGGAGGTGAACAGTCGACTGTCCCCAAACCTGACATACCAGACAGCATGTTCATATTCAAAAGCACAAATCCGTAAGTGTTTACACAATCTCACACCTATAGTTGTTTGTACAATATACCATGCATGACAAACGGGACATATATAACATCTAAACTGATTTTTCTTTCTGTAACTTAAGCATAAGAAGGATCTGCCACTATGTGGTGACCCTGCGGTACTTTGAGATGACCATTCTCCTGGTGATTGTGGCCAGCAGTATTGCACTAGCTGCTGAGGACCCTGTGTGCGCCAGTTCAGAGAGGAATAAAGTAAACTATTGTATTTCAACATATTGAATTATTAAGGACTCGTATAATAAATAATGTAATGAGTATTTTGATTTTAAAGTGCTCCTATTATGCTATTTTAAATGTTCCTAATTTTGTTTAGTAGTGTCCTACAATAGGATTACATGCATCCAGGGTAAAACACAAAATGAAAAATTCCCATAATATATATTGTAGCCTACATCAGCTAATTTCTCACAAGAGTCTGAAAACAATTTGTTTAAAGATTCAGTCTCTCTAAAACCCTCCTTTCTGCAAAAGCCTACTCTGCTCTTGATTGGTCAGATGTCTCAGTCCACTCTGCTCTGATTGGTCAGATGGCTCAGTCTGTTGTGATTGGTTTACTCTGCTCTGATTGGTCAGATGGTTTAGTCTGTTGTGATTGGTCTACTCTGCTCTGATTGGTCAGATGGTTCAGTCTGTTGTGATTGGTTTACTCTGCTCTGATTGGTCAGATGACCCAGTCTGTTGTGATTGGTTTACTCTGCTCTGATTGGTCAGATGACCCAGTCTGTTGTGATTGGTCTACTCTGCTCTAATTGGTCAGATGGCTCAGTCTGTTGTGATTGGTCTACTCTGCTCTGATTGGTCAGATGGCTCAGTCTGTTGTGATTGGTCTACTCTGCTCTGATTGGTCAGGTGGTTCAGTCTGTTGTGATTGGTCTACTCTGCTCTGATTGGTCAGATGGTTCAGTCTGTTGTGATTGGTCTACTCTGCTCTGATTGGTCAGATGGCTCAGTCTGTTGTGATTGGTTTACTCTGCTCTGATTGGTCAGATGGCTCAGTCTGTTGTGATTGGTTTACTCTGCTCTGATTGGTCAGATGGTTCAGTCTGTTGTGATTGGTTTACTCTGCTCTGATTGGTCAGATGACCCAGTCTGTTGTGATTGGTCTATTCTGCTCTGATTGGTCAGATGGTTCAGTCTGTTGTGATTGGTCTACTCTGCTCTGATTGGTCAGATGGCCCAGTCTGTTGTGATTGGTTAACTCTGCTCTGATTGGTCAGATGGCTCAGTCTGTTGTGATTGGTCTACTCTGCTCTGATTGGTCAGATGGCCCAGTCTGTTGTGATTGGTTAACTCTGCTCTGATTGGTCAGATGGCTCAGTCTGTTGTGATTGGTCTACTCTGCTCTGATTGGTCAGATGGCCCAGTCTGTTGTGATTGGTCTACTCTGCTCTGATTGGTCAGATGGCCCAGTCTGTTGTGATTGGTCTACTCTGCTCTGATTGGTCAGATGGCCCAGTCTGTTGTGATTGGTCTACTCTGCTCTGATTGGTCAGATGGCTCAGTCTGTTGTGATTGGTTAACTCTGCTCTGATTGGTCAGATGGCTCAGTCTGTTGTGATTGGTTTACTCTGCTCTGATTGGTCTGATGGCTCAGTCTGTTGTGATTGTTCTACTCTGCTCTGATTGGTCAGATGGTTCAGTCTGTTGTGATTGGTCTACTCTGCTCTGATTCGCCGGATGGCTCAGTCTGTTGTGATTGGTTAACTCTGCTCTGATTGGTCAGATGGCTCAGTCTGTTGTGATTGGTTAACTCTGCTCTGATTGGTCAGATGGTTCAGTCTGTTGTGATTGGTCTACTCTGCTCTGATTGGTCAGATGGCTCAGTCTGTTGTGATTGGTTAACTCTGCTCTGATTGGTCAGATGGCTCAGTCTGTTGTGATTGGTCTACTCTGCTCTGATTGGTCAGATGGCTCAGTCTGCTGTGATTGGTCTACTCTGCTCTGATTGGTCAGATGCCCAGTCTGTTGTGATTGGTCTACTCTGCTCTGATTGGTCAGATGGCTCAGTCTGTTGTGATTGGTTTACTCTGCTCTGATTGGTCAGATGACCCAGTCTGTTGTGATTAGTCTACTCTGCTCTGATTGGTCAGATGGCTCAGTCTGTTGTGATTGGTTTACTCTGCTCTGATTGGTCAGATGACCCAGTCTGTTGTGATTAGTCTACTCTGCTCTGATTGGTCAGATGGTTCAGTCTGTTGTGATTGGTCTACTCTGCTGTGATTGGTCAGATGACCCAGTCTGTTGTGATTGGTCTACTCTGTTCTGATTGGTCAGATGACCCAGTCTGTTTTGATTGGTCGATTCTGCTCTGATTGGTCAGATGGCTCAGTCTGTTGTGATTGGTTAACTCTGCTCTGATTGGTCAGATGGCTCAGTCTGTTGTGATTGGTCTACTCTGTCCTGATTGGTCAGATGGCTCAGTCTGCTGTGATTGGTCTACTCTACTCTGATTGGTCAGATGGCCCAGTCTGTTGTGATTGGTCGTAAAGGAAACGTTTATTACCATATCTGAATTTCAGCTCCGGAGGCTTCCTCAGCGCTTAATACAATGTGATACGAATATTAATGATGGAAGTAATACTGGAAATGCTGACGACTTGTTTCGGCAGTTCAAATGCGATTCTTTTGCTTTAGGAGACAATAACTTTATTTGTTGTGCACTAATCTTTAAAACTTTTTCAGACCTCTACATTCACAAACAGTTATATTACACACTGCATGCAAGGTAAAATTTGAAAAAGCATAAAAGGGGCACATCAAATCAGCATGCCGATTCTTGTTCTGTCCTTTGACACAAAAATGCAAATAAAAGTGACCGGTTTGTTTACTGTGTTTGCAGGTTCTCCGTTACTTTGATTATGTTTTCACTGGCGTTTTCACATTTGAGATGATTATAAAGGTATCTGCTTTCTTACTTCAAACATGATTTTAAATAACTGTTATATTAAAGGTGGTGTAAGGAATTTATATAACTTCATGACATGGCCTCTTCAGTAAACCCCAAATCATTGACTGGCAGTGAGCCTTTATGATTGGCTAAAAAGGTGTGGGCTTCTCCCCTAATACTTTTTCAATTCTAGGGACAACACAGAGACAGATGTGATATGTCATTTCAATTATAATTTTGTTGTATATATAGATATATGGGTAAACATATATAGAATTTTACTTATAATATACTGAAAATGATTTACTCTATATTCTCTATAATATTGTAATATGCCATTTCATACAGATGATTGACCAGGGCCTCATTCTTCATGATGGATCATATTTCCGGGACTTGTGGAACATTCTAGACTTTATTGTGGTGGTTGGAGCTCTAATTGCCTTTGCATTGACGTAAGTATTTCAAGTGATATCCATCTTCCTTGTGTGAAAAGTTGTTGCATAAAGTCAGATTTCTGATGATGATATTAACCTGTAATCGTTTTGCTTTAGAGGCATCTGGGGATAACTCCAGATTCCAGACCGGATAACTTTATACAAATATGTTCCCCTTCCTACATTTTTGCAAAACTCCAAAAATGTACCTATACATACAATTCACTGCAGTTTCCAGCTTAAATGGTTCCCATGTCGTTCCAAGCCCGTAAGACTTTCGTTTGTCTTCAAAACACAAGTGAAGATATTTTTAATTAAATCTGAGAGATTTCTGTCCCTCCATTGACAGAAAGCCTTCCTCGGACAGCGAGTAACCTCTAATTCAGTTCTCTTCCGCAGATTATATGGCCAAATACACTCAAGTTATTAATTAATAACGGAACTGTATTCTAAAGTCTTACCGATATAGGCAAGTAGGTGAACTGCTATAATTGGATATTAATTGTGAGTGAATGTGGTTGATTAGTCGTTTTATTTTCAGGTCTCAGTGGATAACCAGACCATTATTTTCCTGGCTAGAAGGCAATTATAGGGACAGAGGTCGTTTTTTTTATGTTAGGAAACTTAGAAGTTGCAAAAAAGCAGGATTTAAGTTTAGTTCTGCTAATATTCTGCCCAGATTAGGCCACTCTAGTCATTAATGACCATCAGCATCAACGTCTTTATTTTTACTCGAACCTGTCCATTCTTACAGTGCAGTCACATTAGCAAAAGGTTCATTTTCTACGGTTAATAGTGTAGCGCTGTATTAAAACAAACAGCTTTATGTTGGTCTACTACATGACCAGTGAATCCACTGCAAAATCTTTCGCCCTCACCTGAAATTCCCATTTGCGTGGATTCTGAAATTACTGAAAATTCGAAACAAAGTTAAATGTGCCCACACATTTAGGCTCCAGTTGACAAGAGTACTAGACCGAGATTAGTAAGTGAAGACTGGCCTGTGGGTTTATGTGTTATTTGATAGATTGGGAAGGTTGGAGTCCAGAGGATCACACTTACTAACTTTTGTAGTTTATGCAGGCTAAACGGGTATAGTCATCATTTAATACCAAATGCTCTATGCTAAAGTGTGTAAAAAAAAGAGTACAGTATATGAAAAGCCAAACATTCTCTTCATTCTTTTTGTGTGCAACTTCATCAGTGGACCTCGGACAGTAGAAGAAGCTGGTGGCAACTGCACTAGTGGAGGTGGTGTGTTAAGAGATTTGGCTATATGAGATATCAACATCCAAAGGCAGTCTATAAATTTCATATGCTTTCTTAATAGCAGGCCAAATCCTGTTCTATTTATAAAGCGTCTTGCGGGCTGATTCAGAGAAGGCTATGGGCCCGTGGGCTGTACTTTGGATACCCTTCATTTAAGTTATATAAGTCCACAGTGGTTACTTACTGCTCTTGTATGCTTGATGTTTGCTAATATATTCTATTATGGTACACATACAAATTTCACACATTTATAGTTACTTTCTGATTTATGATGGCCATTTTGAAGAATGTATGTGAAATATGATCTTAAATATATATTATCTTCAGTTGAATGGTGGTGTCCTAATATTAAGAGTCTATATGGGAAACAAGTCCTAAATTCATGCAGTCCACATCAGAGATAATTCCACAGGTAATATCTTATTAATATCATCTGAAAACTGCCAAGCATTAGACATATGTACAAAAAAACATTTATTAGCAGATAATACGATTTCTCACAATTGAATAAAAATGTTAAGGGTCATTTTACCTTAAAAACGCATATTTGTTTGTGTTGTTATTTAAGGAAATATTTCTGTAAAAGGATATTCCAGACATGAATATGCTCTGGTTGAGCTCAGGCACTTCAGCTTGATTATTTAATGGCTTTACACACACTTGATGTTCATGTGTTCTTTCTCTTTTAATGCTTCTCTGTTATTGTTTTGGATTGTGTCTCTGTGGCTGCCAGGAATTTAATGGGGTAACAGCAAATGCTTCTCATTTGTGTCATTGTCTGTCCATTTAAATATACATTCGGATGCCACGATCATTTATTTGTGTGTGTTTGTGTGTGTGTTAATATAGTGATGTCTGATCCATGTTTGCAATTACGAATGAAAAAAAAAAATGTCATTCATTCTCTCAGTATATCCGCCATACATAGATATTCTTAGGTTATGCATTATGTATTACGGCTGTCGATTTAACTTGTTAATTTAGTGTGATTTAGAGCAAGATATAGTGAGTAGTATTCAGCTGGTCATGTGATCTCAACATGTTTGTCCTCATGTGACCCGCTCCATGCAAAATAAAAACACTTTTTTTTTTTTTTTGCCTTACTGATATGAATTTTCATACATTTTTTTAATAGATTTTTTAAAAGAGCTGTTGCTTATATAAAAGTTTTATTTTTGATTTGGGGTCTAATATATGTGATTACATTTTACATAAATGTTTTATTTATTGACAGCCATAATACTTGTTGTGTGGGCATTTTTCGTTTCTTTTTAAAAATGTTTTAAATAATAAATATTAAAATATTTTAATGTGTTTTGTTAATCACAGAAACAACAAAGGCAGAGACATAAAGACCATTAAGTCCTTGAGGGTTCTCAGAGTTCTCCGCCCTCTCAAGACCATCAAAAGACTTCCAAAGCTCAAGGTATCTGCTCTTTCACATTTTATAAATGTTTAGATCAGATTTCCATCAGTTTGCCTACCACACTGACATATCTGTGGTTATTTCTTTTAAGTCTGTTTATTCTACACTCTAATTTTGCTGGGGCGATAAACTAATGTTTAAGTCAAGTCAAGTCATCTTCATTTATATAGCGCTTTTAACATTGGAGATTGTTTCAAAGCAGCTTTACAGAGATAAACATACAATTTACGGTAACAGAGATTGTTTTGGCTTTATAGCGATTTTGAATAATGTTATTTCCGGCTAAAGTTGGTTTTGATTGATTCACTTCCAGCAAAATTATCATTTGTTATTACATTAGGGGCCACTAAGACGACGGCGTTCTCTCTAAACAGACTTTAAACGCGAACCTGTGACCGGATGGCGTTCACATGCGCATTAAAAATTGATTCTATAGTTATATTCGTTTGAATATGTGTGCGCAGGTTTGTAATTTCCCTACCAACCATGCCTAAACAAACTACTTGTCTTGCCTGTACATTAGATAAAGAATTTCGTTTTATTTTATCAACGCTTTATCTGTAGAGTGGGAAAGGGATCCTCCATAGTTTAGTATATAGTCTATATGTGTTATGTATTTCAAAGACTTATACACAAAATATTCCAAGACTATTCCTTTGAAACAGTCTCACAAAAACACACCATTTAATGAATTCATTAGGACGCTCTGCCGTCCAAATATGAGTAATTCCTCTGTGAATAATTAAAAGTAGACTAAATATAACATGCAGCACTTGACATTTTTCATTTTAAATCAATATGCAGTAATATACAGAGCCAGAATTATCAGAATTATCATCAGACCATTTAACTAAACCATAATTAAATTAGTGATGGGAGATCTTTGGGGATAGGGATGACAGAGACATATGAAGTTACTGGTCATGTGCACTTAATCCCCAACCTTATCTCATGAGAGAACGTAGAACAATTTTACGCAGTGGCAGTTTGTATGATAGTATTCGTCTGTGAATGTAAAACCTTTTAGAAATAATGTAAGGTCCACCCTTAAACCAGTGGTGTGCACAGTGGTGATTTGAAATGAGGTGTAACATGTT
Source organism: Rhinichthys osculus (assembly GCA_029959095.1). Taxonomy (NCBI): domain Eukaryota; kingdom Metazoa; phylum Chordata; class Actinopteri; order Cypriniformes; family Leuciscidae; genus Rhinichthys; species Rhinichthys osculus. The sequence continues at coordinate 41,668,157 of JARWKJ010000007.1, forward strand.
ACATAATGGTGTAACGTTGTCACTAATCTATCTTCGTGAGTCTTTATATCTGATGAACATTGATACAACACTAGATCACTAGCTCAGTGATTGAATAACTCATTTGCATTCCTGTTTGAAGACCTGTTTAGAAAGGGATATGTAATATAATTATTTCTTCTGCTTGAATGTTTTGTGTCATGCAGGCTGTGTTCGATTGTGTGGTCACATCCCTGAAGAACGTCCTCAACATTCTCATCGTGTACAAGCTCTTCATGTTCATCTTTGCTGTCATTGCAGTGCAGCTCTTTAAGGGAAAGTTCTTCTACTGTACTGATGGTTCAATGGGCACCCAGAAAGAATGCCAGTAAGTGCATATATTTTAAGAGAGAGGGTGGACAATGTTCACAAAAAGCTAATTTATGACTGTTTTAGTGCAAGATATCCTTACTGACATTGTAGGTAGACTGTAGGAAACTAAATCAAACAAAAAAATTAATCTTGGCTTACAGTGATAACTATTTACCCAGCCTGTTCTCACGTAAATGCGTCTCTATAGCACGCATTGTGTATTATCGTGCAATTTATATGCGGAAATGAGTTTTTACGTGCATATGATACGCAGTTTTTGCGTGCATTTGATACGCAGTTCATTTGCGTGTAATACACACGCACCCCACACCACAAATTCTACCCAAACGTATAATACACACACACCCCACACCTCTACAAAACCTACCCTAACCAACTCATGCGTATCCTATGCACGTAAAAACTAATTTTCGCGTATAAATTACACGATAAACACACTGCGTGCTATAGAGACGCATTTAGTGTGATCGGGTTGATTTACCTTCTATTCCCTAAATAGTTGTATGAGTGTGGGATTAAAATTATATAACACTTACACTTAATTTGGATATAAGGCTAATATACAGTTGTAATCGAAATTATTCAACCCCCATTCAGGTTTATTGGCAAAATGTACAGACTTTCAGCTGTTAACAAATCAAACAAAAGTAATTGAAATAGCTCAACAAATGTTTCGAGTGGTTTCCCCAAATTCAACTAAAATGCTACTTCTTCTGCAGTCTCAAAATGATTATACCCCTTTATAGCAAGCATCTTTAATACTTAGTAGTAGTACAAATTACTCAAGTACTGCTTGACCTTCTGCAAACGAGATGTATAGCCAGACAGCAGCTTCTGGTAGCGAGTTCTGAGCCAGTTCCTCATGAGCAATGGCCTCCAGTTCAGTAATATTCTTGGGTTTGCGTGCTGCAATACCTTCATCAAATCCCACCAGAGATTATCTATGGGGTTTAAGTCAGGTGACTGTGACGCCACTGTAGACGCTTCCAGGACTTCTTCTGCAACCAAGCCTTGGTGGAATTTGAGGTATGCTTGGGATCATTGTCCTGTTGGAAGGTCCAGTGACACCCAAGCTTCAGCTTCTTCACTGACGGCATGACGTTTTCTCCTAGAATTTCCTGATACTTCAATTAATCCACCTTGCCTTCCACACGCTGCAAGTTTTCAAGTTTGATTTTGACATGCTATAAAGTGCTGATATCTAAGTGGCTGAGTTGTTTACTTACTTTTTAATTAGCCTTCCCATTCCCGAACGTGGAACACGCATGAAAACAAGAGGCGGGATTTATCGCGTGAACAAATCATATCCAATCATAGCGCGATGGAAGCCTTGCCTCCTCTCACATGACTTTCCCCCATTCATTCTCAATTAGCCCCTACTAAACCCACCACACTCTTAAGTGGATCTGTTAAAAGTCAATGGGCTCAGGGGAGGCAAGAGAAACGCGGTGTCCCGCTGTAACTTCTGCTGGTGACAGTGTTCCTTATGATGTTTTATTAACAAAGTTCGGGAGGACTAGCACGAGTGGAGTGCACTCAGCAATCAATGATAAGAGGTGTATATATATAGATTCAGCAATCTCACCTCACTCCATTGATAGTTTAGCAGCATCCCTCCATCACCCCTTCTCCACACTTCCAGTCCTAAACACTTACATAGGGGGGAGTACTCTACTCCGAGCTCGGAGCCCTCCCCCGGGACAGCACGCCAAATACGCATTAAATCTTATCCACTCTAATTATATGTAAGTGTGAACTCGTGAATAGAAAAACAAGTGATTTGTACCTTTAAATGTCACATATTGTAATATTTGCGTTGTTTTATTTTTGAAAATATTGATAATTTTCTCATCCAATTTTTTTAAGGAGGCACTGTGTATATATATACTGTATGTTACCATTAATGTAGATTTAAAACCATTTCTAAACCAATAATTTAAGAACCTTGTAGACATGTTTGCAGCTTTTCTGGATTCTTTCTGGATTGGGAAGTTTTTATTTACAATATTCCTACCGAGTAAATCAAACTATTGTATTTCAAAAGTACAGAAAATACAGGAAAATTCTGGTCAAGCTGTACAATGGTCTGTAACTTTTCAGTTACATTTGTCTTGGTTTGCCCCTGTTTTGTGTTGTGTAGGGGCTACTACATTGACTATGCGAGGGACAGGAAGGAGGTGAAGAAGAGGGAGTGGAGGAGACACGAGTTCCACTATGATAATGTCCTCTGGGCTCTTCTTACACTCTTCACTGTGTCCACGGGAGAGGGCTGGCCACAGTAAGTCCATTTATTTATATATTGCAGTTGATTGTTTTTTTGTTTTACATAAAATCTTCACTCTCTGCATCATTTAATTTTAATTTCAAATCTGTTTGCCTTGCTATTAGGCTGAAACTGCTTGATGGTTTTGAGACACTCCATAAGCATGTTAATATATCAGGTCACACTCAACGGCTTGGTGAAGTAGGGCTGTGGGAAGCTCTGGATGTTTCTTACTGTATGTTACGGAGCATCAAGACTGAGCATTTGGCAACATGTGATGCATTTTTGGTCAGCTCCCAAGATTGTTCTGCGCATGGAGGAGACCTGAGAAGGATGGGGACTTCTCTGGAAGGAAGAGTCCTGTCAGTGCTGGGCTATTTTGTTGCCTTCTCGAGTACTAGTAACACATCTGCCAAGGAAACTTGTGTCAGTGTAGATTTAGCGCTCTATGTTTTGGTGTCAGACAGGTTGCCCTATAAATTCTCTGTTACGGTAGAGCTGGAGAATGGGGATGTACGATTTGCATGAGATGCTAAATAAGTTTTTAGTTTTTTCAAGTTGTTTATTTATATACACATATAGACAATACCTTTCTTTATGCATGACTGCCTGCTTAAAGACATGATGGTGAACGAAATGACCATATTCTAATTACTAAAACAGTTCAAATTCATTTTAAATAAATGAATATGTTAACAAGGTTTTACTGCTCATTAAACGATCCAAAATCAGAGGACTGAAAGCCATAACAACGAAGCACTGGGCTTTGATTCCGTTGGGCTCAATTTGCCAGAGAACCTTCTGTGTAAGAGCAAATCGAATCCAAAAATGCTAGAAACGTCAGCAAATGTCAAACATGAAAGACCTGGGCTTCTCTTCAAACATAATAGATGTCACATTGTGAAAGCTTTGGCAGTGTTGAATGAACAAAATCCCTTAACAGTTACCAGAACTTGTCCAGCAGTTTTCTGTAATCTTGATAAGTAAATGTGCTGTGCAAAAAGTCTAAAAACATGTATTTTAAGACAGTTATCTTCAGTTTCCTTTAGTGCACTACTAGGAAATATCAGTTGTAGATTTCCAAACATTGCAACTGCAAATATTATAACAGTGAAATGTTTGTATGAACAAAAGTAGTCATACAACAGATGGTATGGCCCACACGGAGATATGTCAGTCCAGGGTTACATGAATCATGTAACCCTGGACAAATCAGTCCAGGGTTACATGAAGAGACAGAAAATCCTGTGGCATCTTCTCCAAGATGCTTGAAAATAACCTTCTTGCAAACTACAGCCTGATCTCACTGGAAAGAATAACTGTAATGAATGTGAATCGTACAGAAATGTACGATTATCAGAAAATAGTAAGCATGAAGGTCCACCCCATCCCAACCTTCAATCCTACCATCACTGGGACGCAAGCAGATCATAGAAAAAGATAAGGATGAGATTGTTAGAAATCTGTAGTTGCGGCAAAGGCAAGCAAGATCCTATCTGAATTGTTTAAGATTCATCTGTTCTTTAAATGGCTTAATTCCATCATTTGATTTATGAAGTAGATTCAGAAACATTTCTTCGAGGTCGTGCAGTTAGCAGCATCACGGCTCTCATAATTGTCCAATAATACACCGTGTGTAGTCTGGATAAATGCTCTCAGATCTCCTAAAACCTTCGCAAATTCTGCAAGTCCATTCTTTGAGTGGATTTCATAACAGATCTTATTTTAATACAACGATTTTCTCCAATTATGGTAATTATTGACGTGCAAATTGGTCCCTGTGATCAGCCAGCCAACTGTTCAGATATTATGGGTGGCTTGAAGATTTTGTGTCAGATAGCAGTTCACAGTTAACTTCTCAAGTATAGTCTGCATCTTTGACCTGTTGGAAAACATCAGTTTAGATCCAGAACGGGGCATGACACCTCTGTTTGTTACGACTCGTATGTTACAGGGTTACAGCCGAAACTAATGTACATTTAGGATCCATGTGGACAGATGTTTATTTAATAACCGATGTAAAGAATCAGTGTTTGAAAAGGCCAGGAAAACAATGTGGACTGTCATTGAGGAATTCACTTTGGGTTGAGTAGCATGTCTATGAAGGAGCAGGAAGAGATTTAATGCTGCAGATTTTACTCACTAAAAACTGACCTCTTTTACAGACTGTGATTACATGTTTCGACAGTTATTAACTTTTTTATATTTTCATTTTTAAAGAAATTGTATGCACATTTATAAAACTATATTTTGTGTTATATTACCTTGGCATTACATTATAGAAAACTAGTTAAAGGGTTAGTTCACCCAAAAATGTTTAATTATCCCAAATTTGACTCACCCTCAAGCCATCCTATGTGTTTATGACTTTCTTATTGTTAACCAAACACAATCGGAGTTATATTGAAAAAAATATACAAGTTTTTATATAAGTTTTTAAAGCTCCCAAAAGTTCATCCATCCATCATAAAAGTAATCCATACGGCTCCAGGGGTTTAATAAAGGCCTTCTGAAGTTTTTGTTGAGTTCAATTCAGCTGATGTCATCATCCAGCTCAGTTCTCATCCGATAGTGTCAGTTCAGTCAAATCAATCATATTGCTCCAATTATGAATGGTCAAAGATGACTTCCATTATTGGCTGAATTCATTGGATGCATTCATTATTTGTTCATATCCCTGCTTTCTTCAGAGTTCTTCAACACTCTGTGGATGTCACTGAAGAAGACCACGGCCCAAGCAGAGGAAACCGAATGGAGATGTCCATTTTCTATGTCGTATACTTTGTGGTTTTTCCCTTCTTTTTTGTCAACATCTTTGTTGCTCTCATCATAATCACATTCCAGGAGCAGGGTGACAAAATGATGGAGGAGTGCAACTTGGAGAAAAACGAGGTGAATATACATCCATATACAATGAATGTATGCAAACAGTGAGTAAAAAGCCAAATATAAGACCTCAATATCCAGTAGATTGAAATATGCATCAAGCTTTTTTTATATATATATTCCATGTTGCCATTTAGCATCATTAAATGATAGTAACACTTTAATAATGAATGAACACTAAATAAAGTGTTTCCAATCCGCAGTACTTACCAGCATATTCCTTCACTGCTTTCTTATCTCACTCTTTCAGCGGGCATGCATTGACTTTACTATCAGCGCAAAACCCCTAACAAGATACATGCCTCAGAACAGGCAGACCCTCCAGTACCGACTGTGGCACTTTGTGGTGTCACCATCATTCGAGTACACGGTTCTCGTCATGATTGCACTCAACACAGTAGTGCTCATGATGAAGGTATAACTTTCAAAACGCAATAACTTGGAAAGAATTATGTTCATTTAAAAAAAAGAAATGATATTTTATTTGAATTTATTTGATATTAATGCCCATTAAATGGTCTTGAACTTGCTGAAATATCTGAAGTATAATCCTTTGAGGTGTATACAGCATTTCTGATTTGATAACCTACACACTTTTCAGTACCACTCTGCGCCAGCTGCTTACGACGTTGTCCTGAAGCACCTCAACACAGCGTTCACTGTGCTGTTCTCTCTGGAATGCATCTTAAAGATCATGGCCTTTGGATTCATAGTGAGTTTAATAACATCACATTGATGTTAGTGAGTGTCCTTCAAAGGAGAATACATCTATAATGTATTTGAATTGATTTACTTGTTCATTGTTTTCACTCACAGAACTATTTCCGTGATACATGGAACATCTTTGATTTTATCACAGTGCTGGGGAGTATAACTGAAATTGTGGTCGATTTACAGGTAGGAATATTTCACATTGGGTCTGAATATGAATCAAAGAGTGTGTAACACTGCCGTCGCTAGGGTTTCTGGGCTCCTTCTAGGGTTTTTGTTAGCTCTGGCCCCCCTCTTTTTAACTTGTTTTCTAAAAATATTTAAAAAAAATCATTAAAACTAGATAAATTGTTTATCAAGTAACCTTTGTCACAAGTACACAATTGCTTTCCTCTCTCTTTCCATTTAGTCTGTAAACACCATCAATATGAGTTTTCTAAAGCTTTTCCGGGCAGCTAGACTCATTAAACTGTTGAGACAAGGCTACACAATACGGATTCTGCTGTGGACGTTTGTTCAGTCCTTCAAGGTAAAATTACTTTTGCACTAAATGCATCACTGTCCTTCATGGTCATGTAAAACCTAAAGTAATTTTACAAATGTTATTTGTTATTTCCAGGTCTGGAAAATGTATAGAAATTACCAACATTTTAGTCATAGAAGTCTTAGAAAAGTCATGAAAATAAATAAATATATATATATATTTAGGGCTGTCAAACGATTAATCGCATCCAAAATAAAAGTTTGTGTTTACATAATATATGTGTGTGTACTGTGTATGATTATTTTTAATACATAAATACCCACACATGCATGTGTATTTAAGAAATATGTGCATGTATATACTGTATATAGACTGAATGTAGCCTATATGTATATTTTATATAAATCTAAACATTTTATATATAAATAACATATTTTTCTTAAATATATACATGTGTGCATTTATATACAACATAATTATACACAGTACACACACACACATATATTATGTAAACACAAACTTTTATTTTGGATGCGATTAATCGTGATTAATTGTTTGACAGCTCTAATATATTATATAGTTTTGTTCACCTCAACATCAACAGCAACTACAACAACAAAAATGGACTAAAAATTGTATGTGTATGATAAAATATATTTTCACAATCCAGTGCCTGTCCATCATAATGTGGATTTTTACTAAATCATTTAAATCAGTCAAGACAACTAGAAATCCACCCAGCTATCTATGTAAAATTATTTGTAAAGGTAAAAAAAAAAATATCCAGGTGTCACAAATGACTAGAAAGGAACAAATTGACTGTTCAAATAGTATGCAAACCTTTGATAAAGCTTGTTTTCAGTTCTGTCTGTACAGAATCTGCATCTTTATGTGATGTTTATCTCTTCTTGTTTCAGGCTCTTCCATATGTTTGCCTCCTCATTGCCATGCTTTTCTTCATTTACGCCATTATTGGCATGCAGGTACGTTTTTCACACCAATATGTATGGCAGTTGTCAAAAATGATGTAAACTTTACAAATGTCATTTCTTGCCTGTGTTTTTAGTGTCCTAAGACTCTTATTTTGAAGTTTATTTCATTTTGTAGTTCCTGTTGTCTTTGTTTCTAATCAGTCTGTATACTCAGTACCTCCGTGACCTCTTCCATTTGGGTTCCCCAACAGTAGTTGTTGTACATTCCTTGCCGATGGTGGTTGTCATCGCTTAGACCTTCGCCAATTACTCTTCCATCCAATCAATTCATCGGTCTAATCCTCAATGTGCCTTCCTCCACCGAACTTGCAAGATTGTATATGCTGCATCTGTCCTCCGCAGCTTGTAAAGTTCCAAACTTTCCATCGCCTTTTCCAACATTTTCTGGGTTGTAGTCTGTAACTCCTCCACTCTTACCTCAGATGTAGACTCAACCACTGGAGAGCCGTTCATTTGATCTTGCAGCCTATATGGCGACTTCAAAATTGTTGCCTCAGAGCTGATTGGAGGGGTCCACCTGAGCTTTTAGAGCAGTTTCCTAATCGACTCAATTGTTCTTCCTGTTACTACCTCACTCAGTGCTTTGTCAGATCTTTCCTGAACCCATATCTTTCCAGTCTGCTCTAGCAGATGTTCATCTTCTTTCTTGGACCAGATTTGAACTCTCGCACTCTGAAATTCATTCATCCTTACTCTTTCTAGAAATAGAGATTCTTTCGCAGGCTAACCTGGAGAATGGGTTGATTTGCTTTTGCCTTTTTGACAGTGATGATTGGTCTGAGGGATGTTCATTTGGAAGTGGGTCCATTGGCACCACTTGGGGAGAGGATGTTTGACTCATCATACGTTGAATGTGCTGAGGAGGTATCCATTCTAACAGTTGCAGTCTCTTCTTGATGGAGTCGATTGAGCGGTGAGAGAGAATTGACTGAAGAATCTTCAAATGCTCCTTTTTTAGCATGTTCTTCCTCCATTCAGCATTTGCAAGTTCAATTCGATGGTCTGCTTCCTGTGTTGTCCACGCCTTCCTCTTCTTTTGAAGGAGTTTTATCCTTTCCTCGTTCACTTCCTCTGGGTGTTGGTGATGCCTGTGCATGCCCAGGCTTCTCAAAGAAGGGAAGGTTCTTCTAGTCATTGCAGGTTGTCATTGTCGAGGTGGTGGTACTTCAGTCCAGAGTAGTCTTGTCAGCCCTGGCCATGGTTTCACTGCTGCTGCATTCCTGGATACCAGGGGGGGCAGGGTTTTCATTTTCATTAATTGTATCTGTAATCAGCAGTCTACCCCCCGAAGCGGATAGCCCGGGGACGGCCCGGGTCTTAGTAGTGTTGAAGTAGAAGTAGTGTTGGTTTGACATACTCCTGTGGTATTCCTGTTCTGGTGTGTTCCAGAGTGTTTCTATTTTCATTAAATAAATACTGCTGCATCTAGATCGACGCTTCAACTCTCTCCTTTCCTGCAACCACACCTAACTTTGTAATTTAATGGTATTAGCTGAATACTTCCCTAAACTTTAGAATGTAATTGTATTTTGGCAGCTCAATCTCTACAAATTAGTCTCTTCTAAATTTATTTTTCAATTCAAGTGCTTTGCAACAGATGCACTCTGTTTTAGTTTGTGTGTGAAAGGTTAGACAGTGCCATAACTAGCCTTTTCTTTATTTCAGTTTAAATTTTTTCTGGCACATTTGATGCTGGCACACATTTAAATTATTATTTAGATTATTCGATTATGTTTGACAATGTACGCCAGAGATTTGAAAGAATCAAAGATCTGTCAGAAGGGTCTGGCCTTTTGAGTAGTGATATGAAATTTAAAAATGCATGGTGTACATCTGATTCTGTACATCTATCTGTCACGCAAGGTTGAAGGGAAGAAGAACAAGACGATGATGATCAAGTTTCAAAAGTCTTTAATAATCCACTTCGAAGGCAATCCAAACAGGCAGGCAAACAAAACACAACCACAAATATAGACGGTGACCGGACAAAGAGTGACTGTAAGGGTACAACTATTAAAGCAAACACAAACGAGATGATAAATCAAACACAGCTGAAACACAGAACTCATAATGACGGTAACCAAGGAGACAAACGAGTGGCGGGAAACTAAGACAAAGAAGAACATGTGACTGAGAAAAACAAACTAAAAGTCCATGAAAATGAAACTAACTGAACAGAACTGTGACACTATAATATCTTCTTCATTCTTTAGGTGTTTGGGAATATTAAATTGACTGATGAAAGCCACATTAATCAACACAACAATTTCAAGACATTCTTTGGTGCCTTGATGCTGCTCTTTAGGTAAGATCACAAAACACTGAGAGAAAATGTATTTAAATATATTTTATTATTTTAGTAGAATTGGTTAAACTTTAGGGTCCAGTTCTCACTATTAACTAGTTGCTTATTAGCATGCATATTACTAGGATATTGGCTGTTTATTAGTACTTATAAAGCACATATTAATGCCTTATTCTGCATGACCATATTCTACATCCCTTAACTCTACCCAATACCTAAACGTAACAACTATCTTACTAACCATTAATAAGCAGTAATTATGAGTTTATTGAGGCAAAAGTCATAGTTAATAGTTAGTTAATATTGAGAATTGGACCCTAATCTAAAGTGTGACCAATAAAACACTTTTTATTGGTGAATAAAAAATTGAATAGAAATTTCAATTGTAGATTTATTTAGATTGAATATGGCATAATAAAATGAAGCCATTGGGGGCACAATATTATATCGTATTCTTTCTTTAGTGAAATTTAGCATTAAAAATACCATGGTGCCCAAATGATATAAGCTGTAAGGTTAACTTTCATTTTAGTTCACCCCAAAATTAAAATTCTGTCATCATTTTTACAATACTTTTCACTGAAACTTACTAACAAGTATGTAACGAGGGTTCTTTGTGAGGGATGAAAGAAGACAAGGGTCGGCGTAACGGGGACTCGTACAGTTTATTAAACAAACACAAAAACAATGAAAAGCTGCGCCACATGCGCGTTCACCGTAGGTAAAACTACAGCACAATATAAAGCCACTCTTTCCTGCTGGGCTCAGCTCTCAGTCCACTTTTATCAAACTCTTTCCGATGTGTAAACTCAGTCCATTTGTTAGCCAGCAGGTCGTGAGTGTTCGTACGAGTCCCCAGTCCTTCTCTCTCCCACTCTCTTGCATCAGACGGTTTATATGCAGTCTCCCCACGCCAATTACTGCAATCAGACACAGGTGTTCGTCATTTTGCACTTGACCTACTTACTTACCGCTCGGCTCCTCCCTCGCTCTCCCACTGCAAACTCCGCGAAACCACGCCCCCCCCACTACATACCCCCACCGCCCGACTCAGGCCGGGGAGCCATCCGGCCTGCAGCCTCCCCCCCCCCCCCCCCCCTCCTCCTCCTGGAGAGGAAGTCAGCCACAGCCATCTGCGCCCCCGGCCTGTGGACCACCTGAAATTTAAAAGGTTGTAATGCCAGATACCAACGGGTGATCCGCGCGTTGGTATTTTTCATGCGGTGGAGCCATTGGAGGGGAGCATGGTCCGAACAGAGGGTGAATTCCCGTCCCAAGAGATAATAGCGGAGGGTGAGAACGGCCCATCTGATGGCAAGACATTCTTTCTCAATGGTGCTGTACTTAGTCTCTCTCTTAGAGAGCTTGCGACTAATGTACAGCACCGGCCGCTCTTCACCCTCCATCTCCTGGGATAGGACAGCACCCATCCCCCTGTCCGACGCGTCCGTCTGCAGAATAAAAGGGAGAGAAAAGTTAGGAGCCTGTAAGAGCGGTCCGCCACACAGAGCAGCCTTTTTCTGGGTAAAGGCCTGCTGACACCGCTCCGTCCACTGGACGGTATCTGGTGCATCCTTTTTAGTTAGATCAGTCAGCGGGCTAGCGAGGTCCGAATAATTAGGCACAAACCTTCTGTAATATCCCGCTAGCCCCAGGAACTGTCTAACCTCCTTTTTGGTCTTAGGTCTCGGACAGGTCGCAACCGCTGCAGTCTTATCAATTTGGGGACGCACCTGTCCATGACCCAAGTGGAAGCCCAGATACCTAACCTCCACACGCCCAACCGCACATTTCTTCGGGTTGGCCGTGAGCCTGGCCCCTCGCAGCGCCCCGAGGACAGCCCGCAAATGCTGCATATGACGCTGCCAATCATTACTATAAATGATAATATCATCCAAGTAACCAGCGGCATATGCAGCATGCGGCCGGAGAATTCTGTCCATCAGGCGCTGAAAGGTCACCGGAGCCCCGAACAAGCCGAAAGGAAGAGTGACAAATTGGTGTAATCCAAACGGCGTTGTGAAGGCAGATTTTTCTTTAGACATTGGAGTTAAGGGGATCTGCCAATATCCCTTCGTTAAATCCAGTGTCGAATAAAATCGAGCGGTGCCGAGCCGATCAAGCAATTCGTCAACCCGAGGCATTGTATACGCGTCTAATTTCGACACAGCATTCACCTTGCGATAATCCACACAGAACCGGACTGAGCCGTCAGGCTTTGGAACCAAAACTATCGGGCTTGCCCAGTCACTGTTGGATTCTTCTATTACCCCCATGTCCAGCATAGCCTTCAATTCCTCCTGAACTACTTTCTTTTTATGTTCAGGTAAGCGATAAGGCCGGCTGCGCACTACTACACCCGGCTCGGTCTCAATGTGGTGCTGAATGAGGTCGGTTCGGCCGGGCAGGGGTGAGAACACATCAGCAAACTCCGTTTTTAAATTACGTATATCAGTGATTTGGAACGGCGAGAGGTGGTCTCCACCCGCGGCCAGCGCGAGAGATTGAGACTTTGAATTCGCCTCTGGACCAAGATCCTCCTCCCCACTCACTACCGTTGCCAACATCACTGACTCCGCCTCGCTCCATTTTTTAAGGAGATTGAGGTGGTAAACCTGATGTGCCCCTCGCCTATCCGTACGAACGACTTCATAGTTGAGATCGCCAACTCGCCGTGTGACCTCAAAGGGTCCTTGCCACTTCGCGAGTAATTTCGAACTGGACGTGGGGAGTAATACAAGTACTTTATCTCCCGGTGCAAATTCGCGTAGTCTAGCCCCCCTGTTGTACAGCCGACTTTGTTTGTCCTGGGCCTGTAACAAATTCTCCAAAGAAAGCCGCCCCAAAGTGTGGAGTTTTGTTCTCAGGTCCATGACATATTGAATTTAATTTTTGCTATTCGAAGGTCCGTCCTCCCAAGTTTCTCTAAGCACGTCCAGCACCCCGCGGGGCTGACGCCCATAAAGAAGCTCGAAGGGGGAAAACCCCGTGGAGGCTTGGGGGACCTCGCGTACAGCGAACAAGAGGGGTTCTAGCCACTTATCCCAATTTTTGGCGTCTTCGTGTACGAACTTCCGAATCATTGACTTCAACGTGCGATTAAAGCGTTCCACCAGTCCGTCTGTTTGTGGGTGATAGACGCTGGTGCGAACTGATTTAATGCCCAATAATTCGTAAAGCTCGCGAATAGTACGTGACATAAACGCCGTGCCTTGGTCAGTGAGAATCTCCTTTGGGATTCGATTAACTGAAACAGTGCGCTCGCTACGCTCTTGGCTGAAATGTTGCGAAGCGGCACTGCTTCTGGGTATCGTGTTGCATAATCCACTAGGACTAATGCAAAGCGATGCCCTCGTGCTGATCGTTCTAATGGCCCGATGAGGTCCATGCCAATTCTCTCGAAGGGGACCTCCACTAAAGGAAGGGGGCACAATGGTGCTTTTGGGTTGGCCGGTGGGTTTACCAACTGACATTCAGGACAAGACGCGCACCACTTGCGCACATTCTCGTGGATGCCCGGCCAAAAAAATCGGGTCATTAGACGATTTAGCGTTGCTGTCTGCCCTAAATGCCCAGCCATCGGATTACAATGAGCCGCCTGGAAAAGCATTTCCCGACGGCTTTTCTGAACTAACAACTGTGTTGTATCTTGCTTTGTCTGGGCATCCTGGGTCACCCGATACAACTTATCCTTTATAATTGCGAAATAAGGATATGAAAGCGGTCGGTCTGGGTGGAGAGGCTGCCCGTCGATTGTGCGGACCTGATCAAATGCATTTTTAAGCGTTTCATCTCGGGACTGCTCCAGAGGAAAGTCATCACGCTCCGAAAGATCCTGTCTTTCAACAGCGTTCCGATCCTCTGGCGCAGGCTCCGATGGTCCCGGCACAGCCTCTCCCACCTGAGAAACCGCTCCCTTCCCCCGCTTCCTTTTATTCCCAGAAACACCCGCACATAAATGTCCCAATAACACTTTAAAGCCCGGCCAATTGGTTCCCAAAATTAGCGGGTGTCGGAGGTGCTGACTTACGGCTACCTCCACACTATGCTTTTGGCCCCTAAATTGGATCGTGACTGGCATTAAGGGATATTCCACCACTTCCCCGTGCACACACCTTACCTTAACCATGCGGCTATTATCCAATGCCCCAGGTTGAATCAGATTTTGATGGATAGAGGTTTGGTTACAGCCTGAATCCACCAAAGCCTGAAAAGTACCCCCCTTTATACTCACTGGTATTTGATACAACCCAGCTTGATCAGGGGCAGCCTGCGGTGTGTCAGGGACCCTGACCAGTGTCCCCACCTCCATCACTGGGCACTGGTCGACAAAGTGCCCAGGGTCGCCGCAACGCCAACAGGCCGGCCCAGACCTTCCCGCCGCCCCAATGGCGGGAAGCGGGTCAAGGGATTGGCGTGGGGAGAGTGCGTGCGACCGGGGTGGAGCATTGCCGGGACCCGCAGATGCTCCCTTAAACGACGGACGGGGAGCATGGACAGACTCCACTGCAGGTCCTGTCCTCCAGCGGGGCGCCGGTCTGGGCGGGAACGTCCTGGACCTGGGTAGAGGGATAGGAGGAGAAGGAGAAAGAGAAGGGGGAAGAGAGAGAGAGAGAAAAGCTGCTGGAAGGGGTTCGCCGACCCCTGGGCACGCCACCATCTGGTCCTCCGCCAACTGGATGGCCTGGTTCAGCGACGTCGGGTGGTGGCACTGGACCCACTGCGCGGTCCTCCGGGGAAGCCGCGCCACGAACTGCTCCAGTACCACCTGGTCGATGATTGCCTCGACGTTGCGATCCTCGGCCATCAGCCATTTGCGGCACGCGTCCCGGAGCTGTTGCGCGAAGACGAAGGGCCGACCGGACTCCCCGAGCTCCAGGGACCGGAAGCGCTGTCTGCTTTGCTCAGGGGTCCGGCCGACCCGCTGTAGGATGGCGCGCTTGAGGTCCTGATAGACCAGGAGGTTCGGGACTGGCAGCTGCTGTGTGGCGATCTGCGCCTCTCCGGACAGTAGTGGGATCAACCGCACTGGCCAGTCCCCGGGCGGCCAGTCCCAGGCCTCGGCCGTCCTCTCAAAGAGGTCGAGGAACGCTTCCGGGTCGTCCTGCGGACCCATTTTATGCAGCAGAATGGTCTGGGCCGAGGCTGAAGCTGGCGTTGATGGTCCGGCCCGTCCCTCCCGGTCCATCCAGCTCCGGAACAGCTCGCGGTCCTCCTGCTGGCCTCTGAGGGCG
Organism: Rhinichthys osculus; assembly: GCA_029959095.1. NCBI lineage: Eukaryota > Metazoa > Chordata > Actinopteri > Cypriniformes > Leuciscidae > Rhinichthys > Rhinichthys osculus. The sequence continues at coordinate 41,683,383 of JARWKJ010000007.1, forward strand.
CCTCAAAGCGGCGGTCCTGTTCTTCCTTCACGGACAGCAGGGCACGATGTTGTTCCTGGTGTAGACCCGCGAGCGCGTGGATGACATCCGCAAATGGAGACGGAGACTGTCTGGCGGCGGCTTCTTCTTCCATCCCGGGTTTCGGCACCAGTGTAACGAGGGTTCTTTGTGAGGGATGAAAGAAGACAAGGGTCGGCATAACGGGGACTCGTACAGTTTATTAAACAAACACAAAAACAAAGAAAAGCTGCGCCACATGCGCGTTCACCGTAGGTAAAACTACAGCACAATATAAAGCCACTCTTTCCTGCTGGGCTCAGCTCTCAGTCCACTTTTATCAAACTCTTTCCGATGTGTAAACTCAGTCCATTTGTTAGCCAGCAGGTCGTGAGTGTTCGTACAAGTCCCCAGTCCTTCTCTCTCCCACTCTCTTGCATCAGACGGTTTATATGCAGTCTCCCCACGCCAATTACTGCAATCAGACACAGGTGTTCGTCATTTTGCACTTGACCTACTTACTTACCGCTCGGCTCCTCCCTCGCTCTCCCACTGCAAACTCCGCGAAACCACGCCCCCCCCCCCCCCCCCCCCACTACAAAGTATTATGGAAAGGAATAAAAAATTGAGTTCCTCACAAAGAACAAGACCACTTTTTTTAAAAAAACTTTTACAGTATATTTTGTCCTTTTTAGGACAACTGTGGTCACTATAAACTGTTTTCGAACAGAATAAAAAATGCATGAAGACTCAAAAATTCTCCTTGTATGTTCCGCTGAAAAAAAACTTTGGAACATCAGGAGGGTGAGTAAATAAAGGCAGAATTGTCATTTTTGGGTGAACTACTCCTTTAATTGAGAGGTGTTTCAGTCTAATGTTTGGCTTTATTCCTGGGTAAATATATTACTTTGCTTCTTGCAGAAGTGCCACTGGAGAGTCTTGGCAAGAGATCATGCTCTCATGTCTAGAAGGGAAGGAGTGTGAACCGGACCCTTCAATAGTACCACCTTTCACTTCTCCAGATCATGAAGGGGGCTGTGGCACTGACTTTGCCTATTTCTATTTTGTCTCCTTCATCTTTTTCAGCTCATTTTTGGTAAGAATTCGTCAACATGTTGTCCAGCAGTGACCAGTTGCATAAACTGCTTAGACTAGTCTTAAAAGTTAGTCATCTAATTTTTTTCTTCAAGACTGGTAATAAAGTCAGTTACATAAAAAGGTAGATTGGTATACTTTAAATTGGAAAAGTAAGATGGATTACACATCGGTTAACTGCTAGTTGGTCAAACTAAGTTGTTAAGACACAGTGGCTGTTTATGCAAAGTAAAGGCTAAAATGTAAATGGGAAAGTGGGGTAGACTGTACCATTTTTACTCAAGTTCAAAGTACTCAAAAATAAGGGTAAAACTAATACACCTAATGATATTTTGGGATGTCTACTATCATCTGAAATTAGAAGAAAGCAATTAGTCATAAAAGCCAACAATATTTGTATTAAACAATGGTAAGTTTCAAGTATAAGGTAGATCAGTGCTTTTGTTCAAGCTAAAGTTTTTTTTTTTTTTTTTTTAATTTTAAAGAGGTTATAGTAAGTGCCTTGATTTATGGGTGTGAATTAGTTAAGTGTTTGCGAAAAAAAGTGTCATGTAGAACATTCAAAATGGTTTATAATTTTCTCATGTGCATCTCTCAGTCACATGAGTTCTTTCTAAATATATCTTTACACAACAAAAGCCAATGTAGCTAGATTAAGGGGCGGCACAGCATACCCACTGAAACATCTTAACGTACTCATCCTTATACTAATTTATATTAGTTACTTAGTTATATTTTCACTTTTTTAAAATGTAATGTACATTTATAACACTGTACGTTGTGTTATATTACCTTGGCATTACATTTCAGAAAGCTAGTTGATGCTGCTGCACGAGTGTTTCTAATTCCGCGGCTGATGGATTAATGGCAAATATGACATCTTACTCTCTTCGGACCACGTTAATAAAACTATATTATTATCCCTTTTTGGAAAGTTATTGAATCACTTTCTTTGATTTTATCTTTTGCTATTGGATCAAATGGGCAAAAATCATATTTACTGTAGACCTCCGCTTCTGAGAACCCTGGAAATGTGAAAAGGCTCCATAGATATTTTAATAATAAATGACTGACATTTTTTTTTCACTTGGCCTACATCTAAAATTTTGCTACTTTATTTGTCCTTAGATGCTGAATCTGTTTGTGGCTGTGATTATGGACAACTTTGAATATTTGACAAGAGACTCGTCCATTCTTGGACCTCACCACCTGGACGAGTTTGTGCGCATCTGGGGGGAATATGACCGAGCAGCATGGTAAGCACAAACAGATCACCTTTAACTGTAACTACTGGAATACTAGTTATAATAAAAATGTTAATGATTGTCACTGTTCTTACTGCCATACGCATAGAGGCACATCACTAGGAACCGCTGCTCATTAACATCCACAATCATGTTCCCATTTAATTTCACTTTGGTTTATTCATTCAGATGTGACTCAATTCAGTAGTTCAACTCAAGTTTGTATGTTAGCACATTTAACAGTAGTTAGGAATATACAAAGATTCTAGGTCTTCACCCTCCAAGTGCAAGTCCTGGGCAAGGAAAACTTGCATAAAAAAGAATAAAACTTGCATGAAAAGGAGATATAGGATGAAACCTCAAGCAGAACCCATGGAGGAGTGGATCTGTCGTTTTATTTTGGTAGATGTTCAGCTTCAATGGTTGTTTGCGACTGTTGTGACGGCTTAATTTTTTGAGCTTGAATCAAATTAAGTTGAATAGTATGCAAAGAACATTTGGCTACATTGCTCACTGCTTTGGACACGGGCAGATGTTTTCAGTTTTGTGGTGGTGAAATTTGTTGAAATTCTCAGATGGGGACTTGGATTCCTATGCGCTGCCGGAACAGAAACTAAGCTGTATTGCTTTGTGCAATCAGGACTTGCTTGAGCTGTTTATTTAGACTGGCCTCCAGTGAAAATTATTAGACATCGTAATGCCGATGCTTAGAAAGTCTAAAATTATTTTAGGCTAATGAAAGAAGAACTTGCAGTTATAGTTGCATTCTGCAAGACTGGAATTTAAATGAAATTTCTCAAATTTAGCGAAGCCAGTGGATGACTTTGATAAAAAAAAAAGAAAAAGGAGTGTCCCCTGTAAGTAAAGCTGAAGGCCACATCCTTCTGTTTACAGGCTTTCAAGGGAAGGATGATGTCATGTCAGATGAAAAGGCGCATTAAGGAAGACAGGGCCTCGATTGTTCAAAGAAAGGTGGGTTTGTACGTGCCTACCCTAACATCCTTCTTTGTGGTGTTAGCATGTATCAAACAACGTGTATTAATGTTAGGGCTGCAACTAAGGATTTTTATTTTCTGATAATCAACTATCCTGTTGATTTCTTGTTTGTTTGATTAATTGGACAAAAGAAATTGGATATTTTTATCTATATTTATTTTAAATACTTTATTTGGCATCCTGCCTTATGTTTTCTTCCAACTGCAAACTAAGGGCTATTAAAACTATACATATATAAATGTAGGCTATGCTATACAGTACATTATGTGGACAAAGAGAAGATAAGATAACATCTCTGGTAAGAACTAGCATGTTATGCAGAAACGTGCCACTGAACTCTGTTTGACTAATTGCGGATTTAAATCTAAACTAGGCAGTGCCTCAATCTAAACTGACCTAGTGTGCTGCGTTTCTGTCTGGCGGAATTTGTTTTCAGAACTTAAGCTCCATTTATACCAAGGACGATAAGAATAGCGATAAAGATATCCTTTTAAAAATCGTTCTAAAAAGAAAAGAAAAGCAGAGTCCACACCACAACTGTAATAATAGTGACACAGATAAACAATATCTTTGAATATTACTTTCAGAAATATTTTTTTTCAGCTGATGAACAATACAAACATTGACAGCCAATCAGAATCCATCCTGCTTAAAAGAGCTTGAGCATTGAAAGTGGTATGGACAACAATACAGTGCCTTGCAAAAGTTTTTGTACCCCTTAATTTGTTTCACATCAATCTACACTCCATGCACCATAATGGCAAAGCAAAACACAGATTTGTGATAACTTTGCAAATTTATAAAAAATAAGAAGCTGAAATAATTACATTGCATAAGTATTCATACCCTTATCCTTATCTGGGACACTTGAAATTCAGCTCAGGAACATTCTAATTTCACTGGATCATCATGTTTCTACACTTTGACTTGAGTTACCCTATGGCAAATTCAATTGAATGGACATGATTTGGAAAGCCAATTTTCCACTGCATGGAATGGTTCGGTACGGCTCTCTTTTGGGGGGTTTTATACTGTGTACAGTACCTAGTACTTTTTTTAGTACCACCTCAGTTGAGGTTCTAAGCGAGTCATTCCGATACTAAAATGAAACGTTTAAACACTGCAGATCACTGATTGGTCAGAGAGAATCATTACTACCAGCATCATTGGATTCGCGTCATTTGGTTTTGACGCAACTATAACGATCAGTTTATAATCCCACCCACTTTGAAGCGGAACTAATCTTCAGTGGCAAAGCGCCATAAAATGCATATAAGAGTAAAAACCAAGCCATCAGGTCAAAGGAATGGCTTACAGAGCTCAAGCACAGAATTGTGTCAATACACAAATCTGGAGACAACTACAAAAGAAATTCTGCTGCATTGAAGGTTCACAGAAGTAGGTAGCCTCCATAATCCTTAATGGAAGAAGTTCTGAACAAACAGGACTCTTCCTAGAGCTGGCTAAACTGAGCAATCGATGGAGAAGGGTCTTGGTAAGAGTGGTGACCAAGGTGGTCACTCTGGTTGAACTCCATGATCATATATTGAGACGGGAGAAAGAAGGACAAACGTCAATGCGACACTTGGAATTTGCAAAAAAACACCTAAAGGACTGTGAGAACCAAGAATCTCTGGTCTGATGAACCTCAGTTCCAAGTGTCATGTCTGGAGGAAACCAGGCACTGCTCATCGTCTGCACAATCCCATCCCAATGGTGAAGTGTGGTGGCAGCATCATGCTGTGGGGGTGTTTTTCAGCAGCTGGGACTGGATGACTCATCAGGGTATACGGAAAGTTCAACAGAGCAAGATATAGAGATAACCTTAATGAAAACCTGGTCCAGAGGATTCAGAAACTCGGACTGGGCAGAAGGTCCACCTTCCAAAAGAACTACGACCCTAAGCACATAGCTAAGACAATGCAAGAGTGGCTTATGGACAACTCTGTGAATCTCCTTGAGTGGCCCAGACAGAGCTTGGACTTGAACCCAATCAAACATCTTTGGAGAAACCTTAAAAGGGCTGTCCACCAACAGTCCCCATCCAACCTGACAGAACTTCAGATAAGCTGCAGAGAATAATGGCAAAAAATCCCCAAACGCAGAATGCAATGCAAAGCTTGTCGCATCATACCCAAAAAGACTTGAGGCTGTAAAGGTGCTTCAACTAATTACTGAGTTAAGGGTATGAATATGTGTGACAATGTAATTATTTCATTTTCTTTTAAAATAAATGTTGTGGTGTTTTTCCATCAAGAGTTTGCACTGCATCAGTGTTTGTTCAAGATCTTGTATTGACAATGCAAGAGTCCAGCACTCTGTAAAGTCTCCTCCAGCACATCCAAATTGTTTTCTACAGAGCTGTTTTATCACTGAATTTAATTTATTTCAGCTTCACACAGTTATTGACTGAAACTGAGTCAATACTGAACAGACCTCGGCTGAGCAATGACACTATTTGTCAGGGTTTGGGTAGGTGAAAGTAGCGAGGCCTCAAGTGCAGAACAATGGGTGTTTATTAGGTAAAAAATTAAAACAAAAACTAAAGACAGGTGGCAAGACTTTAACTAGAATCTCCATGGACAGGAAACATGAGGCAACATCAGACAAGGTTTAGATGACAAACCAGCACAGGACTGAAAACACAAGGAGAATAAATAGGGAGAGCAAACAAAAGCAGGTAACGAGGGAGGAAAGGTGGGGCAAATTAATCAATAATTAGGTAACAAGATGGGAGGGGCTAGACAATCGATAGGAGAGCACATGGCACAAGGAAATACATGACAAGCCATGTGCTCACACCAAACGTGACAAAAAACACAAGCACATGGCCAGTAAAACAAATCAAAAGCCATGTGCTCACATAAAACGAGACAACATGAAAGCACAAAGCTAGTGTAAACACAAGCTGCATGCTACACAGCACAAGACAAAACATGACATGAAACAAGGCACACAGAGCCCTGACACTCCTGTTTTGTCTTGTCTGTCACAAAACCAAGAAATAGACTAGACAGAAGTGACAGATCCCTGACACTACACCTCCTCTAAAGGGACGCCACCTGGCATCCCCAAGGAGGATAACAAAAAACATGAACATGACAACTCACCAACAGAAAACACAATACAGACAGATCAAAACACAGAGACAAAGAGGGGAGCCAAGTCAGGACCATCATGACAGTCCAGGAAGTCTTTTGCAGAGACCAGGGAGGGATGGGAGGGTTTAGCCAGGGAGGCTCAGGCAGGGCTAGAGTCCTGGCAGAGGGCCAGGGCGGTGCCAGAGGGACGGACCAGGGGGACTCCGATTGGTCTGGATTCCTGGCTGAGAGCCACAGCGGTGACGGCGGGACAGACCAGGCAGGCTCCGACAGATCTGGAGTCCTGGCTTGAGAGCCAGGGTGGTGCAGGGAGTTTGGGTGGGGCAGGCAGGGCAAGACACTCAGGCGGCTCTGGAACGGCCTCCTCGGCCGTTTCTGTGAGAGTGGACGGCTCTGGGACAACAGCGGCTGCTTTAGGATGGCCTCGGCTGTTTCTGTGAGAGTGGGCGCCTCTGAAACAACAGCAGGCGGCTCAGGGATGGCATCTGGGGTCTCAACAGGACTGGAGGCGGCCATTTTTTATTCTTGTGCTGCCCAGTCACGCAGGACAGCAACTGCATAAAAAGTGAAAATCTCCCTCTTGGCCAAGGCAGGACTGACGGGAATAGCCTCAGTGGCTGAGACAGGGAGAGTTGGCGGCCCTGGGACGGGCTTCTCAGGGACGGCTTCCGGCGTACCAACAGGGCTGGAGGAAGCCAGTCTTGAGGTGTGTGCTGCCCAGGCACGCAGGACAGCAACTCTTTAAAAAGTGAAAATCACCCTCTTGGCCAAGGAAGGACTGACGGCAACAGCCTCAGTGGCTGAGACAGGGAGAGTTGGCGGCCCTGGGACGGGCTTCTCAGGGACGGCTTCCGGGGTACCAACAGGGCTGGAGGAAGCCAGTCTTGAGGTGTGTGCTGCCCAGGCACACAGGACAGCAACTCTTTAAAAGTGAAAATCACCCTCTTGGCCAAGGCAGGACTGACGGCAACAGCCTCGGTGTCTGAGACAGGAAGAGTTGGCGGCTCTGGAACGGCATCCATGCCTTGTGATGCGGAGGAAGCGTTCTTCCTCTTTCTCCGTTTATGAGAGCGTGGCGGTAACAAGGAACTTACTGCCTCAGGGGGCACTGCAGCCACTTCGCTGACCACTGGGGGCGCTACAGCACTTAACGCAGTAGAGGTGGCGGATGAAGCGGAGATGGTTCTTCCTCCTCCTCCGTTTATGGGTCATAGGGGGCTGGGGCTTCAACTGACTCCAGGTGGAAGGGGTGAACAGTCAGTTTGGTGGAAATTCGTGCTACAAAGGGACTCCGCCCTCCTACGCTGGTGTAACTGACACACGAATTTCCAGAACGGCAGGTGCTCCAGCCTTACCATCTCCCAAGGGCTGAGAGCATTGTGAGGCAGGTGTGACCTCTTTGAGGTCCACATTAAAGACACATCTTGTAGTCCACATCTTGTAGTCCAACACATCAGACATGACACATCTTGTAGTCCACATCTTGTAGTCCAACACATCAGACATGACACATCTTGTAGTCCACATCTTGTAGTCCAACACATCAGACATGACACATCTTGTAGTCCACATCTTGTAGTCCAACACATCAGACATGACACATCTTGTAGTCCAAGTCATCCACCATAGCCAGAAAGTCAAAGACAAAGTCCTTGATGTTACGACCCTCTTGACGAAGCGAGATGTACCGGACAAGCTTGACCATCTGATCCTTCACTGAAGCCCCATTGGATGGAGATGGGAAGAGGCAGGTACCCATTGTCTGCGGAGTCCTCTGATGGGTGATTTGTTCTGTCAGGGTTTGGGTAGGTGAAAGTAACAAGGACTCAAGTGCAGAACAATGGGTGTTTATTAGGTAAAAAATGTAAACAAAAACTAAAGACAGGTGGCAAGACTTCAACTAGACTCTGCATGGACAGGAAACATGAGGCAACATCAGACAAGGTTTAGACGACGAACCAGCACAGGACTGAAAACACAAGGAGAATAAAAAGGGAGAGCACACAAAGCAGGTAACGAGGGAGGACAGGTGGGGCAAATGAATCAATAATCAGGTAACAAGATGGGAGGGGCTAGACAATCGACAGGAGAGCACATGGCTTGTGATTTGTTTTACTGGCCATGTGCTTGTGTTTTTTGTCACGTTTGGTGTGAGCACATGGCTTGTCCTGTTTCCTTGTGCCATGTGCTCTCCTGTCGATTGTCTAACCCCTCCCATCTTGTTACCTGATTATTGATTAATTTGCCCCACCTGTCCTCCCTCGTTACCTAACAAGATGGGGGGCTAGACAATCGACAGGAGAGCACATGGCACAAGGAAACACGACAAGCCATGTGCTCACACCAAACGTGACAAAAAACAAAAGCACATGGCCAGTAAAACAAATCACAAGCCATGTGCTAACACAAAATGAGACATGAACACGCAGCCAATGAGAACACTCATAAGCCACGTGTTCACACAAAACATGACAACATAAAAGCACACAGCTAGTGTAAACACAGGCTGAGTGCTACACAGCACAAGACAAAACATGACATGAAACTACATAAAACAAGGCATACAGACAAGACAAAACAGGAATGTCAGGGCTCTGTCACAAAACCAAGAAATAGACTAGACAGAACTGACAGAACCCTGACACTATTTTCTTTTTAGAGCTGCTTTACAGCAGAATTGAACTTTGTTGGCATCATTTAATCATTATTTTCCTATTTATTCCTGCAAATCTGCTTTGAAACAATATCTATTGTATAAAGCACTATATAAATTAAGGTGACTTGACACCCTTATTACCCTTTGTCCAGCAATAAATATTTTAATAAATTAATGATTTATCTTCCTTTCTCAGTTACGTTCCGTCTGACTGACTCTTAACAATCACTTGACCTTGAAAATCATCTTTTATATAAATATATATATATATATATATATTTTTTTTTTTTTTTTGAGGACGCTTTGGTAATTTTTCAAACGTAGAGACGTGTTTTCAATGCAAAGCACATCAAGTATGTTTCTATCCACCTATTTTTACGAACATTTTGTAATATTGCACATAAATTATAAGAATGCACATACAAAAAACCCGTATGCACTCAATTGAGGCAGATACATTTTTATCTGATAAGAAGACCTGAGCTTAAACTACGATGGAAACACATTTACCAGATAAATCCCTCGATTCCCTGCCTTAACAGAGGATGTTATGGGATAACTGGACTAACCAGCAGACCAATTTCATCGCAGTTTGCATCACAATTTTGTACATTTAAGTTAAATTTGCAACTTTGGATGGAAACATAGATACTGGCAAAGGTTCAGCATGCACATCAATAAGACTTGACAAATGAATAATAAAAACATTGTTGACTAGTCTGTTTTCATTATCGAGTAGTCGTTGCAGCCCTAATTAATTTGAAGTTGTCAACTTAAATTTTTTTTTTTGATTAATCAAGTCTTGAAGACACCTACATAATACTTAACTCTAAGTTTGTGTTTACAGTCAGAGACTTGAACTTTGTTGCAGCTTGCTTAGGTAGTCATTGATAGGTAAAGACCGATAGCCAGCCTTTTGTTGTTGTCTTATTCTGATGGTTTCAGTTTAATGTGAGACACTTTACGTCAAGGGCAACTGAAGGTAATAAATGTAATATGCCTTTTTTTTTTTGACATGGACGGTTGAGTTTACTGATTTTGAAGAAGTTTACTTACTGAGTTTAAGTTCACTTTCTTATAATAGTACAGTAGGAAGAAGAAATTCACTCATCTATTTCACAGTACTGTAAAACTAATCGAATGTAGTTTTTTCCCCCCATTTGTCATTTCAGTTTATTTTTGTATTCATTACTTGTATATTTATTTATTTAAATTGTATTTTAGTATTCTTATAGGCTGTCAAAATGTTTATTGATATTGTATTTGCTTAATGATGCTAAAGGCGATAAACATATTAAGAACAGTCGTATTAGTGGTAAAAGAAGAGTATACAACTGGGTATATGGTAGGGATGTGCCCAAAGCCAAATACTATGTTCGGAAGAGAAATTACGCATTATATGGAGCTCCTAAAAGTACATGGTGATGAAAAAAATATATAAGATGGGAGGAAAAAATATATTTTAATGATTTGGTCATTTCCATTGATCGCAATTATATAGGCACATCCCTAGTATAGGGAAAAGTTCGTTCCTCTTGATATTCTGCAAAGATACAGGTGTACAAATAATAAAAAAGAATATGCTCTGAATAAGCATTCATGTTAAGAGTGTCTTTGGTTTCTAGGACATTTCTGGGATCTTTTTTTTTTGTGGAAGGCTATAAAACAGTGATAGGGTAGAAAAGTTATTTATTAATTTTAAACTTTGATATTTTGCTGCAGCTTTGGTTGTGCATTTTAGATATATGTGGTGTTTTAATGGAAAAAAAAAATCAGAACAGTAGAAAAATATTTTCAATTTTTATTGTGTATACAAATATTAATGTTCTATTGCTGTAAACATACCCCTCATATTTCACTTTCATAATGATCACACTAGTGTCCATGAACTCATTTAACTTCATATGTAGCATTGGCTGAATTTAACTCATTCCTGAAGTTTTACAGTATAAGAGGAAAAATGTATGATCTGGTAATAGTAATGCTGAGCTCTTTGGCACCAAATGAATAGAGTCCAAAACACAGCTATCACCATCCACACAGTCATATATGGTGGTGGCAGCATTGGTTTCTTTTCAGCAAGAGGAACTGAAGAGCTTTTTGAAACCAGGTTCAAGATTACTTTAAAATCATAAAATGTATTGGGATAAAAAATTGTTGGTGCATTAGAGATTAGAACGGATCTCTCCAGGAGCAGGGTTGGCAACACACAACAGTGGTGTTTTGTTCCTGAATTAATCAGTGTTTTTGAAGGAATCAGTTGAATGTATGATTCAGTGATTTACTGGTAAAGACAGTTAATTTCATCATGTTTTTAATCATGAAATGTGTTTAATGAATATTGCTGTGTTTACATTTAGAATTTGAGGAAAAAAATGTACAATGTTTCTTCATTCTGTAAATTAAATGCAAAGCAGTTTTGTAGGAACACAAAAGTATACGTCAGATGTTTTTTTGTCATTTGCTTTCAACATTAATTTTCTGTGATTCTCACATGAATGAACTCTGCTTTATTATCCTCCAGTGGCCGTATTCACTACACTGCCATGTATGAGATGCTAACCCACATGTCTCCACCTCTTGGATTGGGAAAGAAGTGTCCTGCCAAAGTTGCCTACAAGGTAGAAAAGTTTTATCTTGACAAATGCATTGCATTGTTTAATAGTTGTAGTTGCTGAGTGCTACTGAAATACAGAGAAAAACTAATTATATTTAAGGATGCATGCTTAAAAAAAAATGTAACTACCAATAATTCTTAAATATGTGAGCATTTTAGATCATTAACATTTGCAATCCTGCTGTGTTGCTATTGGCAGAGACTGGTTCTGATGAATATGCCAGTTGATGAGGACATGACGGTTCACTTCACATCCACACTGATGTCTCTGATCCGCACTGCACTGGAGATCAAAATTGCTAGAGGTCAGAACTGTGAATTTATGCTTAAAAAGTATAGTATTCCCAAAAATGCGAATTTTGTCATACTTTACTCACACTCATACTATTCCACACCTGTATGGGTGCGTCTCAACCCGTTCCCTAGGTGTGCACAAATCCGGGCATTGGTAAGGACCCTGTCTCACTATACATTGGTACACTGATGACTATTTCCGGCAACATGACAACACATTGGCGCTATAAAATGGCACCATATAATAGTTTTAATAATTTTTTTAAATCGGAATAGTAAAAAAAAAAATATATATATATAATTCAATATTAAATGTACAAATAAATGTAAGATTTAAAGTCGGTAAACTAATTAATACAAAGAAAAAAAAATGTAGATCAAAAATCATTTTGGAATCAGATTGTGACTTCCAGAATTGGATTTGGATTGGATCGTGAAGTGCCTAAAGATTCCCACCCTAGTGCTAACATTGCAATGCACACTGGAAGGATTTTACAATTGAGACTCACTGACCACTGAACTAGGCCGCTGAATGAGACGCATGTTATACACAAGAATATTTGAATATTTGAAGAATATCCGGGCCACTTTTTTACATAAAATGCTCCAAAATGTCAAAATAGCACCACAGAAGTATCAAGAAGTAATCTATATCAGTGGCAACCCAGCAGGCTCGTCCATGAAGAATGAGAGAGATGGATAAACGGTCCATGGTTGGAGCCAGGAGAACAGGCAGACAGGCAAGAAAGTGAACAGACAAGGGCATGGGCTTAAGCAAAACAAAATAATGCTGAAAAGAGACGAGGCTGGGTTTCTTGCAGACAACAATCTGGCATAAGACAGCTAATCAGAAGAGGAATAGGGAGAAATCCCAGCACAACATAAGTGACCGAAAGATTTAACTAACCTCTATATTTAATGAGGATACAGTCTATGCAGGTTCTCAAAAGTTTTTCAATAATCTATTATATTAATCTCTTATTTGAGACCATATGTTTCCTATTAGGGGGCGAGGATCGGCTACAGTTGGACACGGAATTGCAGAAGGAGATAAGTTTCACCTGGCCACACCTGTCCCAAAAGACTCTGGACCTGCTGGTACCCATCAACAAAGGTGAGATTCAGATGCAAAGTGAAATAGTAATAGAAGTTGTACTCAGGGTGCAAATTACACAATGGCCTTCAGGAGGGTTAGAGAGTGTATTTCAGTAATTCCAATTAAAAGGTGTAACTAATAGATTTAGTATATATTACTATATACATAGGCATGATTATACTTTTCAGAGGGCCGACATTTCTGTATTTCAAATCTTTGTTTTTTATTGATTTCATGTAATGTAATTTTCTGAGATTTTGAATTTGGGGTTTTCATAAGCTGTGAGCCATAATCATCAAAATTATAACTTTTGCACAATATTCACATTTTCCGAGTTTCACCTGTATACACACACACACACCTATTATTGAAATTAACACAACTATCATGCACAATTGATTGACCAATGAACTGCACTCCAATTTCAATGTTGTTAAGTTGTGGATATTTTTAACAAAAAGATTAACTGCATTAAAGATGGCAAATGATATCGTTCAACTGAACCGTGTATATGTATTTTAAACGCATTACATTCTTCATTTATGCAATAAATGCACGTCCCTGATTGAGCACAGTTTTATATTATATTTTATTCCACTGCTCAGGTAATGTTTATGGTATGAACCATTTTAGGGGTGGGCAAAATTACGATTTAAAATCAATCAGAATTAGAAATATACCTTAATAGAAAACCCAGGTGCTTAATACAAATGGGGTCTCTTGAACAATAGAAACTGCAGACCATCAATACCCTTCACAGAAACTAGCATCAGTAGCTGCACAGTCTTCAAGGAGAGTGTGCAAGCTAACCGACTTCAGATGGTCAAAAGGAGAGGACGCGAGGCTATAGTAAACCTAACATTAACCTAGAGCATGGATGGAGTCAGACATGCATCCAAACGTTCCTAAAGAAATCACAAAAACAATTTGGACCAAGTGACAGACAGTATAAACACAGAGTGTAATTGAGGATCTGACGTGTTCAGAGTTGTGTACTTGGTCTTTAGCTGGTATTCTCCAGATTGGGTCTTAACCATCTTGGACTACCTTCTAACTTTTGTTTGAAGGGTCTTTTTGCACTCCGCTATGTTTGTCTCCAGTAAAGGATTCATTTGTTAAAAAAAAATAATTAAAAAGAGAACGCAGCTGTGCTATATGACAGAGAACTGCATACAGGGTTATTACTCTGCCCCCACTAAACATGATCAATTCCAGATTTTGAAACCTTGGAGTCAGTGTCTTGAAACGTCCTTTATTTGCCAGCTGCCATGATTTATGTGCCTTCTGATGTGCATTCTGTTTAGTTTTTAAAATGGCTGAATAAGTAATGTCTGTCTGCATTAGTGCCCAGAATTACCTTGTTCACAACCTGTTACCAAACTAGGAGCAGATATACTTCCATATAGAGGAATTATATGACACCTTTCCATTTTAAAACAGTGTCATGAGCATGAAACTGGCGTATCTGCTCAAAGGTTGGTTTGGTTGATGTAAATTAATCTGTTGTACTTTCATAATGACAATCTAGAGGTGTGTGTATCTTCAGACACAGACATGACCGTTGGAAAGATCTATGCATCTATGATGATTATGGATTACTTTAAGCAGAGCAAAGCTAAGAAGCTGAGGCTACAGATTGAGGCCCAGGTATGCTGACATGACTTCATTATTATTTTTTGCAGGGTTCACATTTAGACTAATTTGTATTACTCATCATATCATGCTTTCTTCTTTTGGTAAGTTTTTAATAAGGCGTTGACAAAGGTCAAGAGGATACATTTTAGTGATTGTTAGAATACATTATTTTTCTCTAAACATATTTTGATGTTATATGTTTTGTAAAGTTTGTGTATACGTAAAAGCTTTGCATTTTTTCATAATTTCACAATAATATGTTTTGCTTTTCTACAGAGAAGTTCCACCCTGCCCCTGATATCTCACAGCGCAGGATCAGCCCTGTAAGTTTTGTTGGCTTCAAAGAAGTGTCATGTTTAAAATAACATACAATTGAACCATATCAGTGTATACCAGTAACGGGGCCAGACATTTCAAAGTGAGTGGACCATTTTACAATGAATGGGATAAAAATTCTTTGACAAAAATGATTGGTTAAATGTGATTTATTGTCAGCCAACAGTTTCATGAAAACAACAAAATTCCTTTATAAATAAAATAACCAATGAACAGAATAAGAATAATCTAAACAAAAACTAATAATAATAGGCGGAGCATGTGTAAGGCCTTACCCTGGCCACAGACTCTCTCAAACCACTGCCTGCTGCCTGAAAAAGCGGGAACGAGATGCTGCGCTGATTTAAGCGCTATGGGAAAACATCTTTGTTTGAACGGTTGTGAACACCTGTGGCAAATACGCCAAGAACGTTCCGAACACGCCCCCAGAACGGCAATGCAGCGCAGCATCTCAATCCCGCTTTTTTAGGGAACAGGGTTACAGTCAATTAACCAGAGACATTCCTTTTCAAAAGCTACTCTCAATGCTACACTGATTTAAGTGCTATGGGAACGAGGATACCAACGTTGCCTCACTGGAAGTGTCTGGACCCCCTCATGGTTGTGTAGTATATGCGCACAAACACGAAAAAGGCCTCAGACATGAGTTTGGGATGTCAACTCAACGACGTGTGAGCCTGGAGTAACATTAACATCCAAACTATAGAATGTAATGAATGTGTGTGGAGAGGACCCGCCTGCCATATCACATACTTTCTGCAGCTTAGCCTCTTGCTAAACCCCTGAAGGATGCAACCCATTTGCTGGAATGAGCCCTAACAACCAGAGGTGAATCCTGAATGAATCAGATAGGCTTGGGTGATGGCATCCCTTACCCAATACAACAGTCTGCTTTGTGGCAGCCGCCCCCCGACACAATAAGTGGAATTCATCCAAGTCTTCTGTCCTCCAGAGGATAGGCTTTAACAATTACAGAATGCACGGGCGAAAAAGGAACTTTTTAGAAGATAGTCGGGTCGAGGGTGCAAAATAGCCTTGACCAGTCCAGGGACAAAGTCTAAGCAGGATGCCGAAACCAGCATAGCCCGCAAATCCCCAATTCTCTTTAGTGATGAGATAACCATAAGGAAAAACATTTCTAGAGTCAGAAGCTTGACCCGCGCTGATTCTAGTGGTTTAAAGGGGTTGTCGACTAGCCCCTCAAGGACCACTGCTAAGTCCTATGAGGAAACTCTCACTCTGATGGGTAGTCTCAGTCGCCTAGCTCTATGAATGGATAAACCGACGAGCTGGATGGCGCCTTGCATGGCTGCCGTAGCCCGTCTGGGGTATGAATGAGTGTGTGAATGGGTGAATGTGAGGCAAATGTAAAGCGCTTTGGTGGCCATTGGGTCTGTGAAAGCGCTATATAAATGCAGTCCATTTACCATTTACCATGAATGAAGCGGGTGATCAGAGGGTGTTTACCATTGAAACCCCTTCAATCAGAGCATGGCAAGTCGAAATGGCGGCAACAAATACTCTGAGACCGAGAGTAGCAGGACGTATGGCTGCTGACAACTTTTCCTGCAGAAACTCCAGCACTGAAACAATCTGGGAGTGAACCGGGTCTGTATGATGTATAGTACACCACCTTTCAAAGACGTGCCACTTAAGGGTGTACATTCTTCTAGAGGAGGGAGCCCTAGCACTTAGAGTAGTCTGTATTACATCCGCTGGAAGTCCAACTTCTCTTAGCTGGTCCCCCTCAGGGGCCAAACATGAAGGTTCCAAAGCTCGGGCCGGGGATGGAATATCGCCTGAGAGAGAAGGTCCCTCCTGTTCGGTATCGCACAGGGAGAGCCGTTAAGGAGGGATATTATTTCCGAGAACCGAACTCTGGTCGGCCAATGAGGCGCTATCAGCAAGAGGCAAGACCCTTGTTGACAGACCTTGGCCAGGACTCCCGGGAGCAGAGTAATCCGAGGAAATGGGTCTTTAAGGTTTCAAGCCATTAACTCACAATATTGTGTATGTAATAAAGATGTGGTTCTGTGTTGTAGGACCAGTGGAGGGTTTGTGGCTTTAAGCCCAATTTCACCACAGGAGCTGTTATTGCACCCCATGACCCAGCGCACAGACAGCAGTGAAGACTACGATGCCTCTCAGGTACAAAAAAAAAAGAGGTCTTGTTCCTTGAAATGGTTGACAGGGATACATTCTGTGTTATATATATTACAACTTGTACAAAGTAAGATACTGAACAATGAGTGAATGATTTATAAACTGACGAGATATTGACTAATGTGATGCTGATTCACAGGTTGATGAATCAGGGTTGAATGGCGTGTGGGGGGAAGATCGCCCACCTGAACATGCATTCAGAACCAGACACAAGAGCTACAAAGCTGCAGGTTGGTTACCGCATTTCCCGTGTAGAGTGAGAAGACGCTGCATAACTCCAGAATACACCAGCCAACGCTTGAGCAATGAGTCACCATGCAAGAGACAAGCTTTTAAAATGCATGCTTGTACGTCAAGCACTGTAGGTGACGAGGAGGAAGTTCTGAGAGTGCATTCGAAAATATTATACCTCATGATATGAGCCATTTAACTTTTCTCTCGCACATACTGTATAATAGCACATTAATGAGAATAAATTAAGTGTCAGATATCAAATCCGATGTGAATAACC
Source organism: Rhinichthys osculus (assembly GCA_029959095.1). NCBI lineage: Eukaryota > Metazoa > Chordata > Actinopteri > Cypriniformes > Leuciscidae > Rhinichthys > Rhinichthys osculus. The sequence continues at coordinate 41,701,124 of JARWKJ010000007.1, forward strand.
AGAAATAAAATTTATTGAGTGCTGTAGTTAACCTGTGTGGACTATGTGATGTATAACATCTATTTTGCAGTGTCCCACTCAGACCAGACACAGTACATGGAAAAGGTGCGGGGACGACCAAAAGAACAACGGTTCTTACTGTCCCCAGATAACTCCAACTCAAAATCCCGTTCCCGCTCTCCCAGTGAGGAGCGCATACATGGGGTCACCAGACAGGTAAACAAACAGCTCAAAACTTATATTTGTAAAGGTTCTTTCGCGTGACTCGCATCACAGTTTCACCTTATCTCTGATGTTTACTTGAAGGACCTTGTCATACCTTTACGGCGATGTAAAGCCAGAAACAAGAATACAAGGAAAAGCTGTGATTTCCGAGAATGTTGTAATCAACACTATGCTACAAATGCTGTCCCCTGCTGGCCAGATAAAATTAAGATAAAGCTGGTAGATCTGTTTAACTCTGATAGAAACCAGTTACCACATTTCATAGTCAAGATCAAATCTTCCAAGACACAGATCCAGACTGCAAAGGTTAATTTCAGATAGACTGATTTACAAGAATGGCTAAACTTATGTGGACATCCCCTTCTATTTAATGGTTTGGTTTATTCCAATAATTTCCAGAGGACTTAATTCAAACTACAGCATATAATAAAATTCTATAAAATCGTGTGCAACATCTTTTCCCCTCCAGCTTGACAGTATCAATGTGCACAAAGCAAGGTCTATACAGATATGATTTTCTTAAGGAGCTTTCAAACAGGCAGTTTAGTCTGAAAGAGAGCACGGTTCCCATTCAAAATTAAATGAATGTAATGCGAAAGCTTGTCTCAGCCTCAGACATCACGTCCATGCACCGTTGGCTGAACGTCTGATGCATTTGGCACACACTTCGGGAGTTTCGAAGTTGTCATCCAATTAGTTGAATTCTCCAGGATTTCAAGGAGACGTGCATGTCTTTGTTTGAAGTTTGCAGCCCCATTGTTGCAGTAAACTCACACAACATTCTTGAATGGATCATTTATTGATCATACACATAGATGTACGCTGGTCTGTTAGCGTAGGCACATCGACTTTACATTTCCATGCCCTTTAAACATGCAGCAGAACAAAATGAACTGTAATTGGTTGCTTCTTTACATGTCGGTCAGACATGTAAGGTCCTTGGCCAAAGAAAGCTGTGATGTTAATGAAAACGGTTTGATGAAATTCATGAACTGTGAGCAGGACCCCTTTACCCAACCTCACTGATGCTCGTCTTGTGACTAAATGGGAGACCAGTGCCGGCTCTCCCTCTACGCAAAGAACGCAAGTTGCGTAGGTCCTCCGAGCCACCAGGGGACCTAACCCTAACCCATCTCAAAACATGATGCTCTACAGACTCCTCTTCCTAGCATCCATCAAGCGTTTTATTTAATAAACTAAGTCCCAATCTTAACCTAGATATCACAATTTCTTCTCTCCTATTTCCACTTCCAACACTTGTATCTTAAGCATACCTTTTGAATTTGATATAAGTGTCTCCCTTTCCCCTCTCTATCCCAGCTCTCTTGCCACTTTTGATTTATTTTCTCCCATATCACACTTTTAACCTCTGCTTTGCTAATACTAACTTGCATGTCTATATTTCCTTTTTTTAATGCCCTTTTTGATAATGTATCTGGCATTTCATTCCCCCTTACCCCTACATGTCCTGGTACCCATATAAACTTTACCTGTCTACCTTGATTTACTATTCTTGTTACTGACTGGAGTACTTCAAACAGAATATCTTGACGACTTTTTGATTTGAATGACTAAGGCTTAGGCTTGTTAAAACTGATGATGAATCTGAGCATACCAAAACTTTGTTCTGTTCCGTCCTTTCTACCCATCTTAATGCAATTAATATTGCCAGCATTTCCACTGTATAAACCCCTAATTTATTAGATTGTTTATTTATTTATTCTCCTATTGATTCCTGTTCCTTTATCTGGTATCACGAGCCCAAATCCTGTTGTTTCTGTCTCTGGATTCTTAGCACCATCTGTATAAATCTGGATGTGTGCATTATATTTTTCTAATAACCAATTTTTGAACACTCTTTCTAAATTAATATCCTCCTGCGCCTTCCTTTTTTCCTGTAACACAGACCAGTCTATCTCAGGCCACACCATCTTTCATGGAGCAATCTCTGGGTAAACAATCTTGGGACTCATCATCAAATTATACACTTCTAAATTTTTGGCTATATCATTTCCAATCCAAAATGTTTCCCATACTCCCAGCTCTCCTGCAGTACTGCTTTAGTGAGATGTGAATTATTATGCCCTTGTAAACCAGCCCAATAGTTTGCCATTAACTGTTTCCTCCTTAACTCTAGTGGTAGTTCTCCTATTTCTACCTGTATGGCTTCTACAGGAGTTGTTTTGAACGCTCCATAGCATATTCTCAGAGCCTGAGCCTGGACGATCCAATTACTACGCTTCCATAATCTAGCACTGATCGTATTAATGCCACATATATTATTTTCAGTGATGATCTACTTGCACCCCATTCTCTTCCCCTCAGACATCTCATCACATGTATTACACTTTTTCCCCTTTTCCGAGATGGTCCTCACTGCAGAACACGAAATCCAGGGGGAGGAGTTGGACCCCACCCCTAATCCTACCCATCTCCACCCCCTGATCCCTAACCCCAGCCCTAATCCTACCCATCTCCACCCCCTGATCCCTAACCCCACCCCTAATCCTACCCATCTCCACCCCCTGATCCCTAACCCCACCCCTAATCCTACCCATCTCCACCCCCTGATCCCTAACCCCAGCCCTCGTCCTACCCATCTCCACCCCCTGATCCCTAACCCCACCCCTAATCCTACCCATCTCCACCCCCTGATCCCTAACCCCACCCCTAATCCTACCCATCTCCACCCCCTGATCCCTAACCCTACCCATCTCCACCCCCTGATCCCTAACCCCACCCCTAATCCTACCCATCTCCACGCCTTAGATCTGGATCCAACTCCGCCCCCTGGATCTCGTGTACTGCAATGAGGTGCTACTGCCTTTTTCTCCATTTTCTTGATATGATCTGCAAATGTCAATCGTGAAACCAAACTTACTCCTAAAAATGCAAAAGTTCCAGCCCTCTCTAAATCTCTTCCATACATTCTTAGCTTTACTCCTTCCTAAACTCTTTTCCTAGTAAAAAAGACAGACTGAGTCTTTTCTACAGAAAATATAAACCCCCAATCATAACCCCACTCCACCACTTTATCAATTGCTTCCTGTTTTTTCCTGACTACATAATCTATATTCCTTCCTCTCTTCCACAACGCCCTGTCATCTGCAAACAAAGACCTTCCAATGTCTTCTGGAACTTTTTTTCAAATATATCGTTGATCATAATAATCAATAGTAATGGGCTTATCACACTCCCTTGTGGTGTACCATTTCCAACTATGTATTGATTTGACATGTCTGACCCTATCCTCACTTGTATTTTCCGTCCGAAAAGAAAATCCTTTACCCAGTTAAACATTTTCCCTCCAACACCTATCTTATTAATTTTGATTAATAACCCCTCCTTCCACATCATATCGTAGGCTTTTTCTATATAAAAAAATACCGCTATTAAGGTCTCTTTATTCACTTGAGCCTTTCTTATTTCTGTCTCTATTCTTACCACAGTCTATAGTGCTTCTTCCCTTCCAAAAACACTCTAGCCATTAATCCTCTTTTTTTCAATGTCATGGGTCAATCTATCTACTATCATCCTTTCCATAATTTTGCATAAATTAGAAGTAAGGGCTATTGGCCTGTAACTAGTGGGTTTATTTGGATCCTTACCAGGTTTCCTTATCGGAATCACTACCGCTTCTTTCCAGGTATTTGGTAACTTTCCCTCCTTCCTATTGCCACATTCACGGACTCCATTACACTTAATCCATTGCTAAGTTTTTCAAATCTTCCATGATTGTTTGCAGCTGTATTTCAGTAGCCTCATTAGCTCACCCTATAACAGCCAGGTTCACTCACACATTCTGCGCTAAGTCTTGTTTAGTGTTACTACTGCAATTCTGAGCATTCTGTCTGTTGTTCCTGTGTTCATGGACTTTCCTATTTGCCTGTGTCCCCGTGCCCTGTGATTGTTTGGGCTGCTTACTGTGTGTTTATGACCTCTTGCCTGTTTGATGGATTATGGGTAATGGAGTCCGTGAACGTGGCAATAGGCTGGGGTGGAGTACCCTCTACTGGCTATCATGGGCACTCCAGCTGTTGATCGTTTTGTCTTTCAGTCATTTAGGCTTGTTAATTGATTAATTGTTTTATTTCTTATAGGTTATAGTTATGTTTATATTTTGTGTACATTTTTCTTCTGTAAATACATATATTTTGCTGTTTTAATGTGATATATAAATAAAAAGCTTGAAAAATAATAATTCATCGAAACATTACGGATTAATTTTAGGCACTGACAGGGTCCCCCTCACAAAGTTTAGTGGAAACCGAGTAAACTGACTCATTTGAATTAAGTTGCTAAAAACTCTATTATCTTGAAAATATGTTTAAACCAGGACTGTCAGTTGAATAAACATTTAAATAATGAGTATTTGCATAATTTTAAGCATAAGTTTCAAGAAACCGAAATAATAGGCCTTTGTGTAATTATTAGGTTCATCAGTTTGAGTGGATGAGACTCATAATAACCTACATGTCTGTTTCGCTCACACAAAAATCTGATTCTGTCACTTATTAATTATATGTATTTGTTGAAAATAATAATCCAATAATAAAACAGCTTTCCTCACACTTGAAAAATGCTCATATACGGACCAGATTATGTTTAGCTTTAAATGTAGTGTTGTGCACAGACTTGCCTGATGGTAAGGTTTAGGGTAAAGCAGGGAGTATAAAGTAAGGAGTAGAAATATATAAAAACGTGCTCAATATGCTCAATATTAAATTCTCATTTCAAAAAGGAGTTTTGAGTTCCGAAGGTACCGTATGTTTTTGTACAAATAACTATTTGATCTCACATAATCAAGCACATGAACTAAAACTTAAATTCTCAAATTTTTGATCAAATTAAATTGCATGTAGCTATTTCTATGTTTTGGTTTTGTCAGAGACCATAAGCCAATATCCAGATCTTAAGTTGAGAAACTGAGCAATAGCTATGTTTCCATCCATTAAGTTGTGAATTTAACTTGTGTGCAAAACTAGAATAGTCCATAAAACTGAATAAATCCTGCTACTGTATGTGTTCAAGAGAAGAAACTCAGCACTTCCTGGGAAATTGGCAGAAAATATCTGTAAGAAAAATGTGAAAAAAATGAGCACACTTTTTTTTTCAATGCCATTCAGCATTTTTTTATGCGATATCCCAATATTTGCTTAAAAATAGGTGGATGGAAACATAATTAATGAGACTCAGATCCAGAGCAAGACATTTTTGGAATGTCTGATCAATCAGAAGAACTCTAGAAATCTACCATCTTAAGTTTGATTGTTTGATTGTGTTGATCTTAGTGGTCTGGCAACATCTTCAAATGTGACATCAATTGGATATAGTCCTAAATACTTGACATCTGATTTCTCCTCAGGGAAACAGCTCAGAAAGCCCCGTCCCCTCCACCTCAGAGTCCAGCACGCCGAGCGGCAAGCGTCGCCTGTCCCAGACCTCCACCTGCTCACGCCCTCATATCTCCTACTCACCCTTAGTGTTACACACGCAACCTTCATCACAAGCTGATGATGACGACGATGACCCAACCGTCCAGCAGATGTTAGGGTGCTGTAGCACTGCTTTATGGGATGACGGTGCTGAAGACCAGGAAGGTAGAGTGAGACAACAGGAAAGCCCCCGTTTTGAAGTGGGTGAATATCTGAGTTCATCCGCCCGCCGCTATCCTTCTGAATCCTTCCTTAACCTACAAGATGAAGAGCACAGCCCGGATTCTGCTACCCATATGGAAACTCTCACCTTTGAGGCAGCGGTGGCCACCAGCCTAGGCCGCGCGAACACGGTCAGCGCCTCGATGCGCACGAGGTCACGGGTAGGCTGGCAGGTGCCCAACGGACACTTCCGGAAGAGATTGGCACAGAGCGTATCTCTCGCTGGCGGCGAAGCTCTCAGCGATGCAGAAGACGACAAATACTAGATTGCTTAGTAGAACAGAGACACAACGGGACAAATGTAGATTTCGAGGAGAGCACTAAGGTGGATGCTGATCTTCACAATATTCATGCAGTGTTTTATAGATATACTAATTAAATGTGTTCAATGAAATGAGGAACAGAATTTATAAAACAACCCCATGCATTTACATTTAAGGCCCAATTCAGGTATTAAGCGCTTTATTTACAGTTGGGGATAGTGAGATGATGGTTTAATTAAAGCGCTTAAATGTTTCTTACATTTAATGTCTTTTTTTTCTACAAAAATTCCATTGTTTCTAATTCATCTCTGTGCCACATTATTGAAATTTCTTAATAATGCAAATACTTTGTTTGAAGTTTAAATTCAATTTCTAAATTGAATAGGCCAGTGCAACGAAATGAAACATCCAAAGTTCAGTTCATAATATGAAGTACTCTATTTAACGAAACAATGTCAAAAATAAATGGAAAAAAATCATGTTTCTTTAAAATATTGTTAAAAAGAAAATGCTAAATGATTTTACAGCTGAGGCTTTAATTATTAAATGTTGAAATTTAGTTTAGCTGAATGTCTTATACAGGGGTTCTGAGAAAGGGGAAAGGTTAAATCAGATGTCACAGTCAATTCAGGAATTGTTTTTAAAAGACAAAAGATTTCTTCTCTGAAAAATATGTAATATTGAATCTTTCTTTCAGGCTACTTGGAATTTGGATTTTTGTTACTGAATTTTAATGGATAAGCATCCTGATAACTGTATGTTTAAACTAATAAAATATTGTCTTTTTTCCCTGTTTTATTTATCTGCTGTTTTTGATTTTTGTTAGCATTTCTCTTATTTGAGTTTTCTCCAATGAAATCTCTTGCTAAAATAATTCCCCACCCCCCCCCCCAACCCCCCCCCCCCCCCCAAAACGAGCTTATCCCTTTAGCAAAATTGTATTAGGCTACTGGTTGATAGGCCAAAGGCTATTTTTAGTAATCCCGCTCACCATTACTCGGATATTTTACTAATTTTACCATTACCAAGCTAGCAGATGTCAAGTTGTCACTGACCTGTTTTAACAACTTTACTTTTGAAGTGCATTATGGGTATTTTCTAGCTGTTAAATGTACATCAGTTGTACATTTGTTATTGTGATGCTCTATGGGAATGAATGAGTGTGCACTCGATAGCATCCACTGGTTTCAGACACCACAACAGATGGCTGTTCCCTCAAATAGGGGGCGATTTCAGACAGCCACCATCTTGTGAGCCAATCTGGGCAGTACAGCTGTTGCCATTCACATGGAGAATTTGGGCCAAACCAGTCACAATGCTGGCATTGCTGGTAGAGGGAAAAGGGTTTTCAAAACAAGTTTGTTGGATTTGGTTATTTCCTGGCTGATGTGCTGCAGGAGATAGCAACATTAATCAGACTGTTCAGATGGCAGACCTGTTGCTGTAATTGAGAGCTGTTTGACCAGTCATGACAACTTGAAAACCAACACTCTCCAAGACAGTATTCTGAAAATTTTCATCACAAAGTTGACTGAAAACAAACTCCTGGTGCTCATGCCACAACGTTTTGTAGGGCATTGACTTGAGAGGGGAAAGAGACCATCTAAGAACATACATGGTCAACCTGTGTGAAACACTTTCATGCTAAAGTGGATATCCTGCTTCCACACGGCTCAGATGTGGGCCGGATCTGGGCCGACACTATTCTGCTGTCTGGGAAGAAAACAACTCAATCTATTGTACTGCAACAAGGAGCTGAAGGACCTCACTGAATGGTTCAGAGAGAAGATTGTTCAATCTGGACGTCAAGTTGAAGAAATCCCTAGGGAATAGAGACGCTTGAAAAGGTGAGTGTCTAGTGATCTTCATGGACCTGTACCAGCCACTGCTGCTGAACCAACTCAACAGAGATGAGATGCAAAACATTCTTGTTCAGATTCTTCTTGTTCTGCCAATCAGCACTGCCACCAGTGAAAGTGCCTTCAGTGCCCAAAAGAGAATAAACTCCGATGTCTCTCATCCTTTCAGACATGATCCTCATTTCAACAGAAGGCTCAGAGCTTCAGCAGTATGACGCAGAGCTGTGGAGAGGTGGCTGAAGTCAAGTGAAAAAAGAAAGCCTTTTGCTAAGAAATGGTGGATTAAATCAATTTGCAACCATAAAGAATAATTAAGACAGATAAAGTGTGTATTGTTTATTTTATTTTTTCAGTTGCATTGTTCTTGCATTATTGTTTTTGCAGTACAAATCTACTGTCCCACCCCCACTGTTTAGTTACACCGCTGCTGTCAATCTACAAAAAGAAATATAAAATAACATAAGTGTAACCCATATGCTTCATGCTCTCTCTCTTCCCATTCAAATTACAAAGCACCCTGAACTTTTGTTACTATCAAGTCCATTCAGTGCCATGAAAGGAGAAAGTGAAGCATAAACTTCCTTAGCTTGTGTCCACCATCTTGGAACATTCATCCAATGCCTGCTACAGACTGCGATTTCAGCAAATCTATAAGATCATTACAAATCACACTGTGCGACATGGTTCTAATAAACTTGGGTACGGCATGCATGTAGACTGTATGATGATAACACCAATTGAATCATAGGCTATGACGCAAGTTAGCATAGAGAATAAAACGTCATCAGCATGCGCCTGTGTTAAACAAATAGAGCAAGATGAATCGCACTTTGGCATTTGTGTTTGAAACACAAAAAAGAGAACGCTGAAAAAAGAGGAGGAAGTGAAAGAAGAGAATATGGATGCGGTCATGGCTAAGGAAAAGAGGCATGATAATTTTGCAAATGGAGCTTGAGGTAAGTACGTTTAAGTTTTAGCGCCATGTCCTGTTGATCAATGCACCATTTTATGTTTTTTTTTTCTACTCAGTAGATGTAGGTCGTAGCAGCAAACAGAGATGAGATGATTATGTTAAATTTATGGCACTGTCGAAGGCTATCTTTGGTTGCAAGACTGTGACAACAATGTTAACCAGGCATTAGACCATGCTAATAATCACTCACACCAGGGGCCCGTTTCAATAAGGAGGTTCAACCAACTCTGAGTTAAAACTTGAACTCTGAGTTGACTTACCCTGAGATGGGAAACTCTTGAGTTTTCGGTTACAGAACAGCTGAAATGAGTTAGTTCAATCAACTCTAAGTTGACTGACTCTGAGTTAAGCGCGTGCACCACAACAATAAAAAGCCATTATCAATGGAGCACAGATATTATGAGTCACCATGGCAACAGTGCCAGACAAAAAGAGGTCTGCATATTTCTCACCAGCAGAACTGTTTTAGCTTGGGAGAAAATAGTTGCTCGAATCAATGCTTAAGTTTACATTTTAATTACTGTTATACAGTGTTGGGTGTAATTAATTACCAAGTAATCTAAATACTGTAATTCAATTAAAGGGATTACTCTTAATTCTTCTCTAAAGTAAAATCTGATGTAATTGCATTAAATACTGCATAGACTATAGAACAATTCTGTTTAAAACAATAGTGGATTTTCATATACATTTTTAAAAGGTATATTTTTAATGTTACCTTCTCCCTCTACACACTTTGGTCAGTTCAAGTTTCTTGTCTCTCCTTGTATTGTTGAAGTGGTTGAGGTTGATATGGGATTTAGTAATTAGTAATAAGTAGACCAATACATTCTAGAGATTGGAGATGGAGATGAAGTTGGAGATGGAGATGAAGATGGAGATGGCCCTGAACCTGAATGCTGGAAAGCCAATGGCTGAGGGAATTCCTGGAGGGACTTCAGAGCCAGTCACTCCCCAAGATTCAAGGGCCTTCATAAAATTTAAGAGGTCTACATGTGTTTTTTTTTTTTTTTTAATATAGGCTATTTTCGATATTTCCATTTATTTTACTTTGGGTTGGGTTTTTTGTTGGTCCCAACAGATTCTGATGGTAATATCTGTCTTTTGGAGCCTCCTGTTCCAACAGAACCTCAGGCAGTTGTAAGTACTCAATACACCAAAAATTATGACAAATAGTATTATAAAGTGTTCTCAACCAAATGCTCATCTTCACAGGATGATGGGGATGAAGAAACAGTTTCTGCTGCCACAGAGAGGCCTATAAAAGGTAATGTTAATACATCAAACAATCTACACATTCACATTTTTATGTGGAGTAACCTATAGAATCTAAGTCTATATCTAAGTATAAATGGACATTCTCATCCCCCCCAGATGAACACGGTTCAGTGATTTTCTGTAAATGCCACAGTTTAATTCTGTAGAATTTGTTTAGAATTACATGATGTAACTCTAATCTATTGTATTTTCAGTTGCCAGTTAAGGAGTTATTTAGACTTCATCTTATAAAAAAAAAAGAAAAAGAAAAAAAACAGCAGAAAAAACAGCAATGAATAAATGTACTGAAAGAATGAATGAGGTGTTTAAACACCGCTTCCTCTTTAAAAAAGGGGAGGAGACCGAAATAAACTCTGGGTTTACTGAAGAAAACCTGCTCCCGACCAGGTTAGGTTCACAGAGTAAGTTACCATGGTAACTGACTGTAAGTATAAGTTACCTCTCTTTCAGAAACGGGCTTGACTTACTCTGCTTTCTCAGGTTTTACACACCTCACATTCTGAAACAGAAAACCCAGAGTTTGCCTCTTTTCAGGGTTAACATACTCAGAGTTTTCACTTAACCTCCTTTCTGAAACGGGCCCCAGGGGAGGACTAACACATAGGCTAACCTAGGCTGTAGCTTCTAGGGGCCCCCATAATCAGGGGGCTTCTGTAATCATTCCACTGGAGGCGAGCTTGACGAACCCAAGTGCAGTTTATTCAACAAACTAAATACAAAAACAAAGGCATGGCATGGACAAACAATACTTGACAAAGACACATGGCAAACATGAGGGCTTAAATACACGCAAGACAGATCGGTAGGGTCGACTGGGTCTACCCCCTCCCTTTAGAATGTACCACTGGGGAGCAAACCAGAAACCAGGCGGACAAGGAAAGTAAAATGTAACAGACATTGATTAAAAGAATTTGTAGATCCTAATTAAAACTCCTCCTTCCTCCTCAGCATCCAGTGGCCGCCGGGACGTCGGCCGGACAACAGGCGGGGACTCGGTCCACTCAACCCCTCAGACTTTCCGGATGCCAAGGTCTTTTGGCTATGGAGGGGACGTGGATTGGACAGCAGGTAAGTACTCTAAGCACGGCTTATCCTTCTCGGGCTCTAAGTAGAATGTACTCTTCTCGATCTCTCAAGTGCAGAAAGTTTACAGCGGTGAAGAGGGGCGTCGACTGGACAGCAAGTAGGTACTCCAGGTACGGTTGGTTCTTCCCTAGACGGTGGGTGCGGAGAGCTTACAGCTGTGGAAAGGCGTCGACTAGACAGCAAGTAGGTACTCCAGGTACGGTTGGTTCTTCCCTAGACAGTGATTGCAGAGAGCTTACAGCTGTGGAAAGGCGTGGACCAGACAACAGGTGAGTATTGCGAGTACGGTTGGTTCTTCCCAGTATAGTAGGTGCAGCAACTTACGGCTGTAGAATGGCGTCCACCAGCCAGCAGGTGAGTATTTCGAGTATGGTTGGTTCTTCCCTATACAGGGGATACAGGGAGCTTACAGCTGTAGAAAGGCGTCGACTAGACAGCAGGTGAGTGTTTCGAGTACCGTTGGCTCTCCCCTGTACAGTAGGTGCAGAAAGCTTACGGCTGTGAAAGGGGCGTCGACTGGACAGCCAGTAGGTACTCCAAGTACAATTGGTTCCCCCCAGTATAGCGGATACAGAAGCTCACAACGGTGTAAGACGTCGACTGGACAGCAAGTGGGCACTCCAAGTACAGTAGGTTCTTCCCCATACAACGGGTAACGGAAAGTTTCGGAGGGCTGGCGAGAAGGCTGACAGATCGGTCAGATCGGCAAGTCCGGACAATCAACCAGTTCCTGGAGTCAGCAGGCCTTAGGGGTAACATCCCGAACAGCAAACACTGGATTTCCTTCGCTCTCCACGGCAGTGTTGATAACACAGAATGCAAGCGGCTTTAGATGGGGGACACTCAGAACAGCAGATAACTGGATTTCCTCCGTTCTCCAGGACAGCATCAATGATGAATCAGAACACAGCAGGCTTAGACTGTACACCACTCAGGACCACAGATAACTGGATTTCCTCCGTTCTCCGGGACAGCATCAATGATGAATCAGCATACAGCAGGCTTGAAATGTACAACACTCAGAACAACAGATACCTGGGTTTCCTCCGCTCTCCACAACAGTGATGATGGAACAGTATGCAAGCAGCTTTAGATGGGGGACACCCAGAACAGCAGATAACTGGATTTCCTCCGTTCTCCAGAACAGCATCAATGATGAATCAGAACACAGCGGGCTTAGACTGTACACCACTCAGGACAACAGATAACTGGGCAAACATGAGGGCTTAAATACACGCAAGACAGGTCGGGAGGGTCGACTGCGTCTACCCCCTCCCTTTAGAATGTACCACTGGGGAGCAAACCAGAAACCTCAGGACCACAGATAACTGGATTTCCTCCGTTCTCCGGGACAGCATCAATGATGAATCAGCTTACAGCAGGCTTGAAATGTACAACACTCAGAAAAACAGATACCTGGGTTTCCTCCGCTCTCCACAACAGTGATGATGGAACAGTATGCAAGCAGCTTTAGATGGGGGACACCCAGAACAGCAGATAACTGGATTTCCTCCGTTCTCCAGAACAGCATCAATGATGAATCAGAACACAGCGGGCTTAGACTGTACACCACTCAGGACAACAGATAACTGGATTTCCTCCGTTCTCCGGGACAGCATCAATGATGAATCAGCATACAGCAGGCTTAGAATGTACGACACTCAGAACAACAGATACCTGGGTTCCCTCCGCTCTCCACAACAGTGATGATGGAACAGAATGCAAGTGGCTTTAGATGGGGGACACTCAGGACAGCAGATAACTGGATTTCCTCCATTCTCCAGAACAGCATCAATGATGAATCGGAACACAGCAGGCTTGGAATGTACAACACTCAGAACAACAGATACCTGGGTTTCCTCCGCTCTCCACAACAGTGATGATGGAACAGAATGCAGCAGCTTTAGACGGGGGACACTCGGAACAGCAGATAACTGGATTTCCTCCGCTCTTCAGAACAGCATCAATGATGAATCAGAACACAGCAAGCTTTAAATTCCACCGTCACTTAATCTCTTCCTCAGCAACTCCAAACTGCAACACAGGGCAAGGCCGATGGGCACGTGACAGAATTCGGTATAGTAAGCATGCAGTAACTTCACTTCAAACACACACGGTGGGGCACAGCATCAACACACGTCACTCTCAACCACTCTGTGAAATATAAGGCCACAGCCCACCTCCTTGTTCTGAACAGCGGGGACAGTAAGATGGAAGGATATATAGCGACCCCAATCACGCATCACAACAGCTGTCTTCTCATTACGGTGTCTAGACTCCTTTTCCTAGATCGCTTCTCTTCATATACAGTGTCTTTGTGTATAAATCACATACCGTACGGCCAGTAAAAGGTTTGCACTTATCTCTACCCAAGAAGGGGACTTGATATCTCCAAGGCGACTTCTCCTCTGCTTCTCTGTTCCACACCACCCAATCCTTCGTAGCGGATTCCCTTCCGCGGGTAGATCTCACCAGCCGATTTGTCCCACAGAAACTCTCAGCCCCCCTCGACGGAACAAAGTCAGGACACAGCACCCGAACACAGAACACTGCACTGAACTGAACTCGACTCCCCCTCGGTCTCCCAAACTTGGTTTTTATCTGCTTCAAAGCGCTGTGTGTCCCAATCATCAAACAGCCCCTTGATGCGCCGCACCTGCTGTCACTCTGTCATCAGCGGCTGCTGTTGCCATGGTAGCGATGCATACAAAGCTGGCTGGGTGTTCCGTTGAAAGCGCTCCGGGTGGAAACATTCCTCCGTGGAATATATAGTTCCGCTGCTGGTTCGTCACCTTGTGACACAAGACTAATGACTGAACAAGACACACCTGTACACAATGAACCAACGACAACACAGAACACATGGCAGGATCACATGATGGCCAGGGAATCACATGACAAGACATGAAACATTAACCAAAAACCAAAACAACCTGTGACATATCCCTACCTCTATGGGCGGCTCCCGAGGCCCAACATAAAACCAAAACACAACAAGATTCCAGGAGGGCAGTCTTGGGGGAGGGATGGCGGGCCAGGCCCGTGCAGGGTAACAGGGCTAGGACTGTTGCGTGGGCGGACCTGGATCATGGCATGGCGCGCCTGGGTCGTGGAGCATGGGTGTGGCCCTCTTGGCAGAGGGCTCTGGCGTGGCAGCTTCCATCTTGGCAGGAGACTTTGGAGAGGGCGGCCATCTTAGCCGGGGCATCTGGCTCACTGGTTGGAGTTGATGTGTGTGGGGAGCACACATAGCCGTGGACATGGTGATCAGCGCCACATCGTCCGGAGCTGACACAGGCATGGCAGACATAGCATGAACAGTCTCTGGCTCGGTAAGGATGACGTGAACAGTCTCTGGCACGGTAGATACTGTGGAATTACAGGGCTCCTCATCCGCAAATCCCACAGTAAATGAGCCGCTCAACAGAAGGGTATGGTGAATATATTGAATTAATGAGTCCAGTGAGGAATATAGTCTGGCATAAATTAAATTCTTTTTTTTTTTAAATGTCCTTTAAGGCAATATTGTTGTCCACCTGGGACCACAGTCCTCAAAATTCCTCCACATATTCCTCAATATTGAGGTCACTGTGATGAAGGCACAAGAGACAAACTGATGGGTCCACTGTAGTCAGTCAAGTGAGGGCTTAAATACACACAAGACGAATGACTGAACAAGACACACCTGTGCACAATGAACCTGTGACAACATTACAACACAGAACACATGGCAAGATCACATGAGGGCCAGGGAATCACATGTCAAGACATGAAACATGAACCAAAATTCAAAACAACCTGTGACAGCTTCTGTTCAGCGGTTTTTGCTAATATTTTCTGATTAATCTATTTCTGCAGTACTAGTAATTGCTAGTGTAATTGGATGTAGGTTTTAAAATAACAGATGATAGATTAATATCCCATCCCTACATCAGTTTTAGTTGTAAACTCACACCACACTGTTACCAATGCTATTGAGGACTAAGGAGCACACATTTTCTGAGCTGGCGCTTGTCAAGAACATGTACTGTTAATCTGACAATGCTCAGCACAATTGGATCAGAGCCCTGTTAATGCTTGGTAATGTAAAGCCATTTAACCATGCCAGAAAATAGACCTACTTGAATGATTTTCAAACAGGGGGCGAGACCACATCTCTATTCATGGCATGTAAACACTCAATTATATATTCTGAAATATAGCCCTGGTTGTCAGTGTTCTTATTACTTTCGTGTGACTGATCAAGCTATTATATCTAGCTATGAGTAACAAAATGCCAGAGAAATCCCTGAGCCTAGGGCCCTGTGTAAACCTTAATCCAAACCGCCCCTGCATTACAATTATTTAAATTCTCAGCATTAAGGGGTGATATGGTATCATATTACAGAGTAGGCTGCATTTAAATGAACATTCATTTAAACTAAAAGTTATTCTTTGGCAAAATTGCATTTCCTTAATAGCCGAAACAAAGGCTCCATCTAAACAAAGATGTACCTCTTTGTACGTCCCTTCAAACTTAAATGGGAATGTCACTGTTTCCGTCACTGGAACTTCTCGAAAACACACACAAAAGAAATGAAATATGTTCAGCCCAAGCACAGGCTGGATAGGCTATTTTTTTACATACATAGTTGTTTTTTAAAGGCGTTTCACCGCACTCACGATAAACAAGGTGCCAGACAGACACAACTAAACAACTCAGAAAATAAATAAACTGTCTGCACACTTGAATCCTTTAGAGCAATTTTAATCGCCAAGCTTTCGGTCACAAGACCATCCTCAGGGCATACAAAAACTCAATGTCACATTCCATTTAACTGTGTTCAAAATACATCAGGACAATCAACAATAATAACCCACACCTGCAGAGGCTAGGTATGACCAGTTGTAGTCCAATAGTGGGAGTTGTAGTTTATAGGTGATCAACACTAACTCCACATAGTGAAATAGTGAAAATGTCTTTTTTCCATTTTGTTTTTTCACTATGTGGAGTTAGTGTTGATCACCTATAAACTACAACTCCCACTATTGGACTACATACATAGTTGTTGAAAACTTAAAAATAAAAGAGTGACGCATGTTCATTGTGTTAATGTCACAGCTGTGCTCACTCTCATGTCTGCTATGCTCCCGTTTGCCTGTGTTCTCATTAATCTCCTAGGTTACTCATTTTAATCTTGTTTGTTACTATGGTTACTCATCAGTTCTCGTTCCCCTCTCCTGTGTTTATCAAATCATCTTGGTTTGCACTTATTAAATATTGTGTGTTTCTGTTCCCTTTTTCAGTTCTGGTTAACGTTCATGCGGAGTTTGGTTATGTTTTTCTTCTGTTAATAAATGGTAAATGCAGACCCATGGCCACCAAAGCGCTTTACATATTGCCTCACATTCGCCCATTCAATCACTCATTCATCCATCAACCCTCCGTCTGCGCCCAGTACTCTTTCCCCATTGGCAACATCTCCATCCCCATGAAGGCTTTTGCTGTTCCACCATGGCTTTTCCCTCCGGCAAAGCCACCATGGGACCCTATCTAGCTGTGCATCTGGGTTTCATCCGTCATCTCACTGGTTACTACCACCTCCTGTTCGACCCTGGCCATTCCTACCATCATCTCCTCCCTGTCTTCTGCTGTCTGCTTGCCTGCCTTTTGCCAGCCTTTCGTCCGCCTCCTAAGCCGCCTTCTCTTCTCCACGGCGCGAGGCCACGCCTTCTCAAGGGGGGCGTGATGTCACAGCTATGCTCATTTTAGTTTTATTTTCACTCTGTCTACATGTACATGTGTATAAATATTTATATATATATATATGTATATTCTTAACATGTTAAGAAACTGTCTATATATACACTACCGTTCAAAAGTTTGGGGTCAGTGAGAATTTTATTTTTATTTTTTGGAGGAAAGAAATCAATACTTTTATTTGTCAAGGACAGTAAAGACATTTATAATGTTACAAAAGATTCTATTTCAAACAAATGCTGTTCTTTTGAACTTCCTATTCATCAAAGAATCCAAAAAAAAAAAAAAAAAAAACTGTACAACTGACAGATCAACAACTGTTTCAACATTGATAATAATAATAAATGTTTCTTGAGCATCAAATCCTCATATTATACTGATTTGTGAAGGATCATTTGACACTGAAGACACTGACACTGCTGATGCTGAAAATTCAGTTTTGATCACAGGAATAAATTACACTTTACTATATATTCACACAGAAAACAGCTGATTTACACTGGAATAATATTTAATACTATAACTGATTTTTGTTGTATTTTTAATCAAATAAGCGCAGCCATGGTTAGCAGAAGAGAATTCTTTTAAAAGCATTTAAAATCGTACCGACCCCAAACTTTTGAACGGTAGTGTATATATATATATATATATTTATATTCTTAACATGTTAAGAAACTCTTTTGATTCGATTCTGTTGAAAGACTTGATCACACAAGTTGGCAAAACTGCATGCACTGAATCATCTGAAGCGGTTTCTAACTCAGAGTCGTTAACAGGAACTTTAGGAGCATCAAGAGTGTTGGATGAAGTGGCCGTGGAACTACAGTCAATTAAACAAATCTGAAAATCCATCCTATTGTTTTCCAGCGATGAAGATTAGTTGAACATCTGCATATGCTGTCTGTGAATGATTCCACAGGTATATGTAAAAAAGTACTCTATTTTTCTGAATTAACGAGTTCATTATCTCAGAATTACGAGATAATTTTTCATGGGAAAAATGTTTTTGCTCTGTTTTTCTGAATTAACGAGTTAATTATCTCAGAATTACGAGTAACTCATTAATTCATAAAAACAGAGTGAAAAAAATGTTTTTCAAGAAAAAATTCTCTCATAATTCTGAGATAATTAATTCAGAAAAACAGAGTAGATTTTTTTTCCTCAAGTTAATGCAATACGCTTTCGTAGGTATACATTTGATTTCATACATTTTACAACCGAACAGATTATTACGCTACACCATACTACTACTACAAAGTATGACATTATCAGTTTTTGGACATACCTTAATTTACACATTAAATAAGAAACTATTGTTCACAGAGTATGAAATGAACACCCTGGCGGTGAACTGTTTAGTGTTTACCTTGAAAGGGAATGCCTTTGCTTAGAGACAGTTAACTAGTTTACACGCACCTGCAGAATATACATTTGATTACATTTTGAATAACAGACGAAGAAGATCCGTCAATGTGCATTTGATCATTGTTTGTGTTCAGATGTTCAGTAGGGTTCATGAGCGGCACATGTGAAGAGTGTTCACTCTTTCTTCTCTATGTCAGTGATTCACTTTACATGCGAAGACTAATTAAAGTAAACAAATCAGCTTTTTCACCGTTTTATGTCACGTCAAAATCAAACTTGAAATGGCCTGAAATCATGATGTCTGTGGGTTTTTTTAGTGAGCAATCAGCTTGGTGAAATCTTTGTGTCTGTGACCAGTGTGAACAAGCTTGATGACTGATGAAAATAAGTTTATTATTAAAAAGAAAAGCTGAACATTAGTTAAGAAATAATATACATTATTTAAATTGTTACTGCCTTTATTTTTTTTTGGAATAAATGTAAAAATGTGTAAAAAAAACACCAACTTATAGAAATTTACATAGGTATAGCAAAAAATACAAAATAGAGTTGTATTTGGTCTCTCTTTTTTATGTAATGTTTATTACATAACCAGGAAAATTAAGTCTAACAGGGACATCAATTTACATTTGATATACAGTATATAAAAATTGTGAGGACTTTGCCTCTTCATTTTAAAACACCACGGCACACCACTGATGTAGCTGTACACGTTATTATATAGAGCAAAGGACATGCAATGATAGATGAAATGCCAAAAATAATGCGTTTCTCTTCTGTGTTTGTTGCAAATATATCTAATTATGATAATATTTATATAATCATTCAAATTAAATATCTAAATAATAATGTTGGGTAAATATTTCTATAAGCACTTGTTAGGTTATTTAAAATATAACTACCCAGCAACATCAACGTTATTTTATAGTTGCGAAATAACCTAAAACAACCATTATGTAAAGTGCTGTATAAATTATTTTAGGTTATTTAAAGCTGCAGTCCGCAGTTTTTCCTCTTTGTCGCCATCTCTTTTTGAAATCTGCAATTGCAGTCATTCGCGGAATTATCAACTTTACGTAAGTTGTGCCTCGGCACGGCACAGCGCGGATGAATCCAATGTTTGAGGAGAGTGTGTGGCTGTCAGTCACCGCGCCGGTGTCGATACTGGCATTTAGAATCACTGATTATTCTTATTGGAAATTTGACCAACATAATAATTTTCACTGGAAAATGTAATGTGAACAAGTAAGTAACATCCACTTTTGTTCTGGTTCTGAAAAAAAACATTGCAGTAATTTGCGCTGATTAAATCTATCAATCGCTTATTTCATATCATAAACCGTGCAAATTATATTTTGTTCTCAAATTGTTAATGTTCAACATCAGCAATGCGTGACTAGATTTAATGACCTTCAGATATTTATCCTTGTTTTCGCATGGGCCGGTTGCAGTCTCTTTTTTTTCTGTAGCCACTCCGAAGTCTTTAGCATTTTACAACGGGTGAATCTGTTGTGACAATCACTGGTGATTGTCGTTTGAACCTTTCTGGATCCGCCATCTCCAACATCCTCACACGCAATACAGCCTACTAGCCGAGACTCTTCTTTATGTGTACAGATGTGTGTGTGTACAGATGTGTGTGTGTACAGAAGTGTGTGTACAGATGTGTGTGTGCAGATGTGTGTGTACAGATGTGACGTAATGACCCAAAGACATGCTTGAATCTCCCGTGGAAATCCACCAGTACCACTGGAATTAAAAACATTATTACAAGCTTACCGCTTTGAATCGAGCTAAAGCAGAGGTTGGCAACCGAAAATGTTGAAAGAGCCATATTGGACCCAAAAAAAAAAAAAAAAATCTGTCTGGAGCCGCAAAAAATTAAAAGCTTTATATAAGCCTTATAATGAAGGCAACACATGCTGTAAGTGTTATATTAGCTTTATTAGTATCAAAATGATAAGTAGGCTACAAATTAGCTCAGATCGGGCGCAAAAAATCAAGCCCGGCCCGGCCCGACACATTAAACGTAATTATGAGCCCGAGCCCGATTTTAACCCGACCATTTTTTAATGCGTGGGTCGTTATAACTGACATTCTCAACTCTCCCGCCCGCAACATGTATGTTTTGTCCCGCTCCCGGCCGCAAATAGACTTTTTTCTGTACCTCCAAATACTTTCAAGTTAGCCTACGTGTCGCCACCATACATCCTCCTGATAAATTATTTGTTATTAAAGGTGACCTATAATTCAAAATTGAATTTACCTTGGTATAGTCAAATAACAAGAGTTCAGTGCATGTACATGACATAGAGTGAATCTCAAACTGGACTGTTTTCGCGTTCTCATTTAATTCACGTTTATGAAAAACACCCCTGAAAAACGGCCGGTTCTCCACACAATACCGACTGTGACACAATAGTCGGGATCATTAATATGTACGTCTCCAAATATTTGCATAATGCCAGCCCTCAATGCCAGGCGGAACTGCGCAGCCGAAGCATGGCAGTTGCTCAGTGTGGATGTACACATGAACACAAAAGTATTTTTTAGTTCCTTCATCTGAGCCTCTGAAGAAACAATGGGTTAATTGTATTTTCTCTGGAAATTTCCAAACATTTCACCGACTGTTTCCTCAACATGGGCCAATACAGAGCTGGCCTCGGATCGAGCTACCAAGCAACACTTTCTGATGTGTAATTGTTCAAGTTCAGACAGGTAATCTTTCTCTCAAAATCGTTCAATACTGTTTATGCATCAGTAAGTCAAGCCAGTGACTAAAATATCAGCTTCACATCGTTTCTTTTAGTAGGATGAAAATAATCGTATTTATATTGTGAACAAATTATATACAGAAAGCGATCAAAGAACAATCTTTCCACACAGCGCGAGTTTATCTGGACATTTGCCAAACTCGTTATGAAATCAATGACGCACGTTACTGCACAATAAGCTCTTACTGTATTTACATCATCGTGTTTGCATTGGTGAAAGCAGAGAGAGTGCAGAAACTGCTTTGCAATGATAAGATCTTCATTCTCGTGATCAACAGACTGTCCTCTGCTCAATGCTCATCACGGCAACATTTTATGTGATGGGAATAGATCTAAATACTTTAAAAACATCTCACGATTCGTTAATCTCGATAGCTGTTATAGTAAAAACGTATAATAGCAGTTAGTAAAAGTATTCGGGAGAGAGTTTCACATGTAATGCGTACTAGCTATTTCATATGCAAGCATGTCAGCCAATCACAGCAGTGGCCGCGGTTACACTGAATCCCACAGCAGACACGCCCCTTCAAACAGAGTGTTCAAATCAGAGGCTAAAAGCAGGCTAGGAAAAATGCCATTTATTTCTAAATTATGATTATTTTTTATCTAAAAAACATACTAACATTATAAGGGTAACCCAGGAAACATTATAAAATAAAAAAAAAAAAACATTCTAGGGCACCTTTAAAGCATTAAACACAAAGCACTGTTAATTTAACATAAAAGCAAGCAGTTTACTGCGTGAATGCGCGCAAAGTGCGCTCTCTTAATAATTCCTAAAGCTGACATCAGTTCATCGCGATCTCACACATCTCTGTTATTATCAATGAAGCTGACTGCACAATGAATCTTTCATAATATCCACACTTTGTTCGTTATAATTAGAGGATTTGCCAGCATACAGAATTCAGCACTGAACAAAAAAGTCAGTTTTGAGCAGTGAGGGGAGTCTATCTTAAATGCTTCTGATTGGCCATTGCGTTCAAGAAATCAACACATATGTCTGTGATTGGCTATATCGCTCAACGCTGCAAACATGTTATGAATAGAAATTCTGGCCTGTAAATCGTTTCTATTTTGTTTTAGTAGAGTGAGTGAATTACCGCACGCGCCCGCGCTCGGCCATCAAATCTAGTCCCGCGCCGCACTCTATTGCGTTGGGACTGCTCAGCTATCTTTCTCTTTTTCCCCTGGGGATCCATGGCCCATGACACACCCGCCGGTTTGTTTGTTTGTTTGTTTGTTTGTTTGTCAGCCACCGGTCTGGCATCACGCCGATCTGACAGACACGTGTGTCACAGTCTATGACGTAAATTCTTCGTTGACAGAAATGTTGAAAATAAATATTTATTATACACATTTTTACAACGTTGAAAAACTTTAAGAATGTTTGTCATGTTTTTCCTCCTACAGAAATGATATTATATAAAAAATATTTTTTTCATTTTCAAATTTTTGAAAAAGCTCCAGGGAGCCACTAGGGCGCCGCTTAAGAGCCGCATGCGGCTCTAGAGCCGCGGGTTGCCGACCTATGAGCTAAAGCAAGCAGATTGTTTTGAACACTGGCTGGTTATGTATTTGGTCAAACATTTATTTTGGATAATTTTTAACCCAAAAAAGCTACGGACTGGAGCTTTAAAAATATTTTATTTTTGCAAAAAAAAAAAAAAAAAAAAAACCCTAAACAGAATGTTCCTAGAATGTTTTTTGGTTCTCAAAAAATAACCAAAAGAGAACCAAATACTCAAGAGTGTGTGTGTGTGTGTGTGTATGTATGGTTTATTAAGACACAAATGTTTGTAATGACATGGGTAATACAACGTAAACATGGTTAACAAGGACACTTCCTGTGTCCTCCTAAACCAAAGGCTTAAAAAAACATACTAAACTGTTTTTTGAAGTTCAAAAAAGTTTTCTGTGTTGGGTAGGTTTATGGGTTGGGTTAGAGTAAGGGGAGAGAATATACAGTTTACAGTATAAAAACCATTACACCTATAGATAGTCCCCGTAAACATGCAAGTGTGTGTGTGTGTGTGTGTGTTAGAGATGCGCGGTTGACGGTTACAGCCGCGGACTCGGGCGGATGACGTGACGAAAATTTTTTTTTTAATTAAATTCGGGCGGTTGAACCAATCAAATGAAAAATATATGTATACATTGTTAAATGTTGTTATCTGACTATACCTATCCAAAAGGAAAAATCGAGCACACTTTGAAATAGTCAAATTTTCATCAGGCAGCTAGTCGAGTCTATGCAGAGACTGCTTGTTATTATCAGAAATGGCAACGACGGCGAAGGAGGTACGTGACAAACTTTTAAAAACAAAGGAAATAGAGGGTCAGAAAAGTGTTGCCTGGAAGTTGTGCGCTCTCTTGATATGTGCCCGTTCAATATAGTTTCTGGTAAAGGATTCCACCAAGTGGCCCAGACGTTGACTGACATTGGAGCTAAGTTCGGTGCTGTTGACGCTGGACGAGCCTGTTCTGAAGACTCCCGTTACTTTTGAATGCACAGGAAGAGAGCGGAGAGCGCATCTTTTTGAGGCACAGTGCAATTCATTTTATACCATCAACAAGCCTAACAATCATATAATAAACTAGCCTCGATATAAAGAAACGCCGAAGTCACTCCTAGGCTTTTTCGTTGGTGCGCCATCAGCTATGCCTACAAAAGACAGGTAAAATCTAATATTAATAACTGATCCATGTCGGTATACACAGCCTAATATTTTATAATGAAAAATAGCCTACACAATCAAGATAGACTATTTACTTTTTAGCCTATTTATTAAATCCAGGAAATTGGTTAATGAAACATGGATTAAAATGAAGATACAATTAATACAAAACGAAATTCGCTTTAAAGAAAGGCTTTGTGCTTTTTTGAGGTCTCTGTGAAAGTTTGAAAGTCTTTTAGTGCCGCTTTCTGAGTGGTCGCGTCCATAATGGAGAACTGTCACGTAACATTGTTGGCACCCCATACAATAGCAGCATGCTGAAATTATGTGCCAAAATGCGTTTTCTACAGTGTTGTGCTAGTTACTAAGAAATAGTAACTAGTTACAGTTACTATTTACTTCATTCAAAAAGTAACTCAATTACTTTGTTGATTACTTACACCAAAAAGTAATGCGTTACTGTTAAAAGTAACTTTTTAGTTACTTTAAAAAAAAAAACATTCTTTAATGGTCCCATTAATGCCCCTTTTATGCGTTATGGTCTATACAAACACAAAACTGACTTAGACAGAAAGTAATTTTTAAACACTATTTTATTTAAGTCAGACTATCACAAACTGAATACAGGGCTTAAAGTGAAAAAAATTCCTGAGCCTGAACTTTTGGGGGGGGGGGGGGGGGACTGCACAGACTGACTTATCTTCAAATGGAACCATTTATTTTCAAGTATTACGGCAGTATCTTAATGGCATCTTTTTATTAATGAAGGCCAGTATGACTGATATTAATATAGCTAATGATGTCTCGATGAAAATTCTTTCCCCAAAATTTTAGGGTTATAAAATAGTCCGCACTGCATAAGTTATAAATTAAATTAGATTAATCCTTTTTAAAGCTACAAGCGTTGTTTAGTCAAAGAGTAGTTAGTAGTTTTCTCTGTTCTTTGGTTAACTTTACTGACAGACAGAATTAGTGGCTACTGTCACTTTAAGATCTACAGCTGGTGACAGGATCTCACGCGTCTCATTCTCTCACTACTCTTTACTTCCATTTAAGATTTTAACTCATTTAAGGTTAATAATGATTGATTATTTTGAGGATACTAGACAAAACGGACATTTTGGCATAAATGTGTGTGTTATTGTTCGTTCAAGCGCGAAAGAGAATTCGATACTGGTTCGCGACTTTTTGTGCCTCGTGTGTGTGTGTGTGTGTGTGTGTGTGAGGAGGACATTTACTGAAGTGCGTTCTCGTTTGTCTTGTCGCACATTAATGGTTTAAAGCATTTGGTGGACAAACTAATAACTAATAAGAGCGTGATCATAACCCTAGCTAAAGAATGACAAAGAACGGATGCAGCGTTAATTGTGTTAAATATTTTAAAACATTAAAGCTGACAAAAAAAAAAAGAACTCGCATACCTTAACGTTGACAGTGTTACACCCCTGAAAAAGGGGAGAAATAATCACGAGAGTGATAGAGTCAGGTTTCCTCACTGAAAACTTTAGTGTTATAATTTCAACAATAATACATTTTACAGATCTACAGAAAATAGTAGCTTTATAGGGCTTATTCAAGTCACAACAGCATACTCTGTAATTCACTGGAACATAAAATCATATTTCCAATATAACAGCTGTCATTCAAGCACAAAGTAGTTTTAGCTCAATTAACATTACTACATTTACCAAAAATATCGATAAAGTGCTTGAAACACATACAAATAACACCGCAAAGTAGATATTATATAGGTATCTGTTACTTCACAATTGACATAAAATGGCGGCTGCTCTCATTACGAAGCTATTTTTATCTGTAACCGAGCGAGGCTTCGCTCACACACGCACATTTTAAACTCGGCAAACTTAAAGCTCCAGTCGGCAAGTCTGGCAGATTGAGTGGATTTAGGAAAATTTTGAATGTTTACAACTCTCATGCCCCTCCCCCACTATCAACGGATACCCTCCCACCGTGACCGAGTTCGTGCTCGTCAGTGCGTGTGCACCAGATTTTCAGTGAACTCAGAATGCGCCCGTCTCATCAGCATCCATCAACGCCATGGAGTATTTGGAGGTATGCTGTCCTGGCTAATATACCGATAGATTGCAATTGGTAACGTCATTTATACTCTAAATGAGCTTACTTGATTTTCCGCCATCACTCTTCGTTACTGCGCGAACTTCCGCGAACTGCATGTGATTGTAAGTTGTAACCAGAGCTCTGATTGTAACGTGCGCGAGGGGTGGCGTGTGCCCGATCTGTGATTGACAGTCAGATCTCACACCCCCCCTGCGCTGATTGGACATGATGAACCGGGAGCTGTGGATTTTTGCAAAACAAATAACACGCTCCAGGTGGAGTTAGAAGCTCGGGGTTTTTTTCTAAAACCACTTTATTTATGTTGTTCTGTCAGATTATAGTGTCAATTTTACTGAATATGATCAAAAAAATGTTGCCGACGGCAGCTTTAACTCTCTCACTTACTCAAAATGTTACTAAAACACACCTTCAACACTCTTAACATGTTAAATCATCATTACATTTACTCAACTCAGTTTTATAATCAACAACACCTGAAAAAGGGGAGAAATAATCACGAGAGTGATAGAGTCAGGTTTCCTCACTGAAAACTTTAGTGTTATGAGGAAAAGACCGCGATTTCCCCGGAAACTTGGGTGGAAGACAAAAGCAATCGATCACGCCGCATAGATTAAGATCACTTTGGCGATCACAGATTAACACTTTTTACCCATAAATTAGGCACTACAAAATTAATTAATCAATCTAACGTTTACATATTCCTCTATTAATTTTTACCCTTTGTACACATGTCAGATTTGAACTTTTTAACACAATTATATGAATTGAAATTATATGAATTGCTTCAATCCCATTGTCTTTTTAATCTTAGATACTTTAAGATCCACACATCCTATTAATTGACTAAAACCCTTTTTGCCCATTACATTACAGCAAGTGTTTCTATAAACTGTCACATTCTCCCCGACAAAATAAATGTCGTCCCGACATTACCAACATTCATCTTAAACAGTTTCTTATGCACTGGACCTAGAAAATCATCTTCTGTGAGTCCGTACTTGAGCAGAGGTCAAAGGTCACAGCTCAAATAAAGTCAAGGCATTATCCACAGTCCATATCTGTCGACCAGCTGTATAAAAAGTCCATAAGCAGTCTTTTCTTATACTGTTAATTCAACAGTCCATCAGGCTCAATGATCTGTATGCATAGTCTGAAAATTGTCTCTTGCAACAGTCTGTGAATTAAGTCAAACCTGTCATCCCTAGCATTATGATTGCTGAAGTCCATACATGCAGGGTGGCTGAAGGTAATATTGGTGTGGTGATGGCAACCACGGAACCAGTCCTGGTGCAGGGTAGACAGAGAACAATTGCAGTTGTGGCTGGATACTGCACAAGGAAGGCCTACCAAGCTGATCATAGGTGATACGTCTTGGAGGGTGTCTTTCTCTTTGTGGCCGCTGATAGGCTGGGTCCTCAGGTTCAGCAACAGCAGTGTCCTCAGGTTCAGCAACAGTAGTTAATGAAGGAAAGGCCCTTGGTGGACGATCATCAGGCAAGTTCATCTCTTCAGCAGGTAGGTCTTTAACGGTTGTTGTCCCCTCCAACTGCTTCTCAACAAAGAGCTGTGCTGGTAGCATATCAGGAACTGGCACTACAACTGTCTCTTTCAGTGGTGGAGGCCTGTGTTCCGACTCTCTCGCTGGTTCAGTGTATGTGGGGACCTGTAGCGGCTCATGATGAAGGTCATATTCATCCTCGCTGTCTTCATCAGAGTCGAGAGACTGTGATGCAGGCTGATGTCCCCTTTTTTTCTTACTTTTGTCCTCGTTAGTCATTTCTGGTTGTGTCTCAAAAGGTAAGTGGTCACAGGACATGAGCAGATTTCTGTGCAGGACTCTGGAGCGGCCCCTACCCTTTTCTGGTCTCACTTCATAAATCGGCAGGTCTGAACCCATTTGTCTCACTACAGTGTGAATTGTATCTTCCCAATAGTTACGGAGTTTACCCGGTCCTCCTCTTGGTGTCAGGTTTTTAACTAGAACTCGCTCGCCAGGCTGTAGCACTGCACTCCTTACTTTGGTGTCATAATACTTCTTACTTCTTTCAGCATTTTTCTGAGCAGTTTCATTTGCAATGGCGTATGCTTCCTCCATCCCTTGTTTCCATTTCTCCATGTAGTCTCGCTGGTTACTGGGACCTGCCTCTGTGCACAATCCAAAGAGCATATCAACTGGAAGCCTGGGTGATCTCCCAAACAGAAGAAAAAATGGTGAATAGCCGGTCACTTCACAACGGGTGCAGTTATATGCATAAACTAGTTTGTGCAGAGACTCTTTCCAATTTGACTTTTGTGTCTCAGTCAGTGTCTTTAACATTTGCAACAAAGTTCTGTTCATACGTTCCACTTGACCATTACCCATCGGGTGATAGGGTGTTGTTCTGGACCCTGCCATGCCACTGAGTTTCTTTAACTGATGGAACAACTGATTTTCGAACTCTCCCCCTTGGTCATGATGGATGCGGACAGGGAACCCAAACTTCAGGGCAAAGTCATTGAAGATGAGATTTGCAGCAGTTTTTCCTGACTTTGACGTGGTGGAGTAGGCTTGCGTGAAACGTGTAAAATGATCAACAATAACGAGGATGTACTCGTATCCGCCTTTGCATCTGTCAAGATGGAGGAAGTCTATGCATACCAGTTCAAATGGCTGTGTTGTCACAATGTTTGTCAGAGGAGCTCTTATTTCATGGCTTGGCTTTTTCTGTTTGACACAGCTACAAGTTTGAGTCACATAGTGCTCAATGTCAGATTGCATATATGGCCAGAAGAAGCGGTCACGTACTAGTGATACAGTGCGGTCAGTACCTTGGTGTCCCATGTTATTATGTAACTCTTTCATCACTTTACCTTTGTACTGCTCTGGTAGAACTAACTGCTTGCGGGCTGTAGTGATTCTGTACAGAATGCCATCACTGTCTACTGTCAATTTGTCCCATTCTCGGAATAGGCATTTTGTCTTTGAACTGGATTCTTTTTGCTCCTTAACTGGCGGTTTGGAACCAGACCGTTTGAAATCGAGCACAGGACTGATGACCGGATCAGATTCTTGTGCTACTCTTATCTCATCTTTTGGAATCGAGCTGATTGATGCAGCGGTTGTCTCACCTTCAACTGATACTGACATAGATGCAGCCAAAAGTGACCAAGTTGCAACAGACTATTTCTGTACCTCTACTGCTTGTATCGTGGCGGCAATAGTGTCTGGTGGAAGCTCTTCAGAACATTCTCTCATCAGTGACTCTACATCCAGTGGCATCCTTGACAAAGCATCTGCATCACTGTTCTCTCTACCTGGCCTGTACTTTATTGTGAAGTGGAAGTCAGCCAATTCTGCGACCCACCTGGAAGTAGTAGCGTTCAGTTTTGCAGTAGACAGAATGTAGCTGAGCGGGTTGTTATCACTGTACACAGTGAATGTCGGAGCATAGTATAAATAATCACGGAACTTATCAGTGATTGCCCATTTTAGAGCTAGGAATTCTAGCTTGCCAGAGTGGTAGTGATAGTTCTTTTCAGCTGCTGTTAAGGTTAGAGAGCCACAAGCAATGACCCTAAGCTTCCCATCTTGCTTTTGATAAAGTACTGCTCCCAAGCCTTGGTGTGATGCATCAGTATGTACAACAAATGGCTGAGTGAAGTCAGGGAAACCTAAGACTGGTGGGTGGAGCAAACAGTCAATCAGCTGTTCAAGTGCCTGTTGGTGCTGGTCAGTCCACAGGATTGGCTTGTTTGAGGGCAACACATGACTTAATTTCTTTGGTTTTGTTTTCCGTGGGTGGTCAGAAACTTTCTCTGAATCTGCTTTCAGGAGGTCATACAGACAGCTGGCCTTCCTAGAAAAGTCTTTGATGTACTGTCTGTAGTAAGTGAGTAAACCAAGCATTTTTCTGAGCTGGCCCACCGTCTCTGGTCTGATTTCTTTCAATGTTCTTACTGTTTCAAAATCAGCTGGGTCAACTTTACTGCCCTCCGCAGACACTATTCTTCCCAAATAACGGACCTGGGGTTTACAGAGGTCACACTTACTTGGCTTGAGTTTGATGCCATACTCTCTGAGGCGCTGTAAAACTTTACGTACATCATTCACATGGCTGTCGAAAGTTTTACTGAAAACTAGTGTGGCGTCAAGATAAGGAATGCAGATATTATCCCGGAGCCCTTCCAGGCATTCCTCCATACAACGCTGAAAAGCTGCAGGAGCGTTCATGAGACCGAATGGCATGCGTATCCACTCATAGAGTCCCCACGGGGTCACAAATGCTGTCAGTGGTCTGCTTTCCTCAGAGATAAACCCCTGGTGATATGCTTTTCCCTGATCTAAGAGGGAGAACCAGGAATTACCACCTAAGCTGTCTAGGATATCTTGGACCCGAGGGATTGGCTGACGGTCGGGATGCGTCTTTCGGTTCAGCTCTCTGTAATCTATACACAACCGGAGGGTCCCGTCCTTTTTCCTGACGCACACAACCGGTGAAGAGTATGAAGAGTTTGACTTCCTAACCCAACCTTGAGCTATGAGGTCATGAAGGTAACCTTTCATCTCCTGATACAGTGGCCTGGGCACTGACATGTATGTGCGATTGACTGGTACCGAGTCCTTTAGAGAAATAGTCATTTCCAATCGTTCAATGCAGCCAATGTCATTGTCTGATCTGGAGAAGGAGTGACACTCTTCTCTAAGCATTTGCCTAACTACCTCTCTCTGCTCTTCGGCTAAGTGACTTAACTCTACTGGTGGATCCCACTGTTCGCTAAAATTACATGGGGCTTGAACGCTGGTATGATTCACTGTGGCTGAGGTGACAGCTTTTTCAAAGACTTGGGCAGGTAAAACAGTCCTTATGGTTTGTACTGTACCAATTATTGTGCGTCCTAGCAGGACAATGTCGTGGTCAGTGGGGTTAGACACATCAAGCATAATGACTGGACAAGCACTTTTCCTGACTCTGACTAATGTGTCAAAAAACTCAAGTCCATCTGGCCACTGAGGGTTCAGGTCTGGCTGAAAAATCATTGTCGTGTCCTCTTTGAAAGGCTGGGAAGCTACACGGCACTCAATCTGAATACTACTGTGTTTTGGTACAGCAGCCTTCTTTTCCTTTATTTTCACCCCATATTCATCTGTCTGTTCTGCACTAACAGCCTGTATGAAAGCGCTCACCTTGTTTCTTTTGAGGCTTGGAAAAGCTTTTCTCACTGTACTGTACCGTTTAGTCTTTTCGGTCATTGCCAGGATGTGCTCGATTGAAACCTATGATGGGATGAGATAGGTGACAGCCTTTCATCACCAGCACCGGGATGATCAGTTCATTTGTTTGGTCAGTTTCAGAGGCTAGCCGAAAAGTGGTCTCAATCCATCCCAGGTACGGCATTTCAGTCCCATTTGCTGCAGTCAATCTTAGCTCATCAGGTGAGTCCAGGATTTCTGAAACATCCCTCAGCCTTGCGTTTGGGAGGGATTCCTCTTTCCATCGTTCATCAATGACTGAAACCTGAGAGCCTGTGTCCCATAGAGCTTGGAGGTGTTGGTGATTCAGGTGACACTCAACAAGGCACTACCGACTAGGGAGGTGACCTTATGGGGGTGGCAAACCTGTGCTAGAGATGATAAAGAGTGGGCATTTTCCTCTGTGCAGGAAAGCTTTTCAGCGGTAGAGTCAATTTCCAGGTGAGTGCATGTTTTCTTATGTTTGGTCCAATGTTGGTTTTGACATGTTTTGGAACAATACAGTGTCTCTTTACATGATGAATATTGTTTCAGGTTCTCCATTGAATCTTCTCTGGCACAATTTGCACATTTTTGGGACTTTTCGATAGCTATGGTTAACACTCGTCCCTCAGCGGTAACCCTTTCCCGTTTAAAGGGGCCTCTCTTGATGGTCTGACTCCCCGGATTTTACATCCAGCTTGAAAATGTTCTCCACTCCAACATCGGAAGCAGTGTGTGCAGCGTTCATCTGTTCTGGCCTGCTGGCAGACAAAACACCTCCTTGTAGCTTGAGCAGAACGGTTTGTATACCAGTTAGGTGCATATTGATGCTGTGCAGGGTCAGATGGTGCTTGGGGCTGATTGTAGTTGCTGTAATACTGCTGCTGGGGCAGGGGTGGCTGGGGTTCCCTATCGGGCCTCCTAACTGGAGGTGGGGCATAAACATAAGGCTGTGACTGAAACATAGGCTGCTGTAATGTCTCCTTAATCTGAGCTATCTCTGCACTGAGACCTTTTAGAGAAGCTACACCCGTCTTAAGTTCAGCTAACTCTGTTAATAGTTCTGCGGGTATCTTCGCTTTGACTTCCTTCACATAACACTTTGCAGATGGCGTATCTTCTGACTGGACTACACTGACAGTCGTAGAAGGCTGTGTTGCATTAAACTGCTTTTTGTTTCGTCTTTCTATTTCATTAGCAACAGCAATGTTGAGCTTCTCTAACAAGACCTCATCTGACGTTTCACTATCTAGCAGGAGGGGCTGCATGTCTATCCTGATACTGTCACTCTGGAGACCTGTAAGGACGGTGTGTAAACACATGCGCTGGACCAGCGCCGGGTCATACTTAATTCCTGATTCTGACTCCTGGGACGCAAACAGTACTTTCTGCCTCAGATCGAAGACGCGCATCAGGAAGCTTTGAGGGGTCTCCTTGCAATGCTGTGATTCAGAAGTTAGCTGTTTGTAAAGCTCTGTTGCGCTTTTCTCTTGAAAGTGGGAACGCAGGATGCATCGAAGTGTGGGAAGAGTTAGCTGGGGTTTACCTTCCAAGTAGCTGCGGAGCTGTGAGCCTGGAGAAATAGCCCTGATTACTGCATCTACAATCTCTACCTCAGGATAACCTCTGTTAAGTCCATTCTCAATCTGATGGGCAAGGCTGAAAAAAATCAGTTTCTCTTTCTGGCCCGGTTCACCTATCTGCCCAGAAATTTTAAACTCTTTGCGCCAGTATTGACTGGGCGAGGGCTGCATGCTCACCTGACGATGGACAGGGGTTTGGGGCTGGTGCAGAGAATCACTGATCATTGCATTGATTGCAGTAATCTGCTCATTTTTCACTCCTTGTTGTAAGGTTACAGCTCTCGGTTTCTCTGTTCTGTGATGTGTTCCTGTTGTTTCCATGTCATGTTCCGTTTGCTCTGTTTTGTTATCCATGCCGCTGATAATCTCCGCCATTTTGTCTTGAAGTAGCAACAATTCCGACATGCCGTCATCTTCTAACTCTGCAAATTCCTCTCTTTCAATGAACATCATAATAAGAGTCATCAATGATATGCGGGATTTGTCTTGGACATTTCTTCTCTGTTCGCCTGATATGCCAAGAAAATCACATATCTCTAGTAAGTTGTCCTTGGTCAGGGTGTGCAATTTCCCTACTAACTCTCCCTGTACCTCTTCCAAGGTGGTTGTCATGGTGACAGGACAGTAGGAACTGTTACCGTGCAGGAGTTGACTCTGAATTAGATGGTCTTTACTGTCTCTGATGATCTCTTAATGGCCTCAGTTGACACGTACTTAACCACCAACTTCCAGCTCCCCTCGAACAGCAACACTTTCCTCCCTGCAGCCTGCCTGGGTTGTTATGTGGGGATTTAACTGGCTCAGAATTCAGCGACCAGGATGTGGACACCGGACATCTGAACAGCAATCCCAGCGGTGCCTCCAATATGTTACACCCCTGAAAAAGGGGAGAAATAATCACGAGAGTGATAGAGTCAGGTTTCCTCACTGAAAACTTTAGTGTTATAATTTCAACAATAATACATTTTACAGATCTACAGAAAATAGTAGCTTTATAGGGCTTATTCAAGTCACAACAGCATACTCTGTAATTCACTGGAACATAAACTCATTTTTCCAATATAACAGCTGTCATTCAAGCACAAAGTAGTTTTAGCTCAATTAACATTACTACATTTACCAAAAATATCGATAAAGTGCTTGAAACACATACAAATAACACAGCAAAATAGATATTATATAGGTATCTGTTACTTCACTATTGACATAAAATGGCGGCTGCTCTCATTACGAAGCTATTTTTATCTGTAACCGAGCGAGGCTTCGCTCACACACGCACATTTTAAACTCGGCAAACTTAACTCTCTCACTTACTCAAAATGTTACTAAAACACACCTTCAACACTCTTAACATGTTAAATCATCATTACATTTACTCAACTCAGTTTTATAATCAACAACGCACCTGAAAAAGGGGAGAAATAATCACGAGAGTGATAGAGTCAGGATTCCTCACTGAAAACTTTAGTGTTATGAGGAAAAGACCGCGATTTCCCCGGAAACTTGGGTGGAAGACAAAAGCAATCGATCACGCCGCATAGATTAAGATCACTTTGGCGATCACAGATTAACACTTTTTACCCATAAATTAGGCACTACAATATTAATTAATCAATCTAACGTTTACATATTCCTCTATTATTTTTTACCCTTTGTACACATGTCAGATTTGAACTTTTTAACACAATTATATGAATTGAAATTATATGAATTGCTTCAATCCCATTGTCTTTTTAATCTTAGATACTTTAAGATTCACACATCCTATTAATTGACTAAAACCCTTTTTGCCCATTACATTACAGCAAGTGTTTCTATAAACTGTCACAACAGCACTACTTGTCATAACGTTACATTGCTGACAGAAAATGAAGCGGTTTAAAGTGGACTCGTTTTCATGGTAGGCCTACACAATGTTTTTTTTAGTAAGCGACACAGATTGTTTTACATTAAATATTTAACTAACAGTCTGAAGTTACTTAGCAGCAGTGTATGTTAATGTTAGCTCAGTCAACGTAAGGCTAACATCAAAAGGTGTAGACAGAAAATATGATTATCCTGACCTGAGCTCATTTACGAAATCAACCAAGTCACATCTCCTTTCATTCTTTTCATCCATGATTACATTAAAGTCACCTGATGTTGTTTCTGGAGTTCTGCGCTCCATGCTTTCACCGACGACGCTAACGTGAGGTATGGATCTCAATCACACTGTTGCCAGGACCCGCCCTGCTTTGCTTCTGATAGGCTTGTCAAGTCAAGTCAAATATATTTATATAGCGCTTTTCACAATACAGATTGTATCAAAGCTGCTTCACAGTATCAATGACGCTTGTGACGTTAGTTAGAGCTGCACTCCTCTCATATGATTGGTAGGTGAAATCAATTGACTCGAAAATATTAAACCGCATTCAAGTTCCCAGTTTCAAATGCAGACGCGCGGTATGTGCGCTCATAATGGAGGAAGCGACGCGCTCGTTTTTTCCAAGCGCGTCCGCGCCGAAAGTGCCTCTGACTGTAATTTGCAGCCCGATTAATAAATTTTGCCTGCGCCGGAGGCCGGACCTGCCCTCAAGCCGGAAATCCGGCCCTCGGCCGGAATACTTTAAGCCCTGTGAATATATCACAAGGATTTCTGAGGTGACTCGCTATGCTGGGGTGCGTTTCCCGAAAGCATCGTTATCCAACTATGGTCGCAAGTTCCATTGAACTCTATTGGTAACGACGGAACTTGCGACCATAGTTGGCTAACGATGCTTTCGGGAAACGCACCCCTGACTCGCGATCTTCGCAGTAGACGAGCCAGAGAGAAATGCACATTTCATACGGATTACATAAGCAGAGAGCAGTCAGTAGTCTGTTTTCTTTCGTTTTGAATTGTTTTGTTTAAAAGTAGACATGTCTGTGAGGCAAGTAGGCTACCTTATAGCCTACGGCGAGTTTCGGTTCATTTATGAGACGAGCTCCAGTTCACGCGCCGGCGCCTCCGTTTCGTAATTATCTATCGTCTGCTATATTTACTTCTTATTTATTAAATCCAGGCAATTGGTTGATGAAACAATGATTAAAATTAAGATACAATTAATACAAAAACTAAATTCACTTTAAAGAAAGGTTTTGTGCTTTCTGTTTGATCTGTGAAAGTTTTAAAGCATATTTTAGTGCCGCTTTCAGAGCTCTCACGCCCGTAACGGAGAACTGTCACGTCCGTAACATTGTTTTTTCCTCATAAATACGAACACTAAAAATAAAATAAAATGAATATTTTGTTCTGTGGAGACTGAGAGCCAACCCTTCTTCATCCGGTGGGTAGTAGTTTGCGCAGTGTAATTCACAGAATTAGGCTACTAAACAATATTTTAGGCCTATAAAATTCAGCCCGTATAAATGTGCATTTTCTAAGCTTAGAAAATGGACAAAATTAATTTGATTCTAATCATAATGTAACATTATTGTGAAATTGATTTATTTATAGGCTTTTTGCTATTAGTATAGTAAATCCTATGTTTTTATCCAACTAGGCTATGTGTGGGCCTTATGTAAAATACGGGACAAATCGCGTCCCTTAAGCCGCCTTTCCACTGCACACGACAAACGACAGCCGTTTGACCGGAAGTCATTCATTTCCAATGGAGAGTCGTACGGGAGCTGCAGGGAGTTCCGATCATATGCGTATGCGGAAAATTCGGATCCGATTTGAGCTTTGGATCCGTTGAAATATCTGAACTTCTGCGGCTAGACCGTATGCGACCGGCCGACCGGATGTGATGTATTCTAACCAAAACTATAGCCGCTTTCCGACCGGAGGGACTTTTGCAGTTCCTAGAACCTAACGTTCCTATAACCCTTTTTTTCGCGTGTTCCGACCGGACTAAGTTGGGGATTTTTTAGTTCCTCAGACCGTAGTTCCTATAACTCTTTCAGTACCTAGTCTAGAGCGAGGACTTTTTTAGTTCCCTTTCCCTAGGTCTACGTTGATTGGTTCAACTTATAAGTCACGCCCAGTGTCAACACATTTTCTTCACTGTCTGTTGCAATTCGCCTATGTAGGCTATGCTAACTCATAACTTAAGACAAACATAACGCATTCAACCAGCTAATTGCTAATGCTTGCTAAACTTACCCGTCGTTTTGTTTGCCTCCTGCGCTCTGCTCTTCTATCTTCTTCCATCATATTATTTAAGATCATATTACGCTGGAGCCTTCGTCTTCTGTGTTTCTCTGTACAGAACTCAAGATCTTTAAACGCCGCCGTTCGTACTCGTTATTAAGCTCCCGGCAAGGCAGAACAGGAACATTCCGATAGCCTCCTCCACGCTGGTTTGTTGTTGTTGTATGTGGCGCCGCCGCCGCCGTGCTTGCGTCACTCCCTTACCCCTCCTACCAGTTCCTATGGCCACTTGGCCAGTGCGAACGCAAACAGCAAAACCGAGTTTGGGGGAGAGTAGTTCTAAGAACTGTTTAGAAGTGGACAGTTCCTATAACTAAGTTCCTGTAACTACTTGGTCGGAAAGCGGCTTATGAGGCTAGAATTACCAATATTTCAAATCTTTAATGTTATTCTGTAAACGCTATTTCTATAAAATGTCGGTTATTAATAATTATGGCAGAATTTTTTTTTTTATAATTATTAAATCAATATTTATATTGATTAGCTCTATAAAATATATATTTTTTATTGTAGATGTATTCATCATTAATTTTACCATTGTGAATAGCCCAGGGTAACGGTTGCTTCACGACCAATTTCAAAGTTCCGTGCGACTGACACTAGGGGGCGAAATGCGACAATCGTATGCGAATGTCGTGTGCAGTGGAAAGGTGGCTTTATTGATTTGATACGGATGCGTCATTTTACTTGTAAATACGGGACAATTCCGTATTTTAAGGAACGGCAACCCTACCACCAATCCTACAATGCGTCGCTGCTGTAAACAGGTTAGGCTGTAGGGTACACTTCAGCCAACATTAGTTCATTTTAAAAAGTAACGGACAACGCACTATATGGTAACGGTGTTAATTTATTTAAAAAGTAATGCGTTACAGTATGAGTTACTGTCAAAAGTAACTGCATTATAGTAACGCGTTACACCAACACTGGTTTTCTATTAGGCTACATTGAAAATATTGTACAGTAGTCTATCAGATAAGGTCAGGTTTGCCGAAGTGCGTTTAATTTAGGCTATTTATTTATTTTTGTCCCTGCGCGCCGATCGGAGAGGAGTTCACTGCTGATATTCTGAGAGCTTTCTAGTCTCGCGGCTGTCATCAGCAGCGCCTTGTATCGCCCAATCAGCGGATGGCGGGCGGGTGCGGTTTTGAAAAATGGCAGACGGATGATGAGTTTTGTGATGCGGTTGCGGATGAAATAATAGCCCTTCCGCGCATCTCTAGTGTGTGTGTGTGTGTCAGAGTCCATATTATGAAAAAAATGGAAAACCTTCTCTTTTTTTATTTTAAAGAATTGACCCTTCGCTAAGCCACGCCCGAAAACCGCCACTGGCCAATCGTGTCTTAGCAACATTAACTAGGCGCGGGAGGTCTGGCAAGCTTTCGAGCGAGGAGCGTTGTGCGTATGGATTGTGCAAATCTGATACCCGGTATCCTAAAAGTTTGGAATTGTTTTCCTTCCCGAAACATCTAAAAGCCAAGGGGAGAAATAATGGGCGTGGATCAAGCAGTGTGGGAGACCCCATTCACAACTATGTCGACAGGATTAACAAAAACACCTATTGCTTGGAAGTTGGAAATAATGACGGTTCTTTGTTCATAATGCATATATTTTAACGTAAAATAAGACGATTAAAGACAAGACGGAGGCTCACTGACATACTTTAAAATATATTTAAGCATTTTGTTAATCGACGGCCTACTACCCCTGACTGAGTAACGTTAACTTTACACTAACTCCCGGTGTTAGTGTTGTAAGGGGTATACAGTCAAAGACCCAGAACCAGATATGAAGAATGAAGACCCGGAGTCAGAATTATAAAAAATTAAAGAAAAGCTTTACTGAAGATAGTTTGCATTTTCATCAGCAGAAGTCAGCTTCAAGACTCACACAGGAGTTCGTAGGCCGCCTCCCTTACAGTTACAAAGATCACAGCAGTTATACCATTTCCAAGGTCTAAGCTACGTCATTGCTTACAGGTTGAATGATTCTCATTGGCTAAGAAACATGAGAGCCTAAACAATTTAACACATGTGAGGAGATAGGGGTGCCTATCGCCATTAGTCAAGATAGTTGTCGTCCACTCATTAGATTTAGGTCTGTGGTGGCCTCGCAGGTTAGAGAAGGGCGCCGGGTTGTCTGGTCCGAACGTCCAGAACCTACATAGAATGTCATACGCACACACACACAAATAACAGACACTAGCAAATAACAGCTCCCATCAAGGCTGAAGAGAGTCTGAGCTCCTTATTATCAGTTAAGAATACCAAAACATAATGCTAAAACATTCACTCGTTTGGGAGAAAAACAGATCACTGGCATTTACTCCCAAGGAAGGAAACATACTGGAAAGAATACATTTTAATACAACAATTAAAGTTCGATATAGTAACGCTCAATATAGCTTGACCATATGTCCAACGAAGGATCATATGTGTCCACGCTGCCTTTAGGACCCTCTATAAACCTTTCTACTGATCCAAGAGAAAGAGACAAACGGCCTTATGGGTTACGTGGCCTTCGTGTCCTGCGTGTACTACGTGCAATCTCAAAGTAAGATTGGAATGCACCTAAAAGAAACTGGTTACTTACATCACATGCATTTAAGAAAATATAATTTCACAAGCACAAAGAATATAATAATTATTATGTGATAATGAATATATTTATAAAGGAAGTATATAAGCATTCAAAAGGATATATGATTATAGATGTATTTGAAGAGGCAAGGGATTTTGACCAACCCTTCAGTGTTATTCCACAAGATTTATGGATAAATCTGGATAAACTATTTGATTTACACATTTCACTTACCCTGCTGTGCACGAACATAGCTGTTCCTCAATTTGTGTGTTTCCCATTTGAATGATCAGCGCATGAGGCGGTTGCTGTTTGCACTGGGACTATATGGCTTTAGCTTAAATTTTTATGAAATTATTCTCTAATCGGTTGCATATTTTGTCGTGGATATATATCCCTCGAATGCATACTGCAGTCCCTTTTGTCTTGCTCTCTCAGATATTTCACATGTTCGCCAAAAATTACTAATTATCTCATTGGGAATGTCAGACACCGGTGCATACACACTGCAATAGACGTGCCAGCCGTGAAAGCTTGACAGGCGTAGCAACAGTAACTAGGGAGGGCGGGGCTTAGTGAAGGGTCAATTATATTGCTAGTGTTGAGCACAATGTTTAACCCCTTGATTTCATGCAAGCTAAAGTACATTTCTTCATTAAATGAGTCAGGTAATTAACTTTGATCCATTTTATTTCACATATTTCAAAATGTGCAATCATTACATTACACAAAACATTTAAGATTTCATAGATACAACAAATATTACTAAATCCCATTCAACCATAAGCTAGCCTACCCCGTCCCCAAATATTTTGTGGTTCAACTGCTAGAGTTTCAAACACCATAAAACAGCTCATGAAGATTCACAGACTCTTGAGTGATTTCAACACAATAACACCTTTCCATTATGTTCTCAATAATTCAGCAAACAGCTAGGCTAAAAAAATCAAGAGTTTGTGGTATTTAATGAACTAATGTTCAGAATGTTTCAGAAATGATCATGTGTATTATTTTAAATTTATCACATATCTCTTCATAAATTGTGGCATTTCACAACAACACACTGGTTTTCTGAACTACTTTAACCTTACTAAACTGTTCTTTGTCAAAAATAATCAAACTTTAAACCTGATTTTAACAAATTACCTTAGATGAAAAGAGTCTGTTGGAACTAATTCCAGCTTTTGCTTTTTCTGAACATCACATTTACTTTTCTCATTTGGACGACTTTGAGCAACCTTTTTTCTTATGAAA
Organism: Rhinichthys osculus; assembly: GCA_029959095.1. Taxonomy (NCBI): domain Eukaryota; kingdom Metazoa; phylum Chordata; class Actinopteri; order Cypriniformes; family Leuciscidae; genus Rhinichthys; species Rhinichthys osculus. Next base: position 41,741,922 of record JARWKJ010000007.1, read on the forward strand.
CCATAGATTAGGTGAGTGGGCAAAACTCTTCCCACATGAAGAGCACTGGTGCGGCTTCTCTCCAGTATGAACTCTCTCATGAGATTTCAAGTATGATGAGGTAGAGAAACTCTTTCCACAGTGTGAGCACTTGTGCAGTTTCTCTCCAGTATGAACTATCTGGTGTAATTTTAAACCACTGGATGTAGTGTAGGTCTTCCCACAGTCAGAGCACATATAAGGTCTCACGCCAGTATGAATACGCTCATGCTCTTTTAACTTTTGCAGATATATAAAACACTTTCCACATAAAGAACAAAAGTGAGGCTTCACACCAGCATGAACTTTAAGGTGTCTTTGTAAGTACATTGCCAAAACAAATGTTTTATCACACTGATCACAGCTGAATGACTTCACTCCAGTGTGACGGCGCAGATGATTGTTGAGAACGGTGCTGTGAGTGAAACTCTTTCCACACTGAGTGCATGTGAATGGTTTTTCTCCAGTGTGAATTTTCATGTGCGAATTTAAGCATGTTTTGTCAATGAAACTCCTTCCACACTGAGTGCATGTGAATGGTTATTCTCCAGTGTGAATTCTCATGTGTCTCTTAAGGTCTGGTTCATGTATGTAACTCTTTCCACACTGAGTGCATGTGAACGGTCTTTCTCCCGTGTGAACTCTCATGTGTACATCCAACTTTCCTTTTTCCGTGAAAACCTTTCCACACTGAGTGCATGTGAACAGATTCTCTCCAGTGTGCATTCTCATGTGTCGCGTAAGGTCTGGTTTACGTGTGTAACACTTTCCACACTCAGTGCAGGCAAAAGATCCTTTGACTCCAGATTTCCCAGCTTTTTTGTGTGTGAATTTCCTTTTAGTCTGTGAAATGACTGTGTTTCCATCTGCAAAAAATATATACATATTTTTTAAATATATGTTGTTGGTCTTCATTCACTTCAATATTGAATATTCTTTAAAGAAGGGCAAATGTAAAACAAGAAGGAATGTAAGTGAATCTAGTAGCTAGATGCATTTTTATATATGTCATTTTTTATTTTAATGTTTCTTGTCAGTCATTAAAGAGAATGAGGGAAAACACCAACCTTCCTCTGTTTCTTCATCTCTCATTCTGCAGGGTTCTTCCTCAAACTCCATCTTTACAATAATATGTCAGTAGTTTCTCCTGGAGTAATTCCTCCTGCTTGTTTCTTCTCCTGTGGGAAGATGGGAATTTCCCAGCATTTAAACTCTCACGAACGGCTGTGGGAGCTTCACTGACTGAAGGTGTGAATTGTGGTCGTTGTTGCTCATTTAGCAGATGCTCATCACACTTACAATCTGTGAGCCTACAATTGTTTGCATAATTCAGCTCGCAGCCTAAAGTTCCCCCCAAACCCCTCCTCTCCCTCCTCCATTAATGTTAAGAACAAACACTTCTTTCAATTCTTCAATTGCCACAGCCGTTCAGAGAGAATCTGAAAGAATATTGATGAGAGTTGATTGCTGTAATCAGACATCGATTCAATGTGTGAAAGTGTGCAAACCTATACGGTAAAAAAAAAAAAACATTTTAAAATATATTTCTAAATTGCTAAAACAGCCAGACACCTCTTAGGCCCCATCCACACTACTGCGTTTTAGTTTAGAAACGGATAATTAAAACGAATACGATCTCCGTCCACACCAGCGTTTTAGCTGCGTATTAGAATTGATCTCCATCCACATTAAAACGACTGAAAATGCGGATCACGTGACCATTCACCAACACTGGGCATGCGCGTGCCGGTGTAAACACAACTTCATTGATAAAATTATCCCACCAGGCTCTGGGTTAACCCCAAACCGACGCTCCATGTACGGTCAACGCCGCCGCTGCACACGGGAATTGTCACAGATCGCTCGAATAATAGCTTGACTCCGGCGCATGTAGGCAGTTATAGCGTTGTAAAATGCAGAATTTACTTGTACAACAGCTGCTAGCAAAGATATACGCCATGACTGATGACACCCAATCATAGAGCCGAGCGTGAGCCTCTACTACGTCATCGTTTCTAAAGTCCTCCGTTTTGACCCGTCTACACTAAAACGCCCTCCGGAGATTCAAAACGAAAAACGGGTCGGCAGCGTTTCTAAACTTCTCCGTTTTGGGTCTCCGTTTTTGCCGTTTTAGTGTGGACGGGAGGTGCAAACGTAGCAAAAGGTCTCCGTTTTTAAACGAAAACGCAGTAGTGTGGACGGGGCCTTAGAGGGAAAGAAGAAGTCCTCTGGTACCAAGCCAAGGAAGAACAGGACTTTTCTTTAATCCACATGCAATATCCGCCCTTCACCCATCTAGAGACTAATCCCTAAGGTCTTGGCCTGTGACTGCCATAAAAATTCCTCAGGACCTCAGCATCAGTGGGTGAAACAAAGAGAGATCACAATGATCCATCCAAATCCATTCAAAACTATGTTTGGAAACCTTAAAACTGATGCAAACTACATACAGTCAACTCATACTTATTCAGAGAAATAAGTATTCACAGCGACAGCTATTTGTAATGCAACATCTTACACAAATTCAGCTGTTAATGTACAAATGAATAAATCCATGACAGTTCAATCTTTTTCCATCTTGTTTGGACTCTATTTGTTTAGAATATCGTCAAATGTATACTTGTGGTGGTTTGGAAAGTGAGAAATGCATTGGTAATACTTTAAAGACACTTTAAAGACTTCTGTGTGCTTTATGCAAATGAGTTCTTCAGTAAGGCTAGAATCGGGCAGATACGTCTTTGCGAAGGACGCATACCTCAAACCACGTAAAAGATTATCCTAAAAGAAAGATTGCTACATTAATGTGACAAAGTCACCCAACAGCAATGTGACCGAATGATAGGGAGCATGCCAAGAACTGTGATTGGAAATCAGGGTTATTCCACCAAATATTGATTTCTTCCTAAGTTAAAACATTAGTATTGTGTTGAAAAAAAAGAATATAAACTTGTTTTCTTGCATTATTCGAAGTCTGAAAACATGGCATCTTATTTTGCAGTGGTCTCCTAATTTTTTCCAGAGCTATGATTTTCTAATTAACGTTAGAGGTAATATAGCTGATAGTTAACAAATAATCTTTCATTTATTTGTTCGATACATAATAAGGTTCTTCACTTTATTAGTTTCAGAGAAACAACAGTTTATCTATCCATAAGCTAACGTAACTCTTCCATAGCCACACTTAAGCAGTCTCAGTTCCTCCATCTTAGAATTCACTGCAATCCCCAAAGCTCCTCTGGACACATATATTGTAAAGGGATAGTTCACCCAAAAATGAAAAATCTGTCATTCATTTACTCGCCCTCGTGTTGTTCAAAACATGTAGACTTTTGTTCATCTTCGAAACACAAATAAAGATATGTTAATGAAATCTGAGAGATTTCTGTCCCTTCATTGACAGTCCACGCAACTACCACTTTGATGCTTCAAAAAGTTCATAAAGAGATCATATACTGCAAGAAACATATTTCTTAATTCAAACGGAAACTAGGTTATTTTTCTTACCCCCATTGGCAGATAATTTTGCTTGTTTTAAGCAAAAATCTCGCGTATTTTTTTTTTGACAACCAGACAACATCTTATGTCGTTTTACTTGTCCAGTACATGCAGCTTGATTTAAGAATTCTTTGATATTTTGGACTGAAAACAAGACAAAAATGTGACCCGTGCTGACAAAATGAGTCGCAGTGAGCAAATTTGAAAAAAATTAGTTATTGTTATTTTCACATTCAAAATGATGTATAATTTGTTGGAATCAGACAAAAAATAACTACTCGGGGACGGTTACTATCGTAACCTCAGTTCCCTGAGAGAAGGGAACGAGTATTGCGTAGCTATACGCAGTGGGGAAACTCCTTTTCCTCGATTTACTGTGTAATAGTCACCTATTCTGCCTTCATGTACAGTTTTTTTTAGGTGATGGTAAACATGCTTTGTGGGTATTATTTTTACTTCACATGTAAAAAATGAAAGAACTGTTATATCAGATGCCTGTGGAGTAATCACGGATTGTATAGGGACTTTTCTTTATGTTTTTTTTGTGGTCACTATTTTTCCACCAGTTTTAAAAGGAGAACGGGAAGTGACGTGCGGAGAGGACTCCAGAGTTGAATCGGGGAAGCGGTCTGAGTTTAGTGGGCTCTGTGGAATGGTTGCTTGAGGAACACATCAAAGGGACAAAGAAACTCTTTGTTTTGTGGATTATATGATGGATTTTTCTGGACTACTACAGAATCCCATCAGCTAAACAGACTGTGGCAAGGTTGCGTAAATTTACTGGGGAATATTTTGACTGCGGTGCCTCACCACGCTTCGCCTAGTATTTTTGTGGGTTTTTTTTTCTTTCTCTTCTTTTCGCCGCGGAGAACATCTAGTTCAGTCCAGACACTTTATATTGGTTGAATGAACATTTGATCTGCTGGGACATTGGGTTTTTGAGGGTTTAATGTGTGTGGGAAATTTTGATAACGTGTGCAATGTTTGTTGGATGGATCGGAGAGCGGCCGCGCCTCCGGCGCTGAATATCTGTGTGTTACCCGACGTGGTGTGATCCTGGTATATCTTTCAAAACACGTTGTTGAACCAGTGTCTTATGGTTTTTTCGTTAAGGTATAATTATTTTAAGTCCATACATGTACAGATTGTTTGCTTATTTTGTTTAGTCGGGGGTTGTTTATCAAAAGTAAGCTGGCCACTGGTTGTAATTACACCGGCAGGTATTAGATCCTCTCGTTACCTTATGTTTGTGTGATGTACTTTTCTCCTTGCTGTTTAGTGTAAGCCAAATTGTTACAACTGAAGCCTATATGTAAAACGCATTTGCAGCTGCACAGCTATTACATTGAGCGTCTGGCTCGCTCATTGGCTGTGCTGCGGCAACTGCACATCCAATGGTGCGGGCGTGTGACCAATGAGCTAGCCCTACGTCATTACACGTCACAGCCCGCCAAGGGGGCGTGCCCTTAGCCTATAATAGTCCCCCGAACTTGCCATTATAGCAGGTTTAAACGACTGATGCGACAACTCGCCAGGTTACTATAGGTGCGGCCGGCTACGCAATACTCGTTCCCTTCTCTCAGGACACTGAGGTTACGATAGTAACCGAGTTGTTCCCTTTCGAACAGTCACTTTGTATTGCGTAGCTTTACGCAGTGGGGATGCCATGCAAAACGCCGCACCATAAGTAACTGGTTGCCAACTGCAGCTCAGGACCCCTGAGCTCACAGAACAAGCCAGAAATCAAGTATATATAATAAACAGACCGGACACCGTCGGGTCTAGAAAAAAAAAAATTATATATATATCAGTAACTAAACCAACATAATGTACTAATAGGACCGGACACAAAATTTCGGCCTCGCCGAACACACTCCATATCAGACTGACCGTCTGTGAGTTCAGGACCAGGCTAGGGGAGTGTTGCCCTGCGAGAGCATATCCGCACCCAGATTCTGAATGCCAGGGATATGTACTGCCCTCAGAAAACTCAGATTGGTCTGTGCCCACAAGAGGAGGTCTCTCGCCATGGCATACAGGTTGCCTGACCTAATGCCGCCCTGGCGATTTATGTAGGCCACCACTGACGTGTTGTTCGTTCGGACTAAGATGTAGTGACCTTTGAGGCTTGACAGAAATGCTTTTAGGGCCAAACCAACTGTCATTTCCAGACAGATGATATGTAGGCTCTGCTCCGTGCTCGACCAGAGGCCGGAGGCAGGCTTGCCCTCGTGTAGTGCTCCCCAACCCAGGTTGGATGCATCTGTAAAAACCACTTTCCTCCTGGAAACTACTCCCATGGTCACACCCACGTGTTGGTACCAGTCCTGGGCCCGCCAGGGAATCAGGGTCCGTAAAGAACCGTGATTCACCATGATGCGCAGGCTGCCTGACTGCCATGCATGGGTTGGGACGCAGCGTTTTAGCCAGTGCTGTAGAGGGCGCACGCGCAGTAATCCCATACGGAGTACTGATGATGTTGCTACCATTAGACCGAGAAGTTTCTGAAATTTCTTTAGGGGTGCGCGATCGCCCGCCTTGAATGAGGCTGCTATCATTCGCACAGAGAGCGTGCGCTCTCGTGTGAGCCGCACTGTCATCGTCATAGAGTCTATAACTGTGCCCAGAAAGACCACGCTCTGGCTGGGGGTCAGTTTGCTCTTGGTTACATTGATTTTGAGACCCAGACATTACAAATGGCCGAGAATCAAATCCATGTGTGACAGTAGCTTGATTCTCGACTGTGCCAGCACCAGCCAGTCGTCGAGATAATTTAGCATGCGCACTCCCTGATGTCTCAGGGGAGAGAGCGCTGCATCCATACATTTCGTGAATGTACGGGGTGCTAACGATAGACCGAACGGCAGAACGGTGTATTGATAAGCCTGACCCTTGAAGGCGAATCTCAAGAATGGCCTGTGACAAGGGCTTATCTGAATGTGAAAGTAAGCATCTTTCAGATCCATTGTACAAAAAACAATCCCCCGGGCGAACTTGCACGAGGATCTGTTTGATAGTAGTGCTGCACGATTAATCGTATCGCAATCGCGATGTCAAGCCTGTACGATTATATGACGCGAAATTGCTGCGATTTTATGAAAATAATAAATAAATGTATGTGTGGACAGATCATGACAACCCATTCTCTCTGAGAGCTGTTTGCCCATTTTATACACCGCTAATAAAAAGACGACCAGTCAGTTTCACTTTAGTCAGTGGTGCGTGTGACACGAATGGTCATGTCGTGACTTTTTCCGGTGTGCAGCGCGGAGAAGAGAACAGGTGAAGATGGATGCCGAGCAGACGGACACTGAACTGGTGGCAAAAAAAAAATCCTACCTCAGTTATATGGCGATATTTTGGATATAAAATAACCGACACTAAGCAGAGAGAGGTACTGTGTAGAATTTGTAAAACTAAAGTTGCCACATCACGTGGCAACACGACAAATTTATATCAGCACCTGAAACAGCACAGAGAAAAGTATGATGAATGCATGACGGTGAAAGCCCAGATTAGTACAGAAACTGTTAAACAAAAAGAACAACCTGTAAGCCGAAAAAAACAAACTACAATTACCGATGTGTTTGCGAGTGTCACGCCATATGAAAGGTTTTCACAGAGATATAAAGAAATCACAGACTCCATAACGCACTGCTTGGCAGGAGACATGATGCCCATATACACCGTTAGCAAAGGGGGATTTCAGAAAATGATCCACACACTCAAGAGGTACCAGCTGCCCTCGCGAAACTATTTCTCTCAAGTTGCAATCCCTGAGCTTTACAACAAATGCCGTGCCGAGGTTCATCTGGAAATGTCTACATTGACGTACTTTTCAACAACTACAGACCTGTGGTCCAGCAGAACAACTGAACCCTATATTAGCCTAACTGTACACTTTGTCGATGAGGAGTTTGAACTGAAAAGTCGCTGCCTGCAAACATCCTATTTCCCCGACGACCACACGGGAGAGAACATAGCCTTGGGCTTGAGAGAGGCACTGGCTGCATGGGACCTGTGTGAGGAGCGTCAGGTAGCTATCACAACAGACAACGGCACTAACATTGTCAAAGCGGTGGAGCTTAATCAGTGGACTAGGATCCAGTGCTTTGGGCACAGACTTCATCTGGCCATCGGTAAGTTAAATTAATTTCATCTTTCGTTATTAGGCTTTTAAGAGTACAATAGTATAAAATATTCTACTATTATTTGGGGTTTTGTGATAGTTGTAGCGTCAATTTAAGAATATCAATTTAAATGATGTGTAGAATTATGTGTGCCACAAATCATACTAAGAGTGGCCTATTTTATTTAGGGCTAATTATTAGCATGAAATATAATTATGTAAGAGATGGTTGTGTATAAAATTACACATCTGCCACAGCTTTTTGCCTACTACACTATCATTTATTATGCTTAAGTATGGTGCCTTAAATATTAACTGTGTGTTTGTTGTAATTTTTGTATTACTTTTTGCATATGCTATTAATGGGCATATAACCGGGCATTTAATCAAAGTCAGACCTGCAAACTCCTCAGAGTAAAAAAGGTGACAGTTGCGTGGGGGGTGGGGAGTGGAGGGTGCTTGCAGTGGCAAAACTCGCCGCTCGGTTGCTAGGATAGTTGCTACAATGTTGTACATGATTGCATACGGGCCAACAACAATGTCTTAATGATGTTGTGGAGCTGCAATATGGCTTCTATATGTTGCAATGTGGTTGCTAGGTAGCTTTAAACGGTTGCTAGGGTGTGGTTACACAGTTACATGTTGTTCTGGATGAACACTATACTGTTTAATTATCATAGGATTGGCAAAGGAGAAAAAAGGCAGTAAAATATAAATGCACCATGATGAGCAATACATTTGTTACTGTATTTATTATTCTTTGTTAATAAAAATACAGCTGTTTGTTCATATTACTTCACAGTGCATTAGGCTAACTAATGTTAACAAATAGAACTTTTAATTGTAATAAAGGCTACTAGTAAATATTAACATTACCAAAGATTAATAAGTGCTATTTATTTATAAAGATTAAGAAGTGCAGTTTATGAACAGTTAATATTAACTAGTTTGGTGTTATCGATTTGTTATACACGATTCAGATCTCTTTTGAAGAGACAGATGTTGGACAGATCAGTTATTTTAACCATTCATAAAAGTAAATCGGTTCAAATGAGTCATTAGTTCGCGAATCGGACGTGCCATTAGCTGACACACACGGCACGCGTTGTGTGATTATCCCAGCATAAGGACATCGCACAAGATTTGTGTCAACACAGAAAACATTTAATCACTGGATAGGTTTTTTGTTTATTAAAAATGTGGTTTATGTCAGCTGAATGTGCGGAACGCTTTTCAGAGAGGATAGGGCAATTTTAGTAGGCTACAATTCACACCCAGCGGTAATTCAGGAAAACAAATCTCTGAAAATGCTCCACGTGAAACTTTGGTCTTTTGATCTTTTACTATCGTGTCAATTCTCAATAGATTTTGATTAATATGCGCGATAGAGGGAGAGCAAGGCAGTTTGTATACAGTGAGAGTGCGCGCGCGACCAGCTCTCTCTCTCTCTCTCTCTCTCTCTATATATATATATATATATATATATATATGCTCGTTCTTTCAGCGCCCTGTCACGAGCGCAGCATAACAAAGCGGTAGCTAACGTTAATTGAATCAAGCAAACAACTAGCTGTTGTTTTTGCTCCAAAAAAGCTTGATTTACCTCGAATTTCACATAAGATTCCTTCACGTTATGAGTTTCCATCAGACTCGCGTGGTAGCCAGGTGTCTCATCCAATGGCGATTCTGACGCAAGTGCTAAGATTCCGATTGGCCAAGAGAAAAAGTACTAAGATTCCGATTGGCCCAGAGAAATGTCAATTATAAGAATTATCCAATAATGTTTCGCAATTCTAGCCTGCATGCAGGTGAAGGGCAGCCTATACCCCCCAGTGTTTACTTAACTGCCTACAATTCCATGTAACAGATTTCTAAAACATGCATTTTTTATTTGTTTCAGGAAATACATCAGCAGCAGCAGCCTGTAGCCTTAAAAAGCAATGCAGCAATGGATAAGGATAGCCTGGATGTGGAAAATCCACCTGATGCTAAAGCCAAGAAGAAAACCCTGGCCAGTTTCTTCAAGGAAAATACACGGACAACGGTTGGGACTAGCTCTATCGCCCCTTTTGCGAACAGATTCTGTATTTCGGCGCAAAACACGTGACCCACGTTGCTTCTCACAGAAGTCTCGATAACCCCCTGATATTTCGGGGGCCTGCGAGCAAATTGGAGCGAGTAGCCTCGCTTTATGGTGTTTATGACCCAACTCGACACATCAGGGGTGGTTTGCCAGGCCGGCACCCGTGTGGCTAGGGTTTGAGACACAGATTGGGATGGGCCGCCTAACATAGGGGGACCTGATACCCTTACATTGTGATTTGTGCACATACTGAGTGTTGGACTGACTGTACAGGCTTTTGCCTGGGAGGGGGCCGCCTAGTGAAGGGGGACCGTGAACCCTTGTGTTGTGATTGTGAAACATACTCTTTTTATGCTTTATGTGGGTCGCCGTGAAAACGGCGTTTGTTTGTAGAGGTGCGCTCAATGCAGCGGGCCTGTTTACAATAATAAAATACCCAGCCGCCTGAACTGAACAGGGAGCTGTGGGAAGTTTTGCGGGTCTCTTTGAGGGTGGTCCGGCTAGCGCGAGACACGAGCCCTCTCTCTTTCCCTTCAGTGCTAGGATGACTTCGGCGGCCCAGCATCTAGCACGACACTGGTTCGCGGGCCCTGGCGCCGGGAAACGCTTCGCTGGTCGCGGCTGGCGGCGGGTATCAGCTGCAGGGCGGGGCTGAGAGACCTGCTCCGCCGGCTTGGCTAGATGAGGCGAAGGCAGGGCGGGCTTGGGCCTGCTGGAAGCAGAACTCGAGCGTTTTGGCAGGAAGTGTCGCATAGCTTGGGACGACTTCTGCACTTCGGTGTACCTCTCCGAGAAACCCTTCACCGCCGGGACGAAGAGGCCGGAACTGGATACAGGGGCGTCAAGGAACCTTGTTCTGTCTGCGTCCTTAATCTCGGTGAGGTTTAGCCAGAGGTGGCGCTCTAGCATGACCAAACACGGCATATTCCTCCCGATAGCCTGCACAGTAGCCTTGGTAGCCCGCAAGGCTAGGTCCGTGGCACTTCGGAGGTCTTGGAAGGCCTCGGGGTCCGGGCCAGCCTCACCCATGGACTGGAGGAGTTTGGCCTGGTAAACCTGCATAACCATGCGTAAAACGTCCATCGTGTGCAGGGCCGAAGCAGCCTGACCGGAGGCGGACTAAGCGTGTCCAGCAAGGGCTGAAGTGTTTCAGCAGGATTTGTTCAGGCGAGCAGCTCTAGCTCGCCAGCTAGCAGCTGTGTTCGGGCAAAGATGAGCGGGCACGGCCTCTTCGAGGGGCGGCAACGACTCGTAGCCCTTTTCCGTTGCCCCGTCCACGGAGGAGAGCGTTGCGGAAAGTGAAGATCCCACACGTGCGAAATAAGGAGCGCGCCAAGCCTTGGTCAGCTCCTCAGGTAAAAATGGAGCAGGCCTGTGACGAGGGAACTGCTGGCGACCCACCAGAAAACAGCCATCCAGCCAGCTTCGAGGAGGCTCCGCGGGGAGGCCCACTCGAGCTCGAGGTCCGAGATGGCCTTCATCAGGATCCGAAGCATCTCCGCGTCAGAGTTAGTCCTAACTGCTGAAACGCTGGCGGCAGACTGGGAAGCGATGGTGGGGTCGAGAGAGCCCGGCCATTCCACCTCAGATGCGGCGATGGAGAGGCTGTCATGGTGTCCCTCGATGGATCCGCCGAAGGAGACAAGGCCCGCCACGTGGGTAGGGGGGTCTCCCGCGAACATGACCGGAGAGGGCGTTTGAGCGTGAGAAAGTGAGACACGCTGGGACGTGGCCGCTAACATCCATGCTCTCAGGCTGCCATTGGCTACGCTGTTTCTTCTTCCTTGGTGGGACACAAATGGAAGAGCGGGTGAAGTGGCGTAGCTGTCTCGTGAGAGAGCTAGCCGTATTCGCAGCACGGAGATGGGCATGCTCTCACAGGCTGAGCAGCCGCCAGAAGTCGATTCCCAGGCATGAGATGCAGCTCGCGTGTTCGTCGGCCTCGTGCAGATTGTATCCATACGTGGCAAAAGATGAGCGAGGCATTTGAAACAACACCTCGTGCTCCTAAATCAGAGAAAATAGAAAACAAAGGATATGCCTCGACGCCAGATAGCCACAGGAGAACGGCGTCAGGAGAAAACGACTCGAGAGGCGTAGTCCGCTGAGTGATGCTCGCTCAGGCTGAAGGGGCTTGTTCAACGGCGAAGGCTTTCAGAGGTGTCAGAGACGTGAAGTTGTCGCTGAAGGAGTAAAATCTGATATAATGGTGAGTTCAGGGGACTATTATAGGCTAAGGCTACGCCCCCTTGGCAGGCTCTGACGCCCGCGCCATTGGATGTGCAGTTGCCGCAGCACAGCCAATGATCGAGCCAGACGCTCAATGTGCTAGCTGTGCAGCTGCAAATGCGTTTTACATATAGGATTCAGTAAATCGAGGAAAAGGAGTTTCCCAACTGTGTATAGCTACGCAATACGAAGTGACAGTTCGAAAGGGAACTGAGCTACTATAGCTGTTTGAAGTTAATATAGTCAGAAAAGTTAATTGAGAAAAATCTAGTAAAAGTTTTCCCAAAACTAAATCACCAAGCAGCTGTTGGAAATCTCAGAAGCGAAGACCAGGAGACTTGGATGTATCTTCACCAGGACTCTTTATTGAGAACGTTCTGTTTCAAGCTGCAGTCATCAAGTCTGACTAAGGGAGCTATGCATTGTATTTTATAGGACTTCAGGTGGGCAGGCCTTAAAAGTGTTCACCTTTACACATAGCCTTAGAAGTGACCACTAAAACAAAAGCATCTAAAGAGGATACAGGCAATTACCCCCGACTGTGAAGATAATAGTACCTCAAATGACCTGGGGCCGTATGTATAAAGCCACTTAGACTTCAGACTAAAATTTTACTCTGTCAAAATTCTAAGAATTACATAATTTTACACTTAATCCTAAACTTAAGAATAAGTGTGATTCATAAAGGTTCCTAAGTGTCAAGACTAGGTCACAGCTCCTAAATTATTTAATAGCGCTGGAGAGGTATCCTAACCTACAGTAGGAGTAACAAGATGGCAGCAGAAAGGAGGCCACACACTTTTCAAAGAAAATATGATGTACTGGAGTTAAATGATGACAAGATGGCAGCAGAAAGGAGGCCACACACTTTTCAAAGAAAATATGATGTACTGGAGTTAAATGATGACTGGAGTTAAATGATGACAGAGTGTCAATGTGTTCTTTTTCTAACAAACCTTTAATAAATTTTATAGCAATGAAATTAAATGGAAGTAATAATTACATTTTTGGCGACTGGACAAATGCAGCAGTGCACTGGTGATGACTGGAGCTCATGAGTCCACAGTAAGCGGGGTCTGAAATAGCAATATTGTGACACTGACCACACCAAACATACAGTAGTGGCCAAAAGTGATGTGCAAAGGGGTTTTGTGTGACCCTACAAGTTTGCCTGAACCATCAAATTATGAGGAAAATATTTGTATATTTATATTTTTTTAATATTTTAAAATATGAGGGAATAACAAAACACTAAACTTAGTGAAGGCATTTATTTGACAAAATTATTTCAAGACAAGCCTCCTTTACAATACAGATTGTTTCAAAGCAAAGATTTACATTGATTACAGGAAAATGATGCAACAAAGTTAGTTTTGACTATACAGCAGCTTTAGAAGAAAATAGTGTCATAGTCCAGCTTAAGTAAGTTCACTGTTGATTAATTTTACATTGTAAAAATCATTAGTTATCCATTTATTTATTTATGTCACCGGCCAGCTCAGTTCAGTTCTCAAATAATAGTGTCAATGCAGGCAGATCAATAATATTGTTGAATATTAAGTGACAATAAAAGGGCTAACTAACTACAGTTACAGGTTTTAGAAAAATGAAACACATTTTTAATACTATTTGAATAAAGGGTGAATCTGTCAATTTTGCTTTGCCTCACTTTTGGCCACTACTTTTGGGCAGTTCATTGACTTTCCAACTGATCTTCAAATCTTGCAGGAAAATCAAGCCACTAGCTTTTATGAGGATTGCAAGCTTCCCTGAGTTGTTGGATCCATTGAACTGTAAATGAGGAAACGTCTATCAAAAGGATTCCACAGCATCAATACAAATTTTTGATAATTTTGCACAATGCAAAGCAATTTTTTTTAAATAAATTGTAATTCAGTGTCTTAATTAAATGATTTTATTTTAATTGCATTAAATGATTGGTGTCATGCTGCAGTGACCTCACCCTTGCAGGCTTACTATTGGCTTATTCAGTGGTTGAGGGCAGCCATTTTTGGTTGACATCATTGTAGTCCTTAGTTCACAAAACTTAAGTGCCACTTCAGTCAGCACTTAAAGGGCATATTGCAGGTTAGAGGGCCCAACGAGTCAATGTATAGAAAAATAATGTAGGAACTATATTTTCTTTAAAATATACTCATAAATACGCTACAGAAGCTTCTGGAGTCGTTTTTGTGAGAAAATTTTACTTCCGCGTCTGAAAATGGGCGTGACGTAACGGGCGGGAGAGCGGTCGATTCAAACAACAGGAAAACAATGGATCGCAATGACATTTCGGACGCTGAGAAAATACTTACTCGTATGACGGACCACAGCCATACAATTATGAGCCTGCTATGCTGCCAAGAGAGCAGGGACAGGCCAGGATTAATGTTAGACAGAACGGTCAGAGACACATTGAGTTGTGGTGTGAGGAGAACCAGTGGAGAACAGGACAGGTGTCTTGGTGAGAGAGACCAGTGTTTGCTTATAGATACACGTTCGCTAACGATATACACTGTGCTCACAATATTGTACATATTGTTGTGGATTATTACCATCGTATATCAGGCCAGCAGACATGAGTATGTTTAGGGTAGATATATACTATTAAATGTATAAAAACTATACTTGAGTATATTTCTATTGTACTAAAACATACTCAAGTACATTTTTTATATATATTTGTCATCTGGGTTAAAACAGAAACAGAAAATTAAAGATTTGAATATAAACAACCTAGTGATTTTTTTTTTTTCAATTACAAGTTGCCTCTATTAAGGGCATGACTACCTATATCACACTATTCAATGCCATTGGTACCGTATAGGACGATCAATATTCTTGTTTCAGCATACCATGTTGAACTCCATCATATCGCCGGGATGATAATCCTCCGACCTGAAGTGAACGCTACACACGACCGCGTTTCTCGAAGCCGATGCGGATAGAAATCCCGTCTCTTCACCTGCACAAACCGCACCAGGCACGAAAGGTACCGTCCTTTTCTCTTGTTATGGAAACCTGTGGACTCGATGTCCTGACAGGCCGGAGTTTTTGCAACCTCCACAAACACAATAATTTACCATGACGATGATAAATTGAAATACAAAAACTACTGAAAACACACTGACTCACGACCGCTCTCACTGAACACCAGCCTACTCTGCACTGAGCCGAGGCCGAGGCTCCTTGACGGGACGTAAAATGACATCCCTGCAATACCTGCAATACCGTTTTTACCTGCAATATGCTCTTTAAGAATCAGTTTTTGACTTTACTGAAAGTTGCTTTTAGCTTCTTTATAAAAGTGTCCTACTCTTAGAGAAGTCCTACTTTTTACTAAGAATTTACACATAAGTCAAAGCTTAAGACTATTCTTAAGAGTATTTCTTAGAAGTTGTATACATACAAACATGTAAAACCTTTTAAGGCTAAAAGTTGCTCATAACTTTGCAATTTAGGAGAAACTCTTAAAACCAATGGGCGTGTCAGTCCTAATTTTAGGACTCCTAAATTTAGTCTCTAAGATTATTTCACAAAGCATTTTAGCGCTAAAACCAGCTCCTAAATCTGTGAAACATTAGGAGTAGTCAAATAGTAGACTTATACTGTCCTCCCTTTTGACAGCAAGTTAAACTCCATCCATTATAGAGTCAAGAAATGCAAGTTGAAATTCCAGCATTTATTATATCTTGATGACAGAACTACGGTGGATCAGAGTGAAAATAAAACACAGAAATAAAATACAATCTCCAATTAGACTCGTGACTAAACATAGGTTCAAATAATACAAATGATAATTCACAGATTACAGTAATGCCGTTGACATTAAACACATTTGCATATTAAAATAGATGAAATTTCCTAAAATATTTACGATTTGCATTGAAAAGCTTAAGATAACACGTCACATGCTTAGTTCAATTACAATATTTTTTCTAATTACTTTACAGGGTAAATGTCAAAAATATACTTCTGAGTTACCCAAAGCAAGTAGATAAAGAAAACTTACAGATAGGCCTATTACTCTTCAAAACTTCCAAAAGCAAGGATTGACGAGGAAAACACCCAGTCTGAGCAACATACACCAGCCATGTGCCCCACTGCTCACTTCCTGCAATATATTACCTACAGTTTCTTAAAGGTCCACTAGATGGCAGTTTCAGAACAAAATTAACTTGTGAAAAGGGTACAGAACACTGACAATAAGCTGAACATATACTGGTTTAATTAGTGACATTTAGCATACATTTTATTTTATAAATCTTTATTTGTACATATATATGCTAAAATATTTATTTGAATATGGCAACATTTTTATTTTAAAATCTTAATTTGAATATGGCATTATGATACCTCATTCCACAATATTTATATGATTAAATTGCTAAAAAGGTCTGCACTCTAAAAATCTTTTATTATTGACAGGAGATAAAGGTTTTTTTTTCTTCTTCTCCCGTTTCTTTTATATGGGCACAATGTTTATGAACGGAATTTCTTTCCTGATTTGTTATTGTTCTCATTATTTATTTGCTGTCCCCGATGGAATCAAACTGGAGTCTATGAACTGTTTATTTGACTGTTTAAACTTGAGTTCATATGGTAACCTTTTTTTTTCTCTTTTTTTCTGATTTGTAATTGGGTTGTTGACGTGACATGGCATTTTCACTTTCACGCAAGTTAAAAATGAATATAATTATTAGTTTTGTAATTTAAAATGCAGTAAATGGTTAAACATTTATTTGTCTTACATGGACCTGTTGTTGTAAAAACTGGTGTGTAATTAAATTTTGTACATTTTTGTCCAAGTTTTATATATAAAAAAAAAAAAGCTAAACAAATTTAATAAATACCTCAGGCATAATTTTACAAGTGTCTATTTTAGTAAATGGCAATCATTATTTTAATCCATATATGTCTAAGAAATTAGAAACTTGAATAATGTTGTCACTAAAAACCTTGTTCTTCGGTGACACCATATCCTGAATTTAAATCGGGCAATTCCACGGACAACTTTTATCAGTTCAAGGACCCCATTCAAGATCATGTAAGGCTGGATCCCAAATGGCACACTTCATGAGGACTTGCGGTCTCGTGGCCTTAAATTGCGCGTGTTCACCAAGTGTACGAGTCCGTAGGGTGTCCCATTCGGCATTTCTGCGCTCAGAAGTGTGCTCACGAGCGCCGCTGTTGTGCCCTCGATGCGGACTTCAGCAAAGCTTTCGCACCATCCACACGAGTTACCTACCCAGGAATCATTGAGAACATCCAATCAGATAAATGAGGGGAGGAGTTTTGTGGCTGTTTGACTTTAGGATGCATGATGTCATCAAGCCTGTCCCAAAATACACTCTCGCGTGCCCGAGTCAGGTCTGCATCACCAAGTGTGAACTCGAAGGAGGTCCACAAGGCCGGAGTGTGCCATTTGGGATCCAGCCATACTGAAGCCCCTGTGAAGCCCGTGACGTGCACATGGTAAGTTTTTGTCTAAGAATTTTTCAAATATTTAACTTTTTGGAACCACTATAACAGTGTTAAGTTCAGTTGTCCTTTGGTGTGACCAGGGCCGGCGTTTGCGTATGGCAGAGTATGGCCGTTGCCATACCCTAGCAGTCAGAGTTCAGATAAAACATCAGCTAATGATAATGCTCGGTAAAGATTTTAGGAGGGCTTTAACCCCCTAAATTTCCACCCAGTCCCCCCAAAAATGTGCGTTTCATTAATCGCCTGTCACCTTTAAAAGTGTATAGACTACTCCTTCCAATATTATCTCCGCAGCGTCAGCGTCAGAACAAAAGCAGATGACAACAACCAACGTGTGTATATTGATAGATCGTTGATATATATGCATCTGTGTAGTTATTTGTTTGTCATAATACATAAAGTTTACATAATATGATCCTGGAGCAGCAAATCAACACGGTTTCCCACTGTAAAATCGGGCTTAATTTATTTATTTATGAAATTCCTTTCATCCAAACGGCATAAAACACGTTTTTTTTGTGCATTATGTTTTGTGATTTCACCATAACGAATAGAGAGTCTCCACACCGGATTGAAGCGCGTCCGTGTGAAGACTGTGCGCGAGTCACTTCACACGGACGCGCTTCAATCCGGTGTGGAGACTCTCTATTCGTTATGGCTAAAAAAAACGTGTTCCTGCATGCCTACAACCACTAATAAACAATCGGTTTTGATGATGGGAAAAAAACTAAACTGCTTAGTGCGGATTAGAACCCAGAACCTCTGACACGCTTGGCGAAAATTTTGCCACTGGACCATTTAAGTAGCCTACAAGGAGATATGAAGCGACCTCAGAAGCTTCTGACTCCAAGGAGGAGGTGACGGGCGAGTTGTGACATACGAGGTAAGCTTAGCGCAACGGTCGCGATGTTGTCTTTTCAGACCAGTACCACCTCGCTGAGCAGCTGTGGCTTAAAGCGAGGTGAACTGCAACAACTCGAGGTATCGAATATCAGTGCAGTCAGAGGACGACTGTACATGGCCCCTCAGTCAGTGTTAGTGGACCTCGTTCTGGGAGCAGTTTGGCCCGGAGAAACGAAAGGTCTGATCACGGGCTGAGGGTTTGGCGACATGCCGGAGTGATTTGTTGTTACACAGGGCATGCCGCTCTGCCACGGTCCCCTCACATACATGGAGGAAGCCATAGCGGCTGCGTCTGCCATATGCCCCAGGAGCCTCTGAAAGTTCTTTCAGTGGGACCCTTTCTCACTTCAAGCACCAGCCGAACACACTTTTCTTGAAGAGATGTGTTGAACCGAGTCCTTCTCCTGAACTGTAAAAGAGATACTCAGCCCGTGGGCGAGATAACTCTCTCCCAGTTGACCTGAAAACCCAACTGGCTATGGAGCACTCGAAGGGTAGGACTTGTACTGATACTTCGCACCTTCGAACGCAAGAACACAGAATGGTCTGTGGAGCGGAAGGATAGAGATTTGAAGTACTGTCCTTCAGGTCGAATGCTGCAGGCCAACCTTGGGGACGGAGCATTTGAAAATGTATCTGTGTTAGTAGTTGAACGGAGGCTTTCGAAAAAGGGCCCGTTTCAATTGACACAGGTCCAAGAAGGCCATAACCCACCACATATCTAGGGTACAATGAAGTACGGGTTTAAAGAAACCGGTCTTCATGTCGGCTGGAGGAAGAGGCTACATTGCGTCCTTCGCCAGTAGGACTGCGACGTGCGCACGCAGGACAGGAGCAACGCTCAACACGAAGGTGTGATAAATATCACTAATCTTAGGAGCATCTCAGCTCAACACCTAGGTATGATGGATATCACTGAGCCAGGGCGAAAGCCAAGCGAAATGAATCACAAGCCGAGTCTGCTGGTAGTTTCGGGGCCAGGTGGAGCGTTGGAAGCATCCTTAGGGTTACACACACCGTGCCAGGGGCCAGGGAACCACAGACATACCCGAGGTGGGGCAGCGAGGTGGAGGACAGGGACCCGGCTCGGAAGGCCCGGACGCGGCCCGAAGCAGGGTCTGAGTGTGGTGCACGACACTTACCTGTTTCTACAAGACGGCCAGGGATGTGTGAGAAGGCGGATGACTGGGTCCTCAAACCCCACCCAGCTGCTGTGCTGGCGAACAAGAGGGGGCTGAGGGGTGCAAGGCTTTACAGGGTCGCACACCGCCAGACTTGCCCTCTTGGGACCCAGGAACAGAGGAATTTGCTCTTTCTTTTGAGTGTGGGTACCGCTTGTTCCGCTTCTTTTGGGAGCCAGCGGTGGAACAGACACACACAAACAAAGACTTCACCCGGCCCTTACCCGGGAGGAGGGAGTGGATCAGTGACCAACTCCAAGAGCATCCTCCTCCATCCTTGAGTGGCCCGGTCCGGAATGTTTTCGCTGTCGCTTGCCACCTGGCTTGGCAGCGCCTGGAGCGGGCTGGGCGTCCCTACTGCGGCCGGCTGGACAAGTGGAATGACATCTTGAAAAAATAACTTCAAGATAAATAACGCTGTTACTAACGGCATTACTTTTTCCAGTAACGAGTAATCTAATTGATTACTCTTCTCATCTTAATAACGCCGTTACCGTAACTGCCTAAAAATGCGGCGCGTTACTATAACTGATGAAGCTGTTTTTTTTTTCATCAGACCAACTAGATCTCTGAGCGAGAGGCAAATACTTTTTTTACTGTTCTTCCTTGGTTAGTGGGCAGAGCACGAGACAAGCGCATAAATGCTGACGATTGGCTGAGGTAGAGTAAAATGTCATTGTAAGCCAATCAGAGGTAGAGTTGGGCGGGTGTTCGAAAGCACGCATAGTGATGGGCATTCGGCTCTTTTGACTCAGCTCACTGAAAAGAGCCGGCTCTTTTGGCTCACAAACGGCTCTTTAAATGACTTTGATTATAATATTTCAATTTTTATTACATAATTATTTAATTTCTATAGGCTAAATTTGTAAAAATAGAGTCGGCTCTTCAGATATGCGAGCCAGCTCCCGTCGTTCACCTAAAAGAGCCGGCTCTTAGAGTCGGCTCATTCGCGAATCGCGAACGACTCATCAAAAGCTCATTCGCGAACGAGTCGATCCATCATCACTAACGCTCTCATTCGCGAACGACCCATCATCACTAACGGCTAACGCTCATGAATTGCGAACGACCCATCATAACGCATAGTCAGACAGGACAGGACACACAAGGAACAACACAAGCCAGTCAGGCAACGAGAGACAGGTATGGCGACGAGCCCAAATAATCCAAAAGTAGCCTTCTCTAAATGGAAGTATAGACATCACTTTGTCCCACAGCAACATTTTTTTTTTAGATGTGTGTACAATGTTTCATGTTTCTGTTAATAATGTATTGTATTAAGTGTCCATTTCATTATAATATTCAGATTTATCATAAATAATTGAACATGCACATGTATTTTAAGTTCCGTTAAAGAGGGGTAGAGGGTCACTTTTGAGCATTTAAAATTTAATTTTACTTGAAAGTAACGCAATAGGTACTTTCTTAAGTAACTAGTTACTTTTAAAATGTGTAACTGAGTAACTAATCTAGTTACTTTTTGGAAGAAGTTACTAGTAACTGTAACTAATTACTTTTTAAAAGTAACTTGCCCAACACTGCAGGGGAATGACACTGCAGTGTTGCACTGCAGGCAACACTGAACAGAGAACTGAAACAGTGAAGCACTCACTTTTCCGCCCTCTAACCAGCCGTCAACACACACAAACATTTAGAAATTTGTTGCTGTTAAAACAGCAGTTGAGAGCTCAAAGCTCGCGATCACCGCCACACTCGCGCTGTAGAAACCACCAGCACTGGGAGAGTCTTCCAGAAGAACACCGACACACTCGCTCGACGTTATAAACAACAGCACTCTTCAGAGAGATCAAATGATCGGCTCCGAAGTGAAAGGCAACTAGTGCGTACATCCACTTTTGATCGACGTCTGACGTTCTCGACTGAAAGGGAACCAATCCTGAAACCAATCCTCAGAGTTGGGGAACATTGTCAGCACAGAAGGAAGCTAGTTTTCCTCCAGGACAACCTTGTACGTGGCTTGATTCATACGTCCTTCACAAAGACAAATCTGCCCGATTCCACCCTTGGTGAAACACCCCCAGATCATCACCGATCCTCCACCAAATTTCACAGTGGGTGCGAGACGCTGTGGCTTGTAGGCCTCTCCAGGTCTCCGTCTAACCATTAGACGACCAGATGTTGGACAAAGCTGAAACCCAGTCAGCAAACAAATTTGACCCAGATTTGGCATGCGTCTGGCACAGCTGGCATTCATCCGGCACTGGCATACAGCATGTGGGCCAACCATGGCCCGGTTTTGGCAGAGATGGCACTGGATTTAAGACGGCACCCAAGACATGGGCCAGATGTCAAATGGAGTATTTGGCCCAGATGTCAAATATAGATATATTGGCCATATATGTATGGCCGATCTTGAGCTACATTTAAAATTCTTTTCAAATATTTTTGAGTAAAATCCCAATGTTTTCCCATACAGAAAGGTAATATATTCACATGTGAAACACTGTAAAATATATTGAAATACATTTTGAAAATATATTTTTTAAATGCATAACATAAAGCTCATTTTGCTTATTTAATTATGTGTGTTTATGTAAAATGATATTCATGCCTCATATATGACAGGCGATTGATGTATGATATTATTGTAGAATAGTTATCCTGTTATTATATATATATATATATATATATATATATATACACTCACCGGCCACTTTATTAGGTACCCCATGCTAGTAACGGGTTGGACCCCCTTTTGCCTTCAGAACTGCCTCAATTCTTCGTGGCATAGATTCAACAAGGTGCTGGAAGCATTCCTCAGGGAGTTTGGTCCATATTGACATGATGGCATCACACAGTTGCCGCAGATTTGTCGGCTGCACATCCATGATGCGAATCTCCCGTTCCACCACATCCCAAAGATGCTCTATTGGGTTGAGATCTGGTGACTGTGGAGGCCATTTTAGTACAGTGAACTCATTGTCATGTTCAAGAAACCAATTTGAAATGATTAGAGCTTTGTGACATGGTGGAAGTAGCCATCAGAGGATGGACATGGTCAGAAACAATGCTCAGGTAGGCCGTGGCATTTAAACGATGCCCAATTGGCACTAAGGGGCCTAAAGTGTGCCAGGAAAACATCCCCCACACCATTACACCACCACCACCAGCCTGCACAGTGGTAACAAGGCATGATGGTTCCATGTTCTCATTCTGTTTACGCCAAATTCTGACTCTAACATCTGAATGTCTCAACAGAAATCGAGACTCATCAGACCAGGCAACATTTTTCCAGTCTTCAACTGTTCAATTTTGGTGAGCTCTTGCAAATTGTAGCCTCTTTTTCCTATTTGTAGTGGAGATGAGTGGTACCCGGTGGAGTCTTCTGCTGTTGTAGCCCATCCGCCTCAAGGTTGTGCGTGTTGTGGCTTCACAAATGCTTTGCTGCATACCTCGGTTGTAACGAGTGGTTATTTCAGTCACTGTTGCCCTTCTATCAGCTCGACCCAGTCTGGCCATTCTCCTCTGACCTCTGGCATCAACAAGGCATTTCCGACCCACAGAACTGCCGCTCACTGGATGTTTTTTCTTTTTCGGACCATTCTCTGTAAACCCTAGAGATGGTTATGCGTGAAAATCCCAGTAGATTAGCAGTTTCTGAAATACTCAGACCAGCCCTTCTGGCACCAACAATCATGCCACGTTCAAAGTCACTCAAATCAACTTTCTTCCCCATACTGATGCTCGGTTTGAACTGCAGGAGATTGTCTTGACCATGTCTACATGCCTAAATGCACTGAGTTGCCGCCATGTGATTGGCTGCTTAGAAATTAAGTGTTAACGAGCAGTTGGACAGGTGTACCTAATAAAGTGGCCGGTGAGTGTATATATATATACATAACTGACTTCAAACAATGTTTTGCATTCACTGCTTTCATATTCTCATTCAGTTTACAGTTTGATGTAGCCCTATCCACTTAAACAATACATGATTAAGTTTCAGGACATTTTATTTGACTTTATGTACTACTCAGTAAACACATTTGGCCCAGATTTGGCATGCGTCTGGCACAGCTGGCATTCAACCGGAACTGGCATATAGCATGTGGGCCAAACATGGCCCGGGTTTGGCAGAGATAGCACTGGAATTAAGACGGCACCCAAGACATGGGCCAGATGTCAAATGGAGTATTTGGCCCAGATGTCAAATATAGATACAGTGGGCCATGTATGTATGGCCGATCTTGAGCCATTTAAAATCCTTTTCAAATATTTTTGAGTAAAATCCCAATGTTTTCCCATACAGAAAGGTAATATATTCATATATATGTGAAACACTGTAAAATATATTGAAATACATTTAGAAAATGTATTTCTAAAATGCATAACATAAAGCTGATGCTATGTGTGTTTATATGTAAAATTATATTCATGCCTCATATATGACAGGCGATTATATGATGTATGATATTATATCTTATATTGTAAAATAATTAGGGCCGGGACTCGATTAAAAAAATTAATCTAATTAATTAGAGGCTTTGTAATTAATTAATCGAAATTAATCGCATTTTAATCACATAAATATTTGACCTGAGAACTGTGAGAAGTAATTTTTTTTACATGGATTTTTAGTATACTATTGAATAATGACTGCATACATAAGCTTAAGCAACAAAATATTGTTTATTTTTGTTCAACCAAGTCCAGCAGACCAGTGCAATTTTCGCCATTAATAGCAATAGCAATATTGCAATAAAATAGCAATAGCATATTGCAACAAAATAGCATATTGCTACATTACACTAATAGCACTACACTAATAGCCATAATAGCCATTAAGTGTAGCAATAGCATATTGCAACAAAATAGCATATTGCTACACTACACTAATAGCAATAGCGAATTCCTTGTTGCATAGCTTGCACACAACCATGCTCTTATCGACGCGTCCATCCGTTCGTTTTTTGTAACAACATTTCCCAGCCACCGGCCAACCAAAGCGATCTCGTCAGCTTCTTCGTCATGAACGCTAGTTGGTGCGCCAGTATAATCGGTCCGCCGAAACTCATCCAGTGAGAAACGTTCCGCGGTGCAAAAATAATTGCGATTAAAAATCATTTTTTGTGTAATTAATTAACGCGTTAAAGTGTGTAATTAATTAATCTTAATTAACGCGTTAAAGTCCCGTCCCTAAGAATAATATATCCTATATACACTGTAAGACAATGATCTTTTCATAATTTTTCCACTTTTCTATATATGATTTAATCCTGCATTCAATATTATACCTAATCCTGACAGATAAAAATGAAACTATAAAACATTATTTAATTTCAACACCACACACAGTCTTATCAGAGTAACTATGAAATGTGCATCATCAACAATGGGTGTGTTGTTGACATATTTCCAGTTACTCTATGATGATTACTCTGTTACAGTTAGTTAATATATATGAAGATGATCACAAATTGAACATGTGTGTGATTGAAAGAGATTAAATATATTTGAGAAATGATAGAAACGTGTTGCCATTTATGACAGATTTTTCTCTAAACACATAGCTTCCGCATGAATCAGTGGATTAGTATCAGTTAGCCCACCTCGCGCATCGCGCCGAGTTTTTATTGAGAATTTCAAAAACCCGGAAATGCGAAGCCGAAGATAGCTATCAGAGCAAAAATCGTACTCATACTTTTTTATTTTTTTTTGTCAAATATTTTTATTTCAGATTGAATATTCTACACGTTGTGATTCAAGTTTTAGCTGGTTTTGATTCATGGCTGCAAATCTCCAAAGAGGAAAAGTGAGTGAAAATACTCCCGGAACCAGTATGTCGAAAAAGTGGGCGGGCGCTGCAGTCTTGCACAGACTTCAGTAACGGTCAATTTGCACTGAACCGGGAAAAAGGAAAAAGCGAGCAGAGTTGGTAAGTGAAAATGTCATTTAAGTTTACTTAAGTCCTTTTACGGACTTAATGATTAATTGATGTGTGAACATGCTATCGAAATTATAGTAAACTGTTCTAATTCAAATTTGCACGCCAATGACCTTGTTTAAACGCAGTTTTAATCTAGGTGTTTTAAATACAATAAACTAACATGTCCAAAAAGTCAGTCATTGTCTTATGTCACTTAAATGTAATCATCTTTGTCAGGTGTCTGTGGGTTCACTGTTCACATAGTGAATTTCTGAGCAATGTCAGGTCCTTAATGAACAAATAATGAATATGAAAGTATCGGATTTCCATAATAATCAATATCTAAATTAACATACAATTGATTTTTGTGATCAGTTTTTAATTAGTAATATTACCTAAATTAAATGATCACTTGAAATTAGAGTAAGATTGAACATGGAGCAAGACAAAAAATGAAATTAAATCCTGAAAATTTTTGAAGTGCAAGTAAAAGACAATATTAAACCTTCTGTCACGGGTATGGTGCAGGCAGATGAAGAGGCATAAGTCAAAAATCCAATTTCAATAAACTTTACTACAATAACACAAATACTCGCACGGATACAGGCAGGGCAAACACTGTAACATTTACACGTAACATATACAACGACCGACCAGGACAGACTGAACAGAAGCCAACTAAATACAAGCATGAATCAAACATAAGGTGAAAACAGGTGACACTGATGATGATAACGAGGGACAGGCTGGTAAGTGAGGGAGTGAATACAGGTGTGGAGACGAGGAGGATTCTGGGAAGTGTAGTGCAGACACAAAGACAGACTGGTGCAGACGAGGACTGTGACATTACTCCCCCCTCCCAGTAGGCGTGACCTCACGCCGTAGAACAGGGGTGGGAGGGTGGGCATCCTGGAGTCTGTGATTGGAAGGCGGACCGGGTGCAGCTGGACAGACTCCAGGATGGTCCAGGCGACCATGGCGGAGCAGGACGTGGGCGTGGCCAGGGCGGAGCAGGACGTGGGCGTGGCCAGGGCGGAGCTGTCGGACCCTCGGGCGTCCAGGGCGGTGGAGACCCTTCGGGTGGCCATGGTGGTGAGGACCCTTCGGGCGGCCCTGGCGGTGCAGACCCTTCAGGTGGCCATGGTGGTGAAGACCCTTCGGGTGGCCAAGGCGGAGAGGACCCTTCGGGCGGCCATGGTGGGGAGGACCCTTCGGGCGGCCATGGCGGAGCCCTATGGCCCCCCCCAAAAAAATTCTTGGGGAGAGTGACGGAGTCTGACAATGACTCCAGAATAGAGTCGGGGACAGGCTCTGGAACAGTCTCTGGCTGGGCAAGCGGTGAGGGCTCTTTGCTGGACAGGACGAGTGGTGAGGGCTTTGAGCTGGGCAGGACCAGCAGTGGAGAGGGCTTTGAGCTGGACGGAACCAGCGGCGAAGGGGTCTCTGGGCTGGACGGAACCAGCGGCGAAGGGGTCTCTGGGCTGGACGGAACCAGCGGCGAAGGGGTCTCTGGGCTGGACGGAACCAGCGGCGAAGGGGTCTCTGGGCTGGACGGAACCAGCGGCGAAGGGGTCTCTGGGCTGGACGGAACCAGCGGCGAAGGGGTATCTGGGCTGGACGGAACCAGCGGCAAAGGGAACTCTGGGCTGGACGGGAACTCTGGGCTGGACGGAACCAGCGGCAAAGGGAACTCTGGGCTGGACGGGAACTCTGGGCTGGACGGGACCAGCGGCGAAGGAAGCTCAGGGCTGGACGGTTCCAGCGGTGAAGGCTTGATGCAGGACGGATCTGTCTCAGGCTGGGCAGGCTGGACGTGAACCGTCTCAGGCTGGGCAGGCTGGACGTGAACCGTCTCTGGCTGGGCAGGCTGGACGTGAACCGTCTCTGGCTGGGCAGGCTGGACGTGAACCGTCTCAGGCTGGGCAGGCTGGACGTGAACCGTCTCAGGCTGGGCAGGCTGGACGTGAACCGTCTCAGGCTGGGCAGGCTGGACGTGAACCGTCTCAGGCTGGGCAGGCTGGACGTGAACCGTCTCAGGCTGGGCAGGCTGGACGTGAACCGTCTCAGGCTGGGCAGGCTGGACGTGAACCGTCTCAGGCTGGGCAGGCTGGACGTGAACCGTCTCAGGCTGGGCAGGCTGGACGTGAACCGTCTCAGGCTGGGCAGGCTGGACGTGAACCGTCTCAGGCTGGGCAGGCTGGACGTGAACCGTCTCAGGCTGGGCAGGCTGGACGTGAACCGTCTCAGGCTGGGCAGGCTGGACGTGAACCGTCTCAGGCTGGGCAGGCTGGACGTGAACCGTCTCTGGCTGGGCAGGCTGGACGTGAACCGTCTCTGGCTGGGCAGGCTGGACGTGAACCGTCTCAGGCTGGGCAGGCTGGACGTGAACCGTCTCAGGCTGGGCAGGCTGGACGTGAACCGTCTCAGGCTGGGCAGGCTGGACGTGAACCGTCTCAGGCTGGGCAGGCTGGACGTGAACCGTCTCAGGCTGGGCAGGCTGGACGTGAACCGTCTCAGGCTGGGCGTGAACCGTCTCAGGCTGGGCAGGCTGGACGTGAACCGTCTCTGGCTGGGCAGGCTGGACGTGAACCGTCTCTGGCTGGGCAGGCTGGACGTGAACCGTCTCTGGCTGGGCAGGCTGGACGTGAACCGTCTCTGGCTGGGCAGGCTGGACGTGAACCGTCTCTGGCTGGGCAGGCTGGACGTGAACCGTCTCTGGCTGGGCAGGCTGGACGTGAACCGTCTCTGGCTGGGCAGGCTGGACGTGAACCGTCTCTGGCTGGGCAGGCTGGACGTGAACCGTCTCTGGCTGGGCAGGCTGGACGTGAACCGTCTCTGGCTGGGCAGGCTGGACGTGAACCGTCTCTGGCTGGGCAGGCTGGACGGTCTCAGGCGGAAGAAGGTCAGGAAGGTCGACAAAAAGCTCAGACTCAGGCTCGGCAGAACATGACTCAGGGCCCACAGTGAGGGAGGATCCACAAACCCATAAGGTGTGGTCGATGAATTCGACAAAAGGGAGATGAAGATCTCCCAACAGCAGCATCTGGGCAAGTAGATCGTCCATCCCACTCCAGAATTGCTGCTTGAGAGATTCCTCATCTCTACTCACGTCCTGATAAAGGTTGATATAGACCTCTACATACTCCTCCAGTGATCGTCCATCCTGGGAAATCCAGTGATCTGCCCTCATGCTAATTCTCTTTTTCCTCATGGTCGGTCGTTCTGTCACAGGTATGGTGCAGGCAGATGAAGAGGCATAAGTCAAAAATCCAATTTCAATAAACTTTACTACAATAACACAAATACTCACACGGATACAGGCAGGGCAAACACTGTAACATATACAACGACCGACCAGGACAGACTGAACAGAAGCCAACTAAATACAAACATGAATCAAACATAACAAGGTGAAAACAGGTGACACTGATGATGATGATAACGAGGGACAGGCTGGTAAGTGAGGGAGTGAATACAGGTGTGGAGACGAGGAGGATTCTGGGAAGTGTAGTGCAGACACAAAGACAGACTGGTGCAGACGAGGACTGTGACACCTTCGACCAGGCCACTGCCTTTTGGGCTGGTGGGTGGATCCTTACAAATATAAATTGTCATTTATACTTTTAATATAAAAAAGTTATTTTAATAGATTTTCAAGTTTTAAGATGAGTAGAAGAAGAGAGCATGGGAGGATTTTTAATTAGGGCCCAAGCCCAAAGGGCGAAGGCCCTATTGTTTTCCTTAGGATTATTAGGGCCCAAGCCCTGAAAGGGCAAAGAGCCCTATTGTTTTCCTTAGGATTATTATTATTTTTTTTTTTTTTTTTTTTTTTTTTTTTTCTATTTTTCTTACGACTATTCGGGCACTTTTGGGGCCCTTAACATGCCCGAAAACTCTTGAAACTTTGCACGCGGGTCAGAACCCGCGGCCATCAGGGTCGGGCTGAAGATGATACCCGGGCGTGGCAGGGGGGCTAGACAGCGCCCCCTGGAACGGGGTCCGAAATCTTGGTCCATAAATCAAACACGCTTGCATGTAAGAATATGAAACTCGGTACACATATAGATCTCATCGGTTCATATATACTTCATACTCTTACTTTTTACCCCAGCCCAACAGGAAGTCGGCTATTTAGGGTTGTTTGTAAAACGCATGCAATGGAATTTAAAGTACTTCTCCTAGAGAATTCAAAGAAATGGCACAAAACTCGGTCAGCATGAAGTCAATACATTGAGGATGAAAAATTGCCAGGGGATTTTTGATATCTCGAACGGTTTGGCCGTGGCGAGGAAACGAAATTATGGCAAGAAACGTGAAACAGGAAGTGTGTTATAACTTCAGCATACATTAACTGATCTTAATGAAACTTCAGCAGTGTGTTCGTTGTAAGAGGACGATCACATGGATGTGACTATTGTGAGTCAAAGTTATAGCGCCACCAACTGGCAGCAGGAAGTGTGTCACTTTCAAAATGCTGTGAAATCACCCTCTTATTTGAACCCAAATTGCTTCAAACTTCATCTGTATAATGTAAACATACGGCAGATGTAGACCTGTGAATGGATTCTTGATATCTTTGATACTGTTGCCGTGGCAACGCATCATACTTTAAAATTCTTTTAGGATGCTTTTGAGACTCTTAGCATGCTTGAAATTGCATGAAACTCGACAGACATGTCACATTTATTAGCCAGTAGACATGTGCAAAGTTTCAGGAACGGACGTGGTGCAGGGGCTCAGTAGCGCCACCTTTTGACAAAAGTGAGAGGGTTAGTTTCATAGTTTTACCTGCAATCATAAAACTCGGCAGGAATATTGTTCAGATCAAGCCGGACAACTTTCTAATTTACAGATTTTGGCTCCGAACAAAAGAAAGTCAGATATTTTGGTTTGAATGTGGATGTTTCGGAGTAATCTCTGTCACTCTCTCCCTCTCTCTGCGTACCTCTGTGTCTGTGGGGGGAGGGGGATGTGTCTGTTTGAGTGAGAATGCTTTTAATTATTGTTGTTCAAGGTTTCGGGGGCTTTTGGGGCCCTTAACATCTTCTAAAACTCTTGAAACTTTGCACACGGGTCAGAACCCGCGGCCATCAGGGCCGGGTTGAGGCTGGTACCCGGGCGTGGCAGGGCGGCTCGACAGCGCCCCCTGGACTGGGATTCGAACACTTTTCCATAAGTCAAACACACTTGCATGTAATAATATGAAACTCGGTACACTTATAGATCTCATTGGGTTGAACAACTTTCGTGCTCTAAGTTTTACGACAGTCCAACAGGAAGCCGGCTATTATGGTTTGTTTGGAAACGCATACCCCTGAAATTCGATTTAATTCTCCTTGGGAATTGATCGGATTCCAACCAAACTCAGTCAGCATGAAGTCAAGACATTGAGGATGCTAAATTCCAGACGGATTTTTGATATCTCGAACGGTTTGGCCGTGGCGAGGAAATGAATTTTATGACTAAAAAAGGACACATAAAGTGTGTTATAACTTTGCTCGTTTTACCTACAGTTACAAAACTTGCCACGGATATTGTTCTCATAAAGCCGATCAATTTTCTAATTTAAAGTCATTAGCTCTGAGCAACAGAAAGTCAGATATTGTAGTTTGAATGGATTTCTTGTGCCCCCTGCCATTCTCTCTGTGTGTGTGTGTGTGTGTGTGTGTGTGTGTGTGTGTGTGTCTGTGTGGGGAGGGGAGCAGAGGGGAGGGGAGGGGAGGGAGGGAGGGTTGGTGTCTGTGTTTATGTGTGTGTGTGTGTGTGGCTGGCTGTTTGATTTTTCCTGCATTAAAGGATAAAGAAATCTCTAAGTCCTTGTCTTTTCGCATAACAATTTTTGTATTTTTTTTAAATGACAAAATATGCATATAACCCCCATCTTTTAAATGTATAGTTTGCTTTAAATAAAAGTAAGATTGTTTTGGTAATTGAAGCTGAATGAATTTAAAATTCATGTGCTATATTTCAATATATTTGTTTTCCTTAAAATTTTAAAACACTAACCTCATTCTCATCTGAATTAAAAAAAAAAAATTCTGTATGAAATAATACTCTGACTAAAAACACTTTTGATGTTTCTTTTTTAATCAATGTAGAATGTGTAACTTAAAAATAAACAGATTAGAGCTCTGTTTGAGGAAAATCCTGTGTGGGGAGGTGGCAGGGGGATTTATCTTTTGGGTGAGATTTAATTTAAATTATTGTTTTTCAAGGTAGCATTCTAATCAGGTAAAGCAAGTAATATTCTCTGTATCTTTATATAAATATACACACATGGTGGTAATGGCGCAGTGGATAAGACACATGCCTTTGGTGTGAGAGACCCGGGTTCGAATCCACTGTGAGACACCAATGTGTCCCTGAGCAAGACACTTAACCCCTAGTTGCTCCAGAGGTGTGCGACCTCTGACATATATGGCAATTGTAAGTCGCTTTGGATAAAAGCGTCAGCTAAATTAATGAATGCAAATGAATATGTGTGTGTGTGTGTGTGTGTGTGTGTGTATATATATATATTTATAGCTACGGGCAGAGATTACGGGCCCAAGCCGGTGGCACCGCAACCCCGGGTATAGCGCCACCAACTGGCAGCAGGAAGTGTGTCACTTTCAAAATGATTTGAAATCACCCTCTTATTTTTACCTGATTTTCTTCAAACTTCACTACTATAATGTAAACACACGGCAGATGTAGAGCTGGATGTAGACCTGACCTTTCAGAAGGTTGCTCACGCATACTTTGTGATTGATATGTGCCCTCGATGCGCACTTTTGCAGAGCCCACACCAATGCAAGCTCTACAGCACTCTTCTTTTCGACAGTCAAAGCAGGGTTACGTTTTTTTTGCACGTCGTGCACAATAACCCTAAAGGCACCAGGGTGGCGGTGCCACCGGCTTTATATATATATATATATATATATATATATATATAAATATAGCTGCGAGCAGCGATGAAGGGCCCAAGCCGGCGGCACCGCCACCCCGGTGCCTTTAGGTAACTAAAGGCACCGGGGTTGCGGTGCCACCGGCTTGGGCCCGTAATCGCTGCTCGCAGCTATATTTTATTATTAGGGCCCAAGCCCAAAGGGCGAAGGCCCTATTGTTTTCCTTAGGATTATTTATTATTATTATTATTATTATTATTAGGGCCCAAGCCCAAAGGGCGAAGGCCCTATTGTTTTCCTTAGGATTATTTATTATTATTATTATTATTATTCTTATTATTTTTTTACTACCTTTTGGACACTTTTGGAGGCCTTAACATGCTCAAAAACTCCTGAAACTTTGCACACATGTCAGAACCCGCGGCCATCAGGGCCGGGCTGATGATGGTACCCGGGCGTGGCAGGGGGGCTCGACAGCGCCCCCTGGAACGGGGTCCGAAAACATGGTCCATAACTCAAACACGCTTGCATGTAATAATATGAAACTCGGTACACATGTAGATCTCCTCGTTTCATATATACTTCACACTCTTACTTTTTACCCCAGCCCAACAGGAAGTGGGCTATTTAGGGTTGTTGGTAAAACACACGCAATGGAATGTGAAATACTCCTCCTAGAGAATTCAAACAAACGGCACGAAACTCGGTCAGCATGAAGTCAAGACATTGAGGATGAAAGTTTGCAAGGGGATTTTTGATATCTCGAACGGTTTGGCCGTGGCGAGGAAACGAAATTATGGCGAGAAACGTGAAACAGGAAGTGTGTCATAACTTCAGCATACATTAACTGATCTTGATGAAACTTCAGCAGTGTGTTCGCTGTAAGAGCCCGATCACATGGATGTGACTATTATGAGTCAAAGTTATAGCGCCACCAACTGGCAGCAGGAAGTGTGTCACTTCCTAAATGCTTTGAAATCACCCTCTTATTTTTACCCGATTTGCTTCAAACTTTATGTGTATAATGTAAACACACGGCAGATGTAGACCTGTGAAAGGATTATTGATATCTTAGATACTGTTGCCGTGGCAACACATCAAACTTTAATATTCTTGTTTGATGCTTTTGAGACTCTTAGCATGCTTGAAATTGCATGAAACTCGACAGACACAGGTATGCATATGGTTCAGATCAAGCCGGACAACTTTCTAATTAACTGTCATTAGCTCAGACCAAGAGGAAGTTAGATATTTTGGTTTGAATGTGGATGTTTCTGAGAATTTTCTCTCCCTCTCCCTCTGACAGAGAGAATGCACCCTGCCATTCGTGTGTGTGTGTGTCTGTGTCTGTGTGGGGAGGGGGGGAGGGGCTCTTTTAGTTTAAACACAAAATTATACATAGGGCCATACTGCCCTCTTGTGTCCAAAATTATATTTATATATACATTATACATATATTTGGTATGTGACTGAGGACCGAGAGCTTTTAAATACGGGACATTGATAATGGCCACGTGCAGAGCGCTCGAGGGAATTCCTATGGAAGTTCTGCTCGCTCATCGCCGTGGACGCGCACCGTTATGAATGCCCGTGCAGCCGTTAGTTTCATTTTAAAATTAGCGCCTTTTCTGGGGCCGATTGCTTGAATTGTGAGTTCAATAGCCTATTATTCTTCATGGAAACCACAACAACAAAAGAGTATAAAAGTTTGGTGTGAACGCAGCATAATGAACAAGCTGCGATCTCAAGATTGCAATGCTGGAGTGTGTGTGTGTGTGTGTGTGTGTGTGTGTGTGTGTGTGCGTGTGAGAGAGAGGCGCGGGCGAACTGTGTGTGTGTGTGTGTCTGTGTGGGGAGGGGCTCTTCGAGTGATAGTTATTATACAAAATTATACATAGGGCCATACTGCCCTCTTGTGTCCAAAATGATATTTATACATATATTTGGCAAGCATGTGACTGAGGACCGAGAGCTTTTAAATACGGACGTCCACACGGACATTGATAAGGGTTGCGCTTGCAGAGCGCTTGAGGGAATTCCTATGGAAGTAGGAATGAACTAAAAAACGTTCGCTCTGTTCTGCTCGCTCGTCGCCATGGACGCGCACCGTTATGAATGCCAGTGCAGCCGCATACTTTTTAGTGTCACTTTAAAATTAGTGCAATAACGGGGCCGATTGCTTGAATTGTGAGTTCAATAGTCTATTATTTTTCACGGAAAACACAACAACAAAAGAGTACAATGATAGATTCGCTTAAATAGGGGCTTTTACATAAAATAGCCTATTCCGTCATCATCTTTTCAGTCAACTCTTCACTCTCGTGATTAATGAAATTTGACTCCTGTTGCTGATATTTGCTGCAACTTTCGTTCCGCTCACAATTTAGTAAGCAAACACGCTTCAAATGTGTTTTTATTTTATTTTTGTGTATATATATATGTGTGTGTATATATATGTGTGTATATATATATATATATATATATATATATATATAGCTTATGTTTCAAATATGAGTTAATTAACAATCGTTGGAAAGAATGATACTTTTAATATCACTAAACCGTCATTAGGTGCCACCAGGCGACCGTCTTAATGAGCGAGTCATTGATTCATTCGTTCGAACGGCTGAGTCATTCATGAATGAGACAGATTATGGATTGGTCGTTGAATCTTTGAGTCAACCGATTCGTTCAAAATGCTGAATCATTCAGTAATGAGAACGCGTTGCTGTGAGATGCTCGATGGTTCTGCTGTGATCTTTGTTTAACTATTTTCGCTGCTGAAACAGAAAAAAAAGTCAATATTGCATCTAAAATGTAAGTGATTTGACGTGTGTGTGTGTGTGTGTGTGTGTGTGTGTGTGATTGTGTCTGTTACAGTGATTGTTTAACCCTTGTTAAAGTTTAGGCCTTGTCTTTTTGGATATATATCTTTTTATATAAAAAAAAATAGCATACAACCCATGTATTTTAAATGTATTGTTTGCTTTAAATTACATTGAGATTTGTATGTTTGGTAATTGAACCTGAATGAATTATAAATGAATGTGCTATATTTCAGATCATATATTTGTTTTCCTTAAAATTTGAACTAACACTAACTTTATTCTCATCTGAATGATAGATTATTTATTTATGTATAAAATAAAAACACATTTGATTTTTCTTTTTTAATCAATGTAGAATGTGTAACTGAAAAAATAAACAGATTAGGGCTCTGATCGAGGACAATAAATGAAAACCAATGCAATATGATGAATGTCCAAAAGATTTTTTTTGCTTTTAAACTATGTGTGTGTGTGTGTGTGTGTGTGTGTGTGTGTGTGTGTGTGTGTGTAAGAGATTTCGGTTGGGTGACAGTTGTAGTTTACAGTTTGACAAAAGCACAATGTTGTGTTTTATTGTGATTGTACACAAATATAAGTAAACACTTTGCAGTTTGAATAATGTCCTGTATGAACAAAAGGACGGGGTATGTTTTTATGTCTACATTGTTCAATCACGCCTCACACACACACACACACACACACACACCAACTATTTTTCTAATCAGATCAGGCAAGTAATATTCTGTCTTGGCACACTTCATATAACTTTCAAACTTGTGTACTTATTTCATGTGTGCATTAAGTCCATGAGACCGTAGGGTGTCTCATTTTTCATTTTAGGTTTCAGAAGGTTGCTCACGCATACTTTGTGGTTGATATGTGCCCTCAATGCACACTTTTGCAGAGCCCACACCAATGCAAGCTCTACAGCACACATCTTCTCAAAGGTCAAAGCGGAGTTACGATATTGCCCGTCATGCACAGTAACCCTAAAGGCACCGGGGTGGCGGTGCCACCGGCTTGTTTATATATATATATATATATATATAAATATAGCTGCGAGCAGCGATGAAGGGCCAAAGCCGGCGGCACCGCCACTCCGGTGCCTTTAGGTAACTAAAGGCACCGGGGTTGCGGTGCCACCGGCTTGGGCCCGTAATCGCTGCTCGCAGCTATATTTATATATATATATATATATTTATTATTATTATTATTATTTTACTACCTTTTGGACACTTTTGGAGGCCTTAACATGCTCAAAAACTCCTGAAACTTTGCACACATGTCAGAACCCGCGGCCATCAGGGCCGGGCTGAAGATGGTACCCGGGCGTGGCAGGGGGGCTCGACAGCGCCCCCTGGAACGGGGTCCGAAAACATGGTCCATAACTCAAACACGCTTGCATGTAATAATATGAAACTCGGTACACATGTAGATCTCCTCGTTTCATATATACTTCACACTCTTACTTTTTACCCCAGCCCAACAGGAAGTGGGCTATTTAGGGTTGTTGGTAAAACACACGCAATGGAATGTGAAATACTCCTCCTAGAGAATTCAAACAAACGGCACGAAACTCGGTCAGCATGAAGTCAAGACATTGAGGATGAAAGTTTGCGAGGGGATTTTTGATATCTCGAGCGGTTTGGCCGTGGCGAGGAAACAAAATTATGGCGAGAAACGTGAAACAGGAAGTGTGTCATAACTACTGCATACATTAACTGATCTTGATGAAACTTCAACAGTGTGTTCGTTGTAAGAGCCCGATCACATGGATGTGACTATTGTGAGTCAAAGTTATAGCGCCACCAACTGGCAGCAGGAAGTGTGTCACTTCCTAAATGCTTTGAAATCACCCTCTTATTTTTACCCGATTTGCTTCAAACTTTATGTGTATAATGTAAACACACGGCAGATGTAGACCTGTGAAAGGATTATTGATATCTTAGATACTGTTGCCGTGGCAACACATCAAACTTTAATATTCTTGTTTGATGCTTTTGAGACTCTTAGCATGCTTGAAATTGCATGAAACTCGACAGACACAGGTATGCATATGGTTCAGATCAAGCCGGACAACTTTCTAATTAACTGTCATTAGCTCAGACCAAGAGGAAGTTAGATATTTTGGTTTGAATGTGGATGTTTCTGAGAATTTTCTCTCCCTCTCCCTCTGACAGAGAGAATGCACCCTGCCATTCGTGTGTGTCTGTGTCTGTGTCTGTGTGGGGAGGGGGGGAGGGGCTCTTTTAGTTTAAACACAAAATTATACATAGGGCCATACTGCCCTCTTGTGTCCAAAATTATATTTATATATACATTATACATATATTTGGTATGTGACTGAGGACCGAGAGCTTTTAAATACGGGACATTGATAATGGCCACGTGCAGAGCGCTCGAGGGAATTCCTATGGAAGTTCTGCTCGCTCATCGCCGTGGACACGCACCGTTATGAATGCCCGGTCAGCCGTTAGTTTCATTTTAAAATTAGCGCCTTTTCTGGGGCCGATTGCTTGAATTGTGAGTTCAATAGCCTATTATTCTTCATGGAAACCACAACAACAAAAGAGTATAAAAGTTTGGTGTGAACGCAGCATAATGAACAAGCTGCGATCTCAAGATTGCAATGCTGGAGTGTGTGTGTGTGTGTGTGTGTGTGTGTGTGTGTGTGTGTGTGCGTGTGAGAGAGAGGCGCGGGCGAACTGTGTGTGTGTGTGTGTCTGTGTGGGGAGGGGCTCTTCGAGTGATAGTTATTATACAAAATTATACATAGGGCCATACTGCCCTCTTGTGTCCAAAATGATATTTATACATATATTTGGCAAGCATGTGACTGAGGACCGAGAGCTTTTAAATACGGACGTCCACACGGACATTGATAAGGGTTGCGCTTGCAGAGCGCTTGAGGGAATTCCTATGGAAGTAGGAATGAACTAAAAAACGTTTGCTCTGTTCTGCTCGCTCGTCGCCATGGACGCGCACCGTTATGAATGCCAGTGCAGCCGCATACTTTTTAGTGTCACTTTAAAATTAGTGCAATAACGGGGCCGATTGCTTGAATTGTGAGTTCAATAGTCTATTATTTTTCACGGAAAACACAACAACAAAAGAGTACAATGATAGATTCGCTTAAATAGGGGCTTTTACATAAAATAGCCTATTCCGTCATCATCTTTTCAGTCAACTCTTCACTCTCGTGATTAATGAAATTTGACTCCTGTTGCTGATATTTGCTGCAACTTTCGTTCCGCTCACAATTTAGTAAGCAAACACGCTTCAAATGTGTTTTTATTTTATTTTTGTGTATATATATATGTGTGTGTATATATATGTGTGTATATATATATATATATATATATATATATATATAGCTTATGTTTCAAATATGAGTTAATTAACAATCGTTGGAAAGAATGATACTTTTAATATCACTAAACCGTCATTAGGTGCCACCAGGCGACCGTCTTAATGAGCGAGTCATTGATTCATTCGTTCGAACGGCTGAGTCATTCATGAATGAGACAGATTATGGATTGGTCGTTGAATCTTTGAGTCAACCGATTCGTTCAAAATGCTGAATCATTCAGTAATGAGAACGCGTTGCTGTGAGATGCTCGATGGTTCTGCTGTGATCTTTGTTTAACTATTTTCGCTGCTGAAACAGAAAAAAAAGTCAATATTGCATCTAAAATGTAAGTGATTTGACGTGTGTGTGTGTGTGTGTGTGTGTGTGTGTGTGATTGTGTCTGTTACAGTGATTGTTTAACCCTTGTTAAAGTTTAGGCCTTGTCTTTTTGGATATATATCTTTTTATATAAAAAAAAATAGCATACAACCCATGTATTTTAAATGTATTGTTTGCTTTAAATTACATTGAGATTTGTATGTTTGGTAATTGAACCTGAATGAATTATAAATGAATGTGCTATATTTCAGATCATATATTTGTTTTCCTTAAAATTTGAACTAACACTAACTTTATTCTCATCTGAATGATAGATTATTTATTTATGTATAAAATAAAAACACATTTGATTTTTCTTTTTTAATCAATGTAGAATGTGTAACTGAAAAAATAAACAGATTAGGGCTCTGATCGGGGACAATAAATGAAAACCAATGCAATATGATGAATGTCCAAAAGATTTTTTTTGCTTTTAAACTATGTGTGTGTGTGTGTGTGTGTGTGTGTGTGTGTGTGTGTGTGTGTAAGAGATTTCGGTTGGGTGACAGTTGTAGTTTACAGTTTGACAAAAGCACAATGTTGTGTTTTATTGTGATTGTACACAAATATAAGTAAACACTTTGCAGTTTGAATAATGTCCTGTATGAACAAAAGGACGGGGTATGTTTTTATGTCTACATTGTTCAATCACGCCTCACACACACACACACACACACACACCAACTATTTTTCTAATCAGATCAGGCAAGTAATATTCTGTCTTGGCACACTTCATATAACTTTCAAACTTGTGTACTTATTTCATGTGTGCATTAAGTCCATGAGACCGTAGGGTGTCTCATTTTTCATTTTAGGTTTCAGAAGGTTGCTCACGCATACTTTGTGGTTGATATGTGCCCTCAATGCACACTTTTGCAGAGCCCACACCAATGCAAGCTCTACAGCACACATCTTCTCAAAGGTCAAAGCGGAGTTACGATATTGCCCGTCATGCACAGTAACCCTAAAGGCACCGGGGTGGCGGTGCCACCGGCTTGTTTATATATATATATATATATATATAAATATAGCTGCGAGCAGCGATGAAGGGCCAAAGCCGGCGGCACCGCCACTCCGGTGCCTTTAGGTAACTAAAGGCACCGGGGTTGCGGTGCCACCGGCTTGGGCCCGTAATCGCTGCTCGCAGCTATATTTATATATATATATATATATTTATTATTATTATTATTATTTTACTACCTTTTGGACACTTTTGGAGGCCTTAACATGCTCAAAAACTCCTGAAACTTTGCACACATGTCAGAACCCGCGGCCATCAGGGCCGGGCTGAAGATGGTACCCGGGCGTGGCAGGGGGGCTCGACAGCGCCCCCTGGAACGGGGTCCGAAAACATGGTCCATAACTCAAACACGCTTGCATGTAATAATATGAAACTCGGTACACATGTAGATCTCCTCGTTTCATATATACTTCACACTCTTACTTTTTACCCCAGCCCAACAGGAAGTGGGCTATTTAGGGTTGTTGGTAAAACACACGCAATGGAATGTGAAATACTCCTCCTAGAGAATTCAAACAAACGGCACGAAACTCGGTCAGCATGAAGTCAAGACATTGAGGATGAAAGTTTGCGAGGGGATTTTTGATATCTCGAGCGGTTTGGCCGTGGCGAGGAAACAAAATTATGGCGAGAAACGTGAAACAGGAAGTGTGTCATAACTACTGCATACATTAACTGATCTTGATGAAACTTCAACAGTGTGTTCGTTGTAAGAGCCCGATCACATGGATGTGACTATTGTGAGTCAAAGTTATAGCGCCACCAACTGGCAGCAGGAAGTGTGTCACTTCCTAAATGCTTTGAAATCACCCTCTTATTTTTACCCGATTTGCTTCAAACTTTATGTGTATAATGTAAACACACGGCAGATGTAGACCTGTGAAAGGATTATTGATATCTTAGATACTGTTGCCGTGGCAACACATCAAACTTTAATATTCTTGTTTGATGCTTTTGAGACTCTTAGCATGCTTGAAATTGCATGAAACTCGACAGACACAGGTATGCATATGGTTCAGATCAAGCCGGACAACTTTCTAATTAACTGTCATTAGCTCAGACCAAGAGGAAGTTAGATATTTTGGTTTGAATGTGGATGTTTCTGAGAATTTTCTCTCCCTCTCCCTCTGACAGAGAGAATGCACCCTGCCATTCGTGTGTGTCTGTGTCTGTGTCTGTGTGGGGAGGGGGGGAGGGGCTCTTTTAGTTTAAACACAAAATTATACATAGGGCCATACTGCCCTCTTGTGTCCAAAATTATATTTATATATACATTATACATATATTTGGTATGTGACTGAGGACCGAGAGCTTTTAAATACGGGACATTGATAATGGCCACGTGCAGAGCGCTCGAGGGAATTCCTATGGAAGTTCTGCTCGCTCATCGCCGTGGACACGCACCGTTATGAATGCCCGGTCAGCCGTTAGTTTCATTTTAAAATTAGCGCCTTTTCTGGGGCCGATTGCTTGAATTGTGAGTTCAATAGCCTATTATTCTTCATGGAAACCACAACAACAAAAGAGTATAAAAGTTTGGTGTGAACGCAGCATAATGAACAAGCTGCGATCTCAAGATTGCAATGCTGGAGTGTGTGTGTGTGTGTGTGTGTGTGTGTGTGTGTGTGCGTGTGAGAGAGAGGCGCGGGCGAACTGTGTGTGTGTGTGTGTCTGTGTGGGGAGGGGCTCTTCGAGTGATAGTTATTATACAAAATTATACATAGGGCCATACTGCCCTCTTGTGTCCAAAATGATATTTATACATATATTTGGCAAGCATGTGACTGAGGACCGAGAGCTTTTAAATACGGACGTCCACACGGACATTGATAAGGGTTGCGCTTGCAGAGCGCTTGAGGGAATTCCTATGGAAGTAGGAATGAACTAAAAAACGTTCGCTCTGTTCTGCTCGCTCGTCGCCATGGACGCGCACCGTTATGAATGCCAGTGCAGCCGCATACTTTTTAGTGTCACTTTAAAATTAGTGCAATAACGGGGCCGATTGCTTGAATTGTGAGTTCAATAGTCTATTATTTTTCACGGAAAACACAACAACAAAAGAGTACAATGATAGATTCGCTTAAATAGGGGCTTTTACATAAAATAGCCTATTCCGTCATCATCTTTTCAGTCAACTCTTCACTCTCGTGATTAATGAAATTTGACTCCTGTTGCTGATATTTGCTGCAACTTTCGTTCCGCTCACAATTTAGTAAGCAAACACGCTTCAAATGTGTTTTTATTTTATTTTTGTGTATATATATATGTGTGTGTATATATATGTGTGTATATATATATATATATATATATATATATATATATATAGCTTATGTTTCAAATATGAGTTAATTAACAATCGTTGGAAAGAATGATACTTTTAATATCACTAAACCGTCATTAGGTGCCACCAGGCGACCGTCTTAATGAGCGAGTCATTGATTCATTCGTTCGAACGGCTGAGTCATTCATGAATGAGACAGATTATGGATTGGTCGTTGAATCTTTGAGTCAACCGATTCGTTCAAAATGCTGAATCATTCAGTAATGAGAACGCGTTGCTGTGAGATGCTCGATGGTTCTGCTGTGATCTTTGTTTAACTATTTTCGCTGCTGAAACAGAAAAAAAAGTCAATATTGCATCTAAAATGTAAGTGATTTGACGTGTGTGTGTGTGTGTGTGTGTGTGTGTGTGTGTGATTGTGTCTGTTACAGTGATTGTTTAACCCTTGTTAAAGTTTAGGCCTTGTCTTTTTGGATATATATCTTTTTATATAAAAAAAAATAGCATACAACCCATGTATTTTAAATGTATTGTTTGCTTTAAATTACATTGAGATTTGTATGTTTGGTAATTGAACCTGAATGAATTATAAATGAATGTGCTATATTTCAGATCATATATTTGTTTTCCTTAAAATTTGAACTAACACTAACTTTATTCTCATCTGAATGATAGATTATTTATTTATGTATAAAATAAAAACACATTTGATTTTTCTTTTTTAATCAATGTAGAATGTGTAACTGAAAAAATAAACAGATTAGGGCTCTGATCGAGGACAATAAATGAAAACCAATGCAATATGATGAATGTCCAAAAGATTTTTTTTGCTTTTAAACTATGTGTGTGTGTGTGTGTGTGTGTGTGTGTGTGTGTGTGTGTGTGTGTGTGTGTAAGAGATTTCGGTTGGGTGACAGTTGTAGTTTACAGTTTGACAAAAGCACAATGTTGTGTTTTATTGTGATTGTACACAAATATAAGTAAACACTTTGCAGTTTGAATAATGTCCTGTATGAACAAAAGGACGGGGTATGTTTTTATGTCTACATTGTTCAATCACGCCTCACACACACACACACACACACACACCAACTATTTTTCTAATCAGATCAGGCAAGTAATATTCTGTCTTGGCACACTTCATATAACTTTCAAACTTGTGTACTTATTTCATGTGTGCATTAAGTCCATGAGACCGTAGGGTGTCTCATTTTTCATTTTAGGTTTCAGAAGGTTGCTCACGCATACTTTGTGGTTGATATGTGCCCTCAATGCACACTTTTGCAGAGCCCACACCAATGCAAGCTCTACAGCACACATCTTCTCAAAGGTCAAAGCGGAGTTACGATATTGCCCGTCATGCACAGTAACCCTAAAGGCACCGGGGTGGCGGTGCCACCGGCTTGTTTATATATATATATATATATATATATATATATATATATAAATATAGCTGCGAGCAGCGATGAAGGGCCAAAGCCGGCGGCACCGCCACTCCGGTGCCTTTAGGTAACTAAAGGCACCGGGGTTGCGGTGCCACCGGCTTGGGCCCGTAATCGCTGCTCGCAGCTATATTTATTATTATTATTATTATTTTTTTACTACCTTTTGGACACTTTTGGAGGCCTTAACATGCTCAAAAACTCCTGAAACTTTGCACACATGTCAGAACCCGCGGCCATCAGGGCCGGGCTGAAGATGGTACCCGGGCGTGGCAGGGGGGCTCGACAGCGCCCCCTGGAACGGGGTCCGAAAACATGGTCCATAAATCAAACATGCTTGCATGTAATAATATGAAACTCGGTACACATGTAGATCTCCTCGTTTCATATATACTTCACACTCTTACTTTTTACCCCAGCCCAACAGGAAGTGGGCTATTTAGGGTTGTTGGTAAAACACACACAATGGAATGTGAAATACTCCTCCTAGAGAATTCAAACAAACGGCACGAAACTCGGTCAGCATGAAGTCAAGACATTGAGGATGAAAGTTTGCGAGGGGATTTTTGATATCTCGAACGGTTTGGCCGTGGCGAGGAAACAAAATTATGGCGAGAAACGTGAAACAGGAAGTGTGTCATAACTACTCCATACATTAACTGATCTTGATGAAACTTCAACAGTGTGTTCGTTGTAAGAGCCCGATCACATGGATGTGACTATTGTGAGTCAAAGTTATAGCGCCACCAACTGGCAGCAGGAAGTGTGTCACTTCCTAAATGCTTTGAAATCACCCTCTTATTTTTACCCGATTTGCTTCAAACTTTATGTGTATAATGTAAACACACGGCAGATGTAGACCTGTGAAAGGATTATTGATATCTTAGATACTGTTGCCGTGGCAACACATCAAACTTTAATATTCTTGTTTGATGCTTTTGAGACTCTTAGCATGCTTGAAATTGCATGAAACTCGACAGACACAGGTATGCATATGGTTCAGATCAAGCCGGACAACTTTCTAATTAACTGTCATTAGCTCAGA
Source organism: Rhinichthys osculus (assembly GCA_029959095.1). Taxonomy (NCBI): domain Eukaryota; kingdom Metazoa; phylum Chordata; class Actinopteri; order Cypriniformes; family Leuciscidae; genus Rhinichthys; species Rhinichthys osculus. The sequence continues at coordinate 41,786,559 of JARWKJ010000007.1, forward strand.
CCAAGAGGAAGTTAGATATTTTGGTTTGAATGTGGATGTTTCTGAGAATTTTCTCTCCCTCTCCCTCTGACAGAGAGAATGCACCCTGCCATTCGTGTGTGTCTGTGTCTGTGTCTGTGTGGGGAGGGGGGGAGGGGGGGAGGGGCTCTTTTAGTTTAAACACAAAATTATACATAGGGCCATACTGCCCTCTTGTGTCCAAAATTATATTTATATATACATTATACATATATTTGGTATGTGACTGAGGACCGAGAGCTTTTAAATACGGGACATTGATAATGGCCACGTGCAGAGCGCTCGAGGGAATTCCTATGGAAGTTCTGCTCGCTCATCGCCGTGGACGCGCACCGTTATGAATGCCCGTGCAGCCGTTAGTTTCATTTTAAAATTAGCGCCTTTTCTGGGGCCGATTGCTTGAATTGTGAGTTCAATAGCCTATTATTCTTCATGGAAACCACAACAACAAAAGAGTATAAAAGTTTGGTGTGAACGCAGCATAATGAACAAGCTGCGATCTCAAGATTGCAATGCTGGAGTGTGTGTGTGTGTGTGTGTGTGTGTGTGTGTGTGCGTGTGAGAGAGAGGCGCGGGCGAACTGTGTGTGTGTGTGTGTCTGTGTGGGGAGGGGCTCTTCGAGTGATAGTTATTATACAAAATTATACATAGGGCCATACTGCCCTCTTGTGTCCAAAATGATATTTATACATATATTTGGCAAGCATGTGACTGAGGACCGAGAGCTTTTAAATACGGACGTCCACACGGACATTGATAAGGGTTGCGCTTGCAGAGCGCTTGAGGGAATTCCTATGGAAGTAGGAATGAACTAAAAAACGTTTGCTCTGTTCTGCTCGCTCGTCGCCATGGACGCGCACCATTATGAATGCCAGTGCAGCCGCATACTTTTTAGTGTCACTTTAAAATTAGTGCAATAACGGGGCCGATTGCTTGAATTGTGAGTTCAATAGTCTATTATTTTTCACGGAAAACACAACAACAAAAGAGTACAATGATAGATTCGCTTAAATAGGGGCTTTTACATAAAATAGCCTATTCCGTCATCATCTTTTCAGTCAGATCTTCACTCTCGTGATTAATGAAATTTGACTCCTGTTGCTGATATTTGCTGCAACTTTCGTTCCGCTCACAATTTAGTAAGCAAACACGCTTCAAATGTGTTTTTATTTTATTTTTGTGTATATATATATGTGTGTGTATATATATGTGTGTATATATATATATATATATATATATATAGCTTATGTTTCAAATATGAGTTAATTAACAATCGTTGGAAAGAATGATACTTTTAATATCACTAAACCGTCATTGGGTGCCGCCAGGCGACCGTCTTAATGAGCGAGTCATTGATTCATTCGTTCAAACGATTCGTTCGAACGGCTGAGTCATTCATGAATGAGACAGATTATGGATTGGTCGTTGAATCTTTGAGTCAACCGATTCGTTCAAAATGCTGAATCATTCAGTAATGAGAACGCGTTGCTGTGAGATGCTCGATGGTTCTGCTGTGATCTTTGTTTAACTATTTTCGCTGCTGAAACAGAAAAAAAAGTCAATATTGCATCTAAAATGTAAGTGATTTGACGTGTGTGTGTGTGTGTGTGTGTGTGTGTGTGTGATTGTGTCTGTTACAGTGATTGTTTAACCCTTGTTAAAGTTTAGGCCTTGTCTTTTTGGATATATATCTTTTTATAAAAAAAAAATAGCATACAACCCATGTATTTTAAATGTATTGTTTGCTTTAAATTACATTAAGATTTGTATGTTTGGTAATTGAACCTGAATGAATTTTAAATGAATGTGCTATATTTCAGAGTTTTCCTTAAAATTTGAACTAACACTAACTTTATTCTCATCTGAATGATAGATTATTTATTTCTGTATAAAATAAAATAGAGATTTTGGTTGGGTGACAGTTGTAGTTTACAGTTTGACAAAACACAATGTTGTGTTTTATTGCGATTGTTCACAAATATAAGTAAACACTTTACAGTTTGAATAATGTCCTGTATGAACAAAAGGACGGAGTATGTTTTTATGTCTACATTGTTCAATCACGTTTCACACACACACACACACACACACACACACACACAAACTTTTTTTCTAATCAGATCAGGCAAGTAATATTCTGTCTTGGCACAATTGATTTAACTTTCATAACTTACTTATTTCATGTGTCCATTAAGTCCATAAGACCGTAGGGTGTCTCATTTTTCATTTTAGGTTTCAGAAGGTTGCTCACGCATATGATATGTGCCCTCAATGCACACTTTTGCAGAGCCCACACCAATGCAAGCTCTACAGTACACATCTTCTCAACAGTCAAAGCGGGGTTAAGTTATTGCCCGTCATGCACAGTAACCCTAAAGGCACCAGGGTGGCGGTGCCACCGGCTTGTTTATATATATATATATATATATATATATATATATATAAATATATAAATATAGCTGCGAGCAGCGATGAAGGGCCAAAGCCGGTGGCACCGCCACTCCGGTGCCTTTAGGTAACTAAAGGCACCGGTGTTGCGGTGCCACCGGCTTGGGCCCGTAATCGCTGCTCGCAGCTATATTTATATATATATATATATATATATATATATATATTTATTATTATTTGTTTAAATAATATTTTGAAAGTGGCATTCTTTTTGAAAAACTACACTGTCATGCTGTTTTTAATTTGATTATGTAGTGCTACATGGGATTGCAGTTCTTTTTATAAAGCCTTTAATTACACAGTCTTGTACCTTTTGTCTTTTTGTCCAGTTTTCAAAAAAAAATCCTCTAAATCAAAGTTCAGTGTAGAGATTGACCTCACAAAGGTTTTTTTTCTCTCTTTCTCTCTTTACTTAAATGCTTAAAGCATGAATGTAAAAAACAAATCTGGAACCAGCATGAATGCACTATATTAGAGATTAAGAAAGTGAAGGAGGGAGAGAACATTTTATGTATATGCATCAATACAAGCTCAAGGTTGAAAAAAAGTAAAAATAAACATGATCTTAAATGATCTTTCGCCTGTAGTAGACAGTCAAAATTTGAATTTGAATCTGGGTTCAGGTTTTGTTGTAATATTGCATTTTATTCAATATCCACATTACCTGATGATGCATAAGTTAATTATACACCATTGTGTTTTTCAGCGGCTGTGAGACATAACCGTCTAACATCTGATGCCACAGAGAAAGACATTGATTCCACCGTTAAAAGATGGCTGTAGTGTATCTGGACCCAGACAGAGATGGTGGACGAAAAGAAAGGATGGAGAGCAAAGTGCATGGACAATATGACTGGTTAACGGGCTTTAGGCATGGATGTTCAAAAGCTCTGTCCAGAGTTCAACTTGTTCAGTGACAGAATCATGACTGTTTCAGAGTCATTTGAAGAGTGCTACTTGTTCCTAGCCATAAACGTGGACGTTCAAGTATTTTGTGAAGTGAAACTTGTTGATGACTAGAAATAAACATGTTCTAGTGTAAAATGTTTAGTGAATCTTGTTCGTGACCAGAAACATGGATGATCAAGTAACATTTAAAGTGAAACGTCATGAACCAAAAAAACGGCACTTGTTTTATTTTATTTTTTATTTATTTTTTTGCTGAACTGAGAGAGGAGTGTCAGTTTAGAGAGAGAAATGTCAGATGCTAATGCTTTGATGTTTAACACAATTAAATATTTGTTCAGAATACTGTCTTGTTATGCCTATTCATTTGGGAGGGGTGTGTAAGTGGCTTGGTTATGGTGGTGTTGAGGCTGGAACTCATCTGGTCCAGACCAGAATAGGGCCAGCTATGGTCATACAGGTGGCTGAGATATGGATCTGTCATGGCCCATCTGTGGCCCATATTGTGGCTGCCAGGTTTAGTTCACCTGGGTTTCAGTCTCCGGTGTGGCTCAGTTCTGGCCTTTCTGCTTAAATATGGTGTTGATATGGTTTACTTAAGGTTATGTTTTGGTTCCAATGTTACATTTTGATCTGGCCCAAATCTGGGCCAGTTATGGGTAATTAACTTGGCTGAGACTTGGTCCAGTTATGGCCCATGTGTGGCCCTTGTCTGGAATCCAGACCTGGTCCACACTAGTACCGTCATTCATTGCGGTATGTGGGCCAAGCAAAAGCTGGTTGTGTGGGCCGGAGCTGGGCCAGAGAAAAATTGCTATGTGGGAAATTGATGATCTGGAGGTGTTTCAGCAATGCTGCAATCGGGAAGAGTTGTCTTTTTTAATTTGCAGATAAATAACTCACTTAGCTAGCAATCGTCAAAGTTTTTTATAAGGAAATTAACAAAGTTCAATCAATAAACTTTTTTTCTTTTTAGTAAAATAGTTTAAAACATAATAGTTGAGCATAGTTGAGCAGCATATCACAAGACACTATTGCAAGACATATGACAAATTGATTAGCGTTTTACCTTTTTAAAACATGGTATGTTGGACACAGTTTGTCAGTGCCGTACAAAAGGTCTGAGCCAGGACATCTCAAAAAGCAGCCTGGGTACGTAGACACTCGCCACCGTTTCTTTTCATCGCTGATGGATGTTTCTCCACGTTGCTTTGCATAACTCCGGGTCGACATCAACACCAAGCTTTGTTGCAATTACCTTCCAGGAATTAAATTCCTTCTCTGAATCTTTAAAGTCTCTCCACGAGCGATCGTACAGGTGCGGATACATGTGTACCAGTTTGTACCAGCTGTTTTGAACTGCCGAAACATATCAGTTCATTCTTCCATTTCATTTAAAGTATATTTGGGCCTTAAATGAAAAGTATATTGGGGCCCTAGTAAAATTTCCTTTCAATAACCCTGCGTCCGAAATCAAAAACTTCATATAGAATACTTATGCAGTATGTCTGAATTCATAGTATTTGAAAAATAGTAGGCAAAAGGTATCCTGATGACCTACTACTTATGCAGAGATTCTGAAGTGTGCATGCGATGGACACTTTAAGTCACTTTCATTTATATAGCGCTTTTAACTATATAAGTTTGTTATAAGATTGTTTCAAAGCAGCTTTACAGTGATAATAGGAAATTAAAGTAAAAGAGATTGTTTTGGACCACAATTCACTTCCAACGTACTGTCAGAGTTGTGCAAGTCCTGGGTAAGCATCTAGACACTCACTACCAGTTATCACCCTCAAACAAACCTTACAGAAATAATTAACAGGACAGTAAAAACAATGATTGCATCATATGTGAGACAATATCATCAAACATGGGACCAGTGGTTACCTGAGCTAATGCCGGGTACACACCAAAAGATTTTTACATTTTACATTTTATTTTAAGATTTTCAAAATGTGATAGACTACAAACATGAGGACAAAAAAATCCTAGATTTAACCGTTTTGCTCCTATATTGTGTGGTGTGCCGTGATGTGACAAATACAGCACACCACACACGAACAGATTTTCAACCCGAGTCTCGACTGTGAACACAGGAAATCTCGCAAAATCCCGTGAGACTTCAAAATAAGCATGGCGGACGATATGCAGGAAGAAATTGCGATGATAGTGTTTGGAATGATTTTCACAGAAAATTCACGGGGAAAAAAAGAAAAGGGTTTTGGTGAAGTCGTGGAGACGGCGGGAACATGGTATGTACACGTTACAGAGCGAGCTAGAGGTGAGCAATGGTCACAAAATCACACAGCTATGTTTTTTATAATTGTTGTTCTCAGAGGGTTGTTTCATAAAACAAGATTAGAATACAAGCCAGGCTTATTTTGGTTAGTCAGACTTATTGTCGTTGGATTCTGTTTCATGAAGCAAACTTAAAATAGTTCAAACTCAGTTACTCTAGCAACTTATGCTGGGAAACTAACCTGGTCCAGGGCAGGCTAACTGTCAGGCTAAGCCTCAGCTGTTACACAGATCCTCTAACATTGACCAATAGGGACACAATGATATTACCACTGACATTCTCTCATACCATTATTGGACTTTATTAACCACTATTAGTCCAAAAATAAATATACAGTATACAGAAAATCAACTTAAATATGGCTACAATGATAGATATATAGAAATAAAGATAGATTATATATATATATATCCTACAAGTTTTCATATCTTACTGGCTGAATGTGTTCTGCCCAATATGTAATTTGATTGTTTTAAAGATTTATGAATACATTTCTCTCTGGTTTTGTTTGTCAGCTGTATGTCATGGTTATCAGAAGATCAGAGAAAATTACAATCTAATAAAAAGCTTTTTAAAGCAGAAGTTAAAATCACAAAATGCAGTATACAGTATATTAACCTATTTGATTACCCAATTACAATAGTCCCTTTAGTTATTGCTATCATAAAAATACACTTGTAGGTTTAAAATTCTAAATAAGGCACATCTAATATCCAAAGTACAAGTAGTTTAGCATATATATATATATATATATATATATATATATATATATATATATATATACACAGTGTATGTATATGTACTTTATTATGTCTTTGGTTTTTGATACACCGTCTGGTGCACCTGGACATATCATCAGTGATGTAACCTAGGATCACAGGGGGTTTCGGGTCTTTCAACAATCAGACCCCCTCCCCTAGGCGACCCAGCCGGGGTGATCAAGTCCCAGCTTATGTCCAGGTAGCACTACTAGCCTACATGCCATGCCTCTCCTCTCCTGATCCACAGCCACCTTGATGCTACTTCTGCAGCATCAGTGGCCAACTTGATGGCCCTTCGCTGACTCGCCCCTGTGATGCCAAGCATTTTGTAGGCCCTGCAGAGGGAATTGCCCACAAACCCTCGACATCCCACTTCGACCGGTTGGCATATTGCCCGCCACCCATTGCTCCGGCAACCCTCCACAAGCTGGGAGTATTTTGCCCTCTTTCTTTCGTTGGCCTCCTCCATACGGTCCTCCCAAGGCACTGTTAACTCTAAGAGGATTACCTGCTTGGAGGCCTCTGAGGTGAGCACAATGTCAGGCCTTAATGTTGTTATGGCAACTGCTTCAGGAAACTTCAGCTGCTTGCCCAGATCAACTGCCAGCTCCCAGTCGCGCGCCATTGCCAACACGCCAGAGGAGGTGCCCCGGGCAGCTGGTGTTAACTTCTCCCCAGCTCTGACAAAGGCTGTGGACTTCACTGGGCGAAGGCTCTTGCTGTGGCTAATTCCACTGCAGATAGAATCCGCTACGGCTTTTAGGACCTGGTCATGCCGCCAACGGTAACGCCCTTCGCCCAGGGCTTTTGGACAGCAGCTCAGGATGTGTTCCAACGTTCCTCTCCTCTGGCAGAGGGGGCATGCTGGTGTCTCCACCTTTCCCCAGGAGAAGAGGTTGGACGGACTTGGCAACACGTCATAGACCGCCTGGATCAGGAATTTTATCCTGTAGGGTTCAGCCTTCCAAAGCTCAGTCCATGTGACTTTGCGCTCCACTGTTCGCTCCCATCTTGTCCAGGCGCCCTGTTGCCGCATCCCAGCCATCTGACAAGCTCGCTTCTCCTCAACTGCTGCACGCACCTCCTCCAGGATCAGGGACCTCCTCTCTTTCCCTTCTGCCTTGTCGTAACGAGGAGTTCTTCTGCTTCCCAGGCCAGCTCTCCCATGTGCCACTGAGCCCACCAACACCCTTTGCCGTAGCCTTGACTCTGCGTCTTCCACTGCCACGGCAGCCCTCCACTTCCGCCCTGTCCTGACCTCAATCCCAGCCTGGGCAACCTTTGGATCACTGGAATCCCGATACTGTAGGACCTCCCTGGACCGCGTCACCATGAACTCCTCGCTCAGGCTGCTCATGGGAAGCTTCAGCTTGTTGTTCTACCCATATAGTGCGATGCTGCTCAGGCTTCGAGGCAGTCCCAGCCATCTGCGCAGAAACCTGCTAATCCTCATCTCAAAGCCTTCCACCGTTGAAATGGGGACTTCATATACCAGGAGGGGCCAGAGGATCCTAGGGAGGATGCCGTGCTGATAAATCCAGGCCTTGAACTTGCCAGGAAGGCCAGACTTGTCCACCGCGGCCAGCCAGGTCTCCAGGTCTTTAAATTCAAACACAATTAACACAATTATACAAATGGACAGTTCCTTTAAAGCCATCATATTTTCCCTTAATAAATATTCCTTATTTTTCCTTCTACTTTTTTTGTGATAATACCCACCAACACATGGCCTAAAACACATAATTAGAACAATAACCAATAAGTACATAGTTAAGACACTTTTACATATGATAAAAGGGGGGGAAAAACTGAAAACATATATAAATAAACATTAATAAAAATTAAACACTCACATATTTATATATCAAACTCTTATAATGACACATAATTCCTAATAAGTTATTCAAGTAATATTATTTAAATATTAAATATTAAATAAGTAAATAAATAATATAACAAATAACTAGAATTAAAAGGGAGGGAGGGTTCTATAAAAATGTAGTTAATGTCAGCTAATATGTATTCCTTCATTTTATGGGATATTCTTTGATTTTAGAGTTGCACATATCTTTTCAAAATGTATACATTTGCTCTTAATTTCATGTTATCCTCTCCATAGTGTACTTTAGAAACTAATCTAACCAATCATTTAAAACTGGGCATCCTTACTTTCTCCAAAATAAATTATTGCATTAAAAGCTGTGATTTTCAGAATTCTAAATAAGTATAAGTCATCTTTATTAAGTAGCATAGATCCTATACCCAAAATTATATTTTGTATCTTTATTATTTAGTTTCTTAAAAAATTCTTCCCTGAATTAGGCTACTTCTGTTAAATTTTCTGTTCAAGTATAAAATATATGAGTGTAATGAGCTAGAAGTTCACTGCAACTTATCCAACATCCTAAAGAGACATTTTTATAATTAGAAGATATTTCTGGTGTTATAAAAAATCGCATATTAATTTTCCAAGCAAAATGTATATTTTAGTAAGAATTATTGCGCTCCTTTTTGGCGCGCATGCGTGCAGCAGCGCTCGTTCAACGTGGAGATTAGCAGCAAAATGGAAAATTAGCACAACTTTCTAAGATTTACAGATGGCGAATAAACCTGTGAAATGTATGTTTTGCGCTGAAGAAAAGAACAAAAACATGTCTCAAACGCATAAAACAGCACAAAATATACGCTGTTTGATGGTGGATCGATTTGATGCTGCTACAGAAACACGTGCACACACAATTATCTAGACTAGATAAACCTGGATCAAATTAGTGGGATATCGTGAACTTCAATTACCTTTTATGGAACCACTTTAGCCCAAACTTATTTGTTAGGCTCATTCAAGTCAGGCATTGGAGTTTAATCCCTGCTTTTCTAAGCGTCTTTTATGGAACAACCCTCCGGTCTCTCTTGGAAAAGATCTTATTCTCTTTAAAATTGCCTTATTAAATAAACTTTATACTCTGATTTTCTTACCGTTCATGACTCATACAACTGTTGATACCGTAGCCTGAGCATAACAAATCAGTGAACCGTTAAGGAGGATACATACAGGTCCTTCTCAAAAAATTAGCATATTGTGGTAAAGTTCATTTTTTTCTACAATGTAATGATAAAAATTTAACTTTCATATATTTTAGATTCATTGCACACCAACTGAAATATTTCAGGTCTTTTATTGTTAATACTGATCATTTTGGCATACAGCTCATGAAAACCCAAAATTCCTGTCTCAAAAAATTAGCATATCATGAAAAGGGTCTCTAAACGAGCTATTAACCTAATAATCTGAATCAACTAATTAACTCTAAACACCTGCAAAAGATTCCGGAGGCTTTTACAAACTCCCAGCCTGTTTCATTACTCAAAACCGCAATCATGGGTAAGACTGCCGACCTGACTGCTGTCCAGAAGGCCATCATTGACACCCTCAAACAAGAGGGTAAGACAGAAAGAAATTTCTGAACAAATAGGCTGTTCCCAGAGTGCTGTATCAAGGCACCTCAGTGGGAAGTCTGTGGGAAGGAAAAAGTGTGGCAAAAAACGCTGCACAACGAGAAGAGGTGACCGGACCCTGAGGAAGATTGTGGAGAAGGACCGATTCCAGACCTTGGGGGACCTGCGGAAGCAGTGGACTGAGTCTGGAGTAAAAACATCCAGAGCCACCGTGCACAGGCCTGTGCAGGAAATGGGCTACAGGTGCCGCATTCCCCAGGTCAAGCCACTTTTGAACCAGAAACAGCGGCAGAAGCGCCTGACCTGGCCTACAGAGAAGCAGCACTGGACTGTTGCTCAGTTTTGCATGTCATTCGGAAATCAAGGTGCCAGAGTCTGGAGGAAGACTGGTGAGAAGGAAAGGCCAAAATGCCTGAAGTCCAGTGTCAAGTACCCACAGTCAGTGATGGTCTGGGGTGCCATGTCAGCTGCTGGTGTTGGTGCACTGTGTTTTATCAAGGGCAGGGTCAATGCAGCTAGCTATCAGGAGATTTTGGAGCACTTCATGCTTCCATCTGCTGAAAAGCTTTATGGAGATGAAGATTTCATTTTTCAGCATGACCTGGCACCTGGTCACAGTGCCAAAACCACTGGTAAATGGTTTACTGACCATGGTATTACTGTGCTCAATTGGCCTGCCAACTCTCCTGACCTGAACCCCATAGAGAATCTGTGGGATATTGTGAAGAGAAAGTTGAGAGATGCAAGACCCAACACTCTGGATGAGCTTAAGGCCGCTATCGAAGCATCCTGGGCCTCCATAACACCTCAGCAGTGCCACAGGCTGATTGCCTCCATGCCACGCCGCATTGAAGCAGTCATTTCTGCAAAAGGATTCCCGACCAAGTATTGACTATTGAGTGCATAACTGAACATAATTATTTGAAGGTTGACTTTTTTTTTTTGTATTAAAAACACTTCTTTTATTGGTCGGATGAAATATGCTAATTTTTTTAGACAGGAATTTTGGGTTTTCATGAGCTGTATGCCAAAATCATCAGTATTAAAACAATAAAAGACCTGAAATATTTCAGTTGGTGTGCAATGAATCTAAAATATATGAAAGTTTAATTTTTATCATTACATTATGGAAAATAATGAACTATCACAATATGCTAATTTTTTGAGAAGGACCTGTATAATTAGGGTACTTGTCTATAATTCCTTTGACTTCATTTGTATAATTATTTTGACAGGTAGATGACAGAGCGGGTTTCAGGGGGCTTCTTCGAATGAATGCCGAGGAGTTTGAATTTATTCTCAATAAAAGTGGCCCCACTAATAACCAGACATGAAACCAAATGTAGATTGGCCATAACTGCCAAGGAGAGATTGGCAGTAACACTCAGATTTTTGGCAACAGGTTTCTTGTTCATATTGAAGGACGCTGTGTATATCACTTTACTTCTAATTGTTCCTTTTTTTCCTTTAGGAGAATCATTTGCATCCTTAAGTTACCAGTTCAGGGTTGGAGAGTCCACAATTTCCTAAGATTGTGAGTGAAACATGTGAAGCCCTGCCGCACACTCTTGCCAATGAATATCTGAAGGTAAGCTTATTTAATGTCTAAAAGTCTGCATGACACCAGTAAAACTACAGTACAACAAAACAGTTCTTAATATTCATAATATTTAAAGGGATAGATACAATTTAAATTCGTTCATCATTTACTTGCCACTATGTTGTCCCAAACCTGTATGAGTTTCTTTCTTCCGCTGAACACAGAAGTCAATATTTTAAAGATTGTCGATAACCAGACAGAGGACAGTAGCCATTGACTTCCATAGTATTTTTATCCTACTGTGGAAGTTCATGGCTACCGTCCTCTTTCATCAGCAGAAGAAAGAAACTCATGCAGGTTTGGAACAACATAAGGGCGCGTAAATAATGACAGAATTTTCATTTTTGGTGAACTATCCCTTTAAGGGAGTGCTAATGTATAGACCATCAAATGCTGATTGTCCAACACAATTACTTGGATGGAATTGACTGTTGAATACATGAGCATGTACAGTCTTTTTTTTTCTATGTAAATAACAAATATTTACTTTATCTTTCATTCATTACTTCTGGTGATGCATTGGTCTGGAAACTGTTTGATATTATGTTTTCGTTGTTATTTCACTAGTATTTCAGACTCCCAGTACAGAAGAGGAATGGCTGGAAATTGCAGAAGACTTCCATATAAAGTGGCAGTTTCCCCACTGCATTGGCGCAATTGAGGGAAACATATAAACATTCAGCCACATTTTCTCCAAGTCAGACTTCAAGCAAGCTCTTGACAGGGGCCTCCTTAACTTCCCTGAAGCCAAACATCTGCCAGGCTCTAATAAAGAAGTCCCTTTTATGTTGCTTGGAGATGATGCATATCCTTTGCACACTGACCTCATGAAGCCATACCCCTTTCGCCAGTTGGATCATCAGCAGAGAGTGTTTAACTACAGACTTTCTCGAGGACGCAGAGTGGTGGAAAATGGGTTCGGTATACTTGCCAACAGGTGGAGAGTGTTCCGCAGCACAATTATGATCAACCCAGACAAGGTGCAGAAGATTGTTTTATCTTGTGTGTGTCACTTTTGTGTGTCTCCACAACTATTTGTGTGTGAAGTTCGGTCTGACTCCTACACACCCCCAGCCCTAGCTGATACAGAAGATGCAGACCACAGACTCGTAGAAGGTACCTGGAGAAAGGATGGTCTGGGAACCATGCTCCCACTTCAACCAGGAAGACCTTGTAACAGCTCCATGGCTGCCAAACAAATTAGAGACAAATCGAAGAGCTACTTTGTTACACCTGCAGGCCAGGTTTCCTGGCAGGAAAACTACATTTAGGGGGCTTTTACACTGGGCTCGTTTGCTACGGTCCGAGCCCGGGCGCGTTTGTTCCCGGCGCCCCTGCGGTGTTGGTCTGGTTTTACACTCAACTTGATTCTATCGAACCCTGGTGCGTTTGCGTGCATATTACGTCATCGCAAACGTGCACGGCGCATGATAGAAAACATAACGTGGGTCAATATTGTGTTTTTTATTAATTTGCTGCTATTATGTGGAGTTGAGTGAAACATACAGGTTTACTGTGTGTGTGTCACATAAGGTGGCCTTCTGCTGCTTGCAAACGGACTCTTTTGAGGAGACAGAGGATTTCCAAATTTGTTTCCCTGATTCCATGCGCTATGCGCAAATACACTGCAGGCTCACTCTAACACTATCATCCCTTACAAGTGTTTTATTTAACTGAATACATCACAATAAGCTAAAACGCATGCGCAGATCACTTTACTTCCTGAACAAGTGCACACCCGAGTCCGTGCTGCTTTCACATTCACGCGAACCGCGGCACGGTTCGGGAGCAACCGAACTCAGACCACCTCCTCCAGGTAGTCTCGGGTTCGGTACCCCAGTGCGCACCCGGGTCCCATGACAGCGTTCACATTAGCAAGTTTTTCATGCGAACCGTGCCCCGTTCCGAACTAAACTGCCAGAATGAAAGCCCCCTTAGACTCTTAGCAATGATAAAAAATGGAGAAACCTACTTGTTCTGTTTTCTTTACATAGTTTCTTGTGCTTTGTTCAACTCTACTTTAATTCAAGTGTTACACATTTTTTTGCCTAAATAGTAAAAAAAAAAAAAAAAAAAAAGAATTTCTAGGTGCTAGGTTGCTGATTTGTCAGGCTGTTTTATGATTCATTCTGAGCTCTTCGTTCATCTTCGGAACACAGTTTAAGATATTTTAGATTTAGTCCGAGAGTTTTCTGTCCCTCCATTGAAAATGTATGTACGGTATACTGTCCTTGTCCAGAAAGGAAATAATGACATCATCAAAGTAGTCCATGTGACATCAGTGGGTTAGTTAGAGTGTGTTGAAGCATCGAAAATACATTTTGGTCCAAAAATAACAAAAACTACGACTTTATTCGGCATTGTATTGTCTTCCGGTTCTGTTGTGGATTCGCGTTCAGTGCCGCTGCTGACGTAAGACGCTGCTGACGTGTATCTGGTGCGTTCATGTATTCAGGTTCAAATAAATATGGCTGGGCAAAAAAATGCAAGTCTTCCTCTGTGTGGAAATCCTTAGACATGTTTGCGAAGATTGTTTTGTTTCCAGCGTGCGTCTCCCTCAGACTGTAAACGAAGCTCGGGCGCACCAGACACACACACACACACACACCAGACACACGTCAGCAGCGTCTTACCTCAGCAGCGGCTCTGAACGCGGATCCACAACAGAACCAGAACACACACACACACACACACACACACACACCAGACACACGTCATCAGCGTCTTACGTCAGCAGCGGCACTGAACGCGGATCCACAACAGAACCGGAAGACAATACAATGCCGAATAAAGTCGTAGTTTTTGTTATTTTTGGACCAAAATGTATTTTCGATGCTTCAACACACTCTAACTAACCCACTGATGTCACATGGACTACTTTGATGATGTCAAACGCAGCCCAGGTATGATGCGTAATGGAGATTCCAAAGCGCTCTTCTTTGGTCAGAACCAAGGAGAGCGATCGCGGATAGGTCCGTCCTGACTCTATATGCACCGTAACTTTTTAACAATGCAACAAAATATTTAAAGAGCATCAAGCTATTAAAATCTATATTATGTATAGCCTACGTACAGATAATATAGCAGTATATTAGTCAGTAATTTTTATTAGGTTAAACAGTGATTGGATAACATTTTTAATTTAACATTTTTAATTTAAGGCCCACCCACAACTGGTCTGGCCCATCCAAACCTGGAATCCTGGCGCCGTGCCTGCTGCCTACTGCATGCCACTATCTCTGTAAGCCTTTTTTGGCACCCACCCCCTCCCAACTCGTCCTTTACACTATTGTGTTTTTGTGTTGTCTTTCCAGACACAACAGGTACTTCCCGAGAGCAGTCCATTGAGGGACGTTACCTTAAAGGGATACTCCACTTTTTTTGGAAATAGGCTCATTTTACAACTCCCCCAGAGTTAAACTGTTGAGTTTTACCGTTTTTGAATCCATTCAGCCGTTCTCCGGTTCTGGCGGTACCACTTTTAGCATAGCTTAGCATACATCATTGAAGTGGACAAGACCATTAGCATTGCTCATTAAAAAAATGACCAAAGTGTTTCGATATTTTTCCTATTTAAAACTTGACTCTTCTGTAGTTACATCGTGCACTAAGACCGACGGAAAATGTAAAGTTGCGATTTTCTAGGCTGATATGGCTAGGAACTATACTCTCATTCCTGCGTAATAATCAAGAAACTTTACTGCCGTACCATGAGAGCAGCAGGCGTAATGATATGACGCAGCGCCTGAAAATAGTCCCCAATTTGGATAACTTCCAACGTGACCGGGACTAAGTGCCTGCGCCTGCCCCACTCAAAAAATCTCAGCACAGCACACCTCTGTATATCACAATCAATCAAAATATGGATGTTTTTAATGGTTTGTGTATGATTTCAGAACTTTAGTTGATCAACATATGTCAAATATATGCCCTCTGAACAGTAGTTTTTGAAGATTTCTTGTGCATCAAAATTCCCACAGCACCTAAGATAAGCATAATTAGGTTTATTTCAGCACAGCACACCCCTGTGTATCAATCAAAATATGGACGGTTTAATGGTTTGTGTATGATTTCAGAACTTTTGTTGATCAATGAAATGGAGAGGTTCAATTGTAGATTAATTTTAATGGATGTGAAACGCAGCAGGCAGTCGGTCAGAACTGTATGAGCTGACGCTTAGTTGAACAGACACACTACGCAGGTTCAAGCTTCACTTTGTTTACTGAAGAGCTGGTAGATTTACATATGGGTAGGTATGTATGTGCGGGTCTATAACAAATCAAACAAAGAAATAAACATTCATATACATAAACATTATACATAACGTAAACATTATTAACAGCATTCAGGCTATATACAATCCCATTAAGGAAGTCCTATTAGACAGAATAATTATTCTATACATCGCCACAAGAAGGCGCTAATAGCACGTAAATGCGTTAACTAATGCAGGTTTTTGAGCACGTAAATCACGACTTCAAACCACGACTCACGACTTTGTAGCGTTCCAGGCCCGTCACGCCAAACTACCTGAGCGCAATATACATACTTATTTTTTCAGACACATAACATTGTATTACATAATCGTGTGTGTATATACATACTTATTGTTTCAGACACATAACATTGTAATACATTATCGTGTGTTTATTATTATATTATTATTATATTATTATTAATTTGACTGCAACGTTATATTGTCCTAAAGTGTATTCTCACTGTGTACCGCCTGCAGAAACACTGCATCCGTAGGGGCTGCCATTGTTGTTTTGTATGGTTTTGTATGGTTTTGCGGGCTATGTGACGTCAGAACTCGTAACTGGGAGTACATCGATCTAGTACGAGTTCACGGGTGGGAAGTCACAGGTTTGACTGCCGTTCCAGTGCACTTTCACAGGTATAAGGTTGGAAAAACACGGGTTACAGGTTGCCTGGAACGCGGCATAAGCATGCCATATGCTCAGGGTAAGACACTGATCACCGCGTGATAATAATCTCCAAAGTAGCCGTACAACCAATAATAACATAATGTCTAATACATAAACATAAAGTAACATACAGAAACTCCGAAAAAATACTGAATAGGAAGTAATACAGGCCGATCTATGCTAATCGGCTACCTGCTAAACGCTGATGAACATAGACTGAACAGTTTCTGAATATCAACTGAACAAACATGTAAATATGAACTTACTTGGCATATACGCACACAGCGACTCAGTGTATATGTATACCAGCTGAATAATCGTCGAACACCACAGATAAACTATACTATCGAGCATTTCCACTAACATTTGTGATGCATCTTCTCTCTCCCTCACAGTTCAACTCAGCACGAATGTCACTATAGCAACCTTGTGCGCTGTGATTGGTCGAAAATCGTCCAGGACATTTAAGGGCATCCGGGCCTTTTGTACAATCAACATAATATGCTATGCACATACTTATTTTGTGTAATAAAATCTAACTATAACATGAGATGCATTGTGTAGCCTATTTGCTGTTGCAGATATACATGATTTGAATGACTGTATTAGGTCATTCTGGCATAAAACCCTCCAAAATCATACAGATAAAAAAAATTCACACACACACACAAAGCCCTCAAAGTGCTCTCTGAACCTGAGCCTGTTAAGGCAAATGTCCAAAAATGTGAATTTTGAATTGGAAACAAATCAACAAACATCTGTAGAGTATGAATGAAGAATCATGAATTCATTCATTCTGAACGCCATGCACACATTCTTGCGAACGGTTTCTAAAGCCCACAACCGGTGACTCATCCAATCTAAATCATCAGCTAGCGCCAGCAAGTCTGAAGTTTAAATTGATTACTGACACCTTTACAGCGTAAAGATTCTCTCCAGGGATCCTCGTGCCAGCCCGATCTATTCGTGAGGCAACATCAAAGAAGACCGTTATCTCCAAACCCCTCCCCGCAAAGGGAGGAATGCCAGATGCTCAAATGAAGATACCCACACACACACGCACATAAACATTCCTACCATTAAGAAACCCAGAAATGAGTGATTCTGAAATTTAAAGGGTAACTAAACACTAAAACAACTTTTTTTTAGTTAATGATCTGTAAGAATGGAGCTTCATAAATGCTGTTCATTGATTCGAGTAACTTTTTTACATGATGATGATGATGATGATGATATTGTCTTTATTTGTCTCACAAGTGAAAAATTTCAAGGAAAAATACAGCATAACATGAGGAGAGGTGAGGAGAAAAAAAGGCAACCCCCAGACTATGCTCCTCTAGGAGTACAGTGTGGGGATAGGAAAAAAACACCTCAGCACAACATTAGCACACAATCAGTACACTTTACATGAACAAGACTTGCAACAGGGGTGACGGGTTAGGGGTGGGAGGTGGGGGATGGAGGTAGCCCAGCACAGGCAAGCACCCATCCGGTCCTGCAGCCATTGCAGGCGCTGGTCACAGACCCGCCTGTCAGACCGGGGGTACAAAGCGACAAAGGCAAGGGATGGGGGATGGGGTATGGGACGAGTGATTGCATATCTGTATATATGTGTAAGAGTTCATGTATGTGTAGGCCTGGAGAGTCGCTATGCCTGGCATCATAATCCAGGTGCCTCAGTCCGCAGGATTGTCATAGCGATACACAGCGAGTTGCCATGGAGACAACCTTGATCAGGTCCCAGACAGAGTCAACAATCACCAGGTGTCTGGGGAGTCGGGGAAGGAAGCAAGAGCGGCTCACTGCAGTGCTCTTCCGGGGGAGTTGTTGTTCCAACAGCGGCCTTGGCCAAGGCCAGTGCTGGTTGAGGGCGGCCGAAACAGATAAGATTGGGATTGTTTGGTCTTGGGGGGAGTAGCCGCATTCCAATTTACACGGCTATTCTCATGGTCCATTTTGGTCTCCTAAACGATCCATTTGCCTTTGCAAAGCTGTGAGCTTCTCCATGATGTTATCCATATTCTGGTTCATAGACACAGTCTCAGTGCTGACAGCTCTGCCCACCGCTTCAATCATGAGGGGCAGCCTATTGAGGCTTTGGACAGCTGTCACCGTGTTCTTTATTCCTCGATAAACCAGGGCAATGCTTAATCCAATCAGCAGAAGACCTGTTATCATGGTTCCGAAAAGGTCGATATCTTCAACGTCCTCCACGGAAAGAGCCGCCAGACACACGACCCGCCACCTCTCCCACGCGTCCATCGTGTAGCCAGCTGACGCTACTCTGTCACGCCCTTGGTGCGAGCTCACCACGCCCTTGGCAGAATCCTGGTATAACTCTGGTTCCGTCAAAACTACTGTAGGGAGTCAGGAGTTGGAATTACGA
The DNA here is from genome assembly GCA_029959095.1 of Rhinichthys osculus. NCBI lineage: Eukaryota > Metazoa > Chordata > Actinopteri > Cypriniformes > Leuciscidae > Rhinichthys > Rhinichthys osculus. Next base: position 41,805,364 of record JARWKJ010000007.1, read on the forward strand.
GTATTGAAAACGATCAGGGGTGCGTTTCCCGAAAGCATCGTTAGCCAACTATGGTCGCAAGTTCCGTCGTTACCAATAGAGTTCAATGGGATTTGCGACCATAGTTGGCTAACGATGCTTTCGGGAAACGCACCCCAGGATAGTGTATATTAGCATCTAGTTAGCATAGCATTTATATAGTTATTTAGATTAGTTTGTGTAGCCTAGGTAGTTAATTAGCATAGTTATTAGTGTTGTTAGTATTGTTAGAAGCATAGTTAGTTGTTAGCATAGTATTGCATCAGTTAGAATAGCGTCGATTTTTAGCATTAGCTTTAACTTATCTGTATTTAGTAGTGGTTAGGATGGTACGTAGGTGTAGTGTTGCTGGTTGCAACAGCACTGCTGGACTGCATAACTTTCCACTAGACTTGGAAATTAGGCGCCAGTGGTTGCATGCACTTGGCCTTGAAGACCGTGAGTTCCCGCCTATCGCTCGAGTGTGCAACCTGCATTTTACGCGGGATTGCTTCTCCAACGCAATGGAGGTGGAAATGGGCTTCTCCACACAGCTCGCGCTGAGAAGCGACGCAGTGCCAAACGCTGCTCTTCCTGCAAGGACTCCACCACCGCAGCGGCGTCATGATGTGAGTCAGCATATATTTTTAAGCAAATTTATGTTCCTTCTTATTAGGCTAAAGTTAACCCTCTGGTGTCGACAAACACGCCGGCGCGAATTTCTGGATATTTTTTTACACATAGCAGCAAAATATACTGAACGTAATAGTAATAATAATCCTCGTAAAAAATACCTCAAAATGACTGATTCTAATAATAATTGTAACACAATTTTTTTTTTTTTTTTTGCCTTCTATGACCAGAGAAATTGGGTGCCAGACTGAACCAGTCAGCTCCAGATCTGCAGGTGTGCAGGCTAACGTGAAGCCCATGAGCAGAAGCAAAGGTGATTTTGAATACTATGGAGCTTTTGTATGTCTCATTTTAGTCAAGATTATATAATTTTGTTTTGTATTTTCACTGCTTACTGATAATAAATCTAATATTAATTTGTGCAGCCACCCAGGCCAGAATGCCTAACAGGAGTGTGTCGTGTGACACAGGCACACTGATGGAGCCTTTCACGGAGTGTCCTGGGGCAACCTCTACACCAATAAAGAGGAAAAGATTCGAGGTGTCCACTGATGACTCCAGCTACCATAAAGATGGAAGTGAGAGCACCATGAACTGTACAAGGTAATGCGTTTAGTCCCGTTAGGTTTTTCAGTTAGGCTATATTTGAATATTCTAATTTAGCTATTACTTGTTTTTAAATACTTTTGATTGATAGTCATTAAGTTATTTCTGATACATACACATTACATAACCAAATTATGATTATTTATGCTTTTATTTGATTTTTTTTAACAAATTAAAAAATGTCTTTTTTCTTTTACATAGAGTATTTAATGAAGTATTACCCCACAAAGTGACAAAGTACATAGTTTATGAAGATAAACTGCTGGAGCTTTTTAGAAGATGCCCTGTCTGCACCCGGAGTTTGGTTGTTTCACAAACAACTATTGGGACACTTCTCCGTGTCAAAGAGCACTGTGCTTACTGTGAGTACTCCAGTGATTGGTCGAGCCAGCCAATGGTAAACAATATACCAGCGGGAAACCTACAGCTCTGTGCAGCTGTTCTGTTCACTGGCTGATCGTTTTGCCAGATATCGAAGGTGAGAGATAATCACATAGCGCTGTCATATTTGCACATCACCACTCAGGTTATTATATGAAGATGTTTTTTCTTTCTTTTAGTTCTTGGATGCCTTCAAAATCCAGGGGATCTCTGAGCCGTGCTTCCACAAGTATCAGGCCAAGGTTCTTATCCCAACCATATATATATATATTAGACTGCTGTCAGGCTTTGTTGACGTTGGCTTTGTGCAAATAACACAATTGTAGGACATTCAGCAAAATATGGCAGCTACACCATGATGGACCTCAAAGCCAATAGGGTCAAAGACATCCAACTAGTCCAGGTAAACAACTACACAATGAAAATATTTTGTTATGTGAATTACTATATACTGTGCATTGATCTAAGTATTTGTGTTTGCAGAGCAATGAAGTTGGAAACAGCCAAAGAAAGGAGAGGGAGGGATTTGAAAGAAGCCTGTCTCTTCTTGAGGAAAGAGGTGTTGTGGTCCAGTCTTTGGTGACTGATCGTCACACAGGGGTACAGAAGTTTATGAGCAAAAAAAGGACATTAGACACTTCTTCGACCCTTGGCATATGGGAAAAGGTTAGTGTTTTGAATACAACGAAAACAGTACCAGTATTTCTAACAGAAAATTTTTCATTTAAAGTGGTAGACAATTATATGGGAAGATTGCACAAAGTGAACTTTTTAAGATGCCCCAAAAAGGCATCTTAATATATCACAAACTTATTTTTATCATATAGCCTATACTGAATGTTAGTCCACCACCTTGGTCTATAAAGTGCTGCGGGAAACACTGATTACAGTAATTGTTTTTATTATTCTTTGTGTTCAGGGCTGGGTAAAAAAAAATGGATGCCCTTAGTAAGGGTAAGGGACTGCAGGACGTGGGAATGTGGAGAAAGAGTGTGGTCAATCACCTTTATTGGTCTGCGACCACATCAACATCTGGGGAGGAGGTAGTGGCCATGTGGAGCTCTGTAGCAAACCATATTCAGAACATCCACTGCCACGAAAACACCCTGTTTCCTTCTTGTCTCCACGAGCCTCTGGTTGGTGATCAGACAAGACACTGGCTCAAACCAAGTACAGATAAGCTGTAATGCTAATGTATTTTATTTTGTAGTTGCGTCACTCTAGATTTATATTGAACTATCTTCATTACATCAAGTCAAAGTTAATCCAAATTATAAAACCGTATTGAGAAATATATTGTGTTAATGTGCTTTCCGGCCACACTGTCATCAACTGTTGTATTAAGAACTTTAAATCTTTTGTTTAGGCACAGCAGCATGTGAAAAGGTCACAGCAATTTTGTTGTCACCACGTCTTCTTAAAGACATGCTCAAAATTAGTCCAGAATACCACACCTCTGGAATCGAGTGTTTCCACAGCCTCATTCTGAAGTTCTCATCCAATGTGGTGTTCTCCTTCAAAGGAAAGTTGTGGAGGTAAACAAGTTATACTACAGGGCTGTTGAATGCTTGATCCTGATTGGTTGAGAACGTTCTAAGGTGTGCAATTATTTTCAGGGAAACGCACGGCTAAAGTAGTTCCAGGCAGGTTTGACCGCATTACAGTTCCATATCACTGCGCGTAGTTAACTCTAATAACGGAAAATAGGATACAATTCATAAGAAGAAAAAACATGCAGCCCCATGCGCTTGATCTGCAATTTTCGATGTCTAACTTCACAATCAATGGACACATAGGCCTACAGTTTAATTTTAATAAATAAAGTATGTAGTCCTATCTATAGGCTAAATATAAAATTAAATTGAATAGGCTATATAAATAAATCGATAGTTCTGCTGGGTTTTCGTAATTATTCCAGATAATATAACAAATAAATAATTATTGATAGGCCTACTTGTTAAAAGGGCTTTGTGTGTTTCATTTATTGGGTTATATCTACTGTCAATTATAGAAAACAAGAATGAACGAATTAATTAAAACAAATTGAATTAATAAATAAATAAATAACAATATTGACGCACATGCTTTTCTGTCTCATTATTGCAACATATCTCTCTCTCTCTCTCTCTCTCTCTCTCTCTCTCTCTCTCTCTCTCTCTCTCTAATAACAGCATTAATAACTGCATAAAGCCGGGACACACTGACTAAGGCCAGTTATGAATGTAATGTGATACTTATGACTGATCTTGCCCAAACGCGTGTTCAGCGCGTTCAGTCTATAGCCTATTCACAGTCTGTGTTTAAGACCTGCTACAGTCGATGGAAACAGTCAGTCTTCGAATGTTTCAGCAAGTCGTAAGTGTGTCCCCATCATTAGTCTGCTATCAGTGGCTCAAACCTCCGTTACTAACTCTAAAATGACGTTTTGGAATTAGCAACGGAGGCATGGGATTAGATGCGTAAGAAATTAGTCCTACATACAAGAGCGTTTTAATGACAAAAACTTGACAAACGTCTTGAAATGCATCATCTGAACAATGTTTCGAGGTGTGGTAACTGTAGTATAAGCGGAATAATTGACTTCAGGCCGTTGAATTATTAGAAAAATAATGCACACCCGAGGTGTAACGGCCACTCCGCTTCGCGTCGTGACCGCATTACCACCTCGGGTGTGCATCATTTTTCTAATTATTCAATGGCCTGTCGTCAATTATTCCTTACATAATGGATTACACATTTAGTGCTGTTTACTAAATGCACTACAATTTTGTAACCTGTAAAAACACATTTGTAACTTATTATAGTTATCTTAAGTCATGTTAGAGATTGTTTCATTATAATATTGATTAATGTATTTTTTTCCTTTCAGACTACAGCTTGCTGGGATGCATTATAATGAAAATGCAGGCAAATCACAGGCATCCACTGCAGCTGGTGATCTGCGATACTCAATCGTTTCCCCAAAATTCAAGTATGGAAACTTCACAGTGAGAGCTCTGAAGAGCAATCCTACCACAGCTAACTTATACTTGTCTGAGTTATCTCAGAAAAAAAAATATTCTCTTTCTGAAGGCTACATTGACAAATTAATGGAGCTGCTGTTCCACCATGTGGTGGAAGACCCTCAGCCGTACCTGGACTGGCTGTACAAATGGCTGTACCAGAAAAACTGTGTGCTCAGTTTATTCGGCCCGACAAGGAGGAGGCAGTGAGCAGACACAGGTCAAGGTTCTTTAAAGGGGTCATATAATGGTACATGCACTTTTACAAGTTGATTGTACTGAAATGTGTGTTGGCAGTGCCTGTACACAACCATCATATAATGATAAAAATCCATCCAGTGTTTTTGTTTTAATCTCCTTATATGTTTTCCCCTGCCTCAAATTGAGCCGTTCGACCGTGTGACGTCACACGCTCGGAAGCCCCTCCCACGATTGTTGATTGACAGCAACGTTTCAACACAGACACTCCCTCGCTCATGAGCGAGCTGTCAATCATAGTCTGCGCGGACCGGCGCGGCCATTGTTGATATGCTGGAGCACTGTCTATGAGCAGAATGGCGTCTAAGTGATTGTGGTGTTCTGTTCTTGGGTGCAATAAGGAACACAGCAGTCATTTTAATGTTCCTAAATCCGAACCGCTGAAGACACTGTGGCTGAGTTTTGTTTTCGAAGGGAATTTTCCCACGAGGAACGTCAATGCGTTCATGTTTGCTCTGGTTTGCGCGAATCATTTCTCACCAGACTGCTTTATAAACGAGGGTCAGTAATAAGCTGGTTTAGCTAAGAAGCTGATCCTGAATAAAGGATCGGTACAAACTATTCGTGTTCCTGCTGAACCTCCAGAAGAACTGAAGTGAGTGTAACGTTTTATTACCGTATTTTCCGCACTATAAGGCGCACTTAAAAGCCTTTAATTTTCTCAAAAAACGACAGTGCGCCTTATAATCCGGAGCGCCTTATAAATGGATGGGGAACACACGTTCACCAAGACGGGGAGACAGCGCCGGGCGACTAACGCCACTATCTGCCAATGGATCGTGGATGCCTGGGCTGATATATCAGTCTCCTGTGATCCGAGTTTTCACGAAGGCAGGAATAATCTCTTTATTCAGCCAGCTCACATACCCGTATTTACTTCCTGTTTTCGGTCGAAGTCCACAGTAGTCGATTGTCGAGTTCGTGCGCGCGATCAAACCTCCTCCGTGTGTTCAACATCTGATTCGGATGAACTATCCATTTGAGCTGATATTCTCAGAACACCACACAGCACCGTCATCGGCTGACAGCTGACAGTCTGAGTCTCCACTGTTGCTTAGTTACCAATGATCGTGCGCGCACACTCGACAATCGCCTACTGTGGACTTCGACCGAAAACAGGAAGAAAATACGGGTATGTGAGCTGGCTGAATAAACATAATTTTTATTCATATCTTTCACATTTACTGCAGTCAGATTCACCGTGTTCACTCACATGGCTGTGCACTTGTAATGACACATTAAGGTTGTTAAGAGGCTAAAAGCAGGTTTAAAACTTTTCCCGTTTAAGTCAACAGGGTGCAAATTTTAAAAAGAGGATAACACGGTGTAGGCAACATCGGTTTTTGTCGTTGTTATCTGTACTGACAGCACTCCAAATTTACAAAAAATGAGCTCAATGTTAAAATTGACCGGAGTTTTCCTTTAACGTTTGAACAACGTTACCATGGGAGTGAACGGAGTTGTCAGAACGCTTAATTAAGTTTGACTTTATCTGACTGTTTTGTTGACATTTGTTGACATCTAGTGGATACATAACGCAAACCCAGTCAAACGTTTGACAGCAGTATCTTATGCGCCTTACAATCCGGTGCGCCCTATATATGAAAAATGTTCTAAAATAGGTCATTCATTGAAGGTGCGCCTTATAATCCGGTGCGCCGTACAGTGCGGAAAATACGGTAACCTTTATATTAATATTTATATTAATCTTTGCAAATCGCTTGCACGCTTCACGATGAATGCGTCTAAGGTTTACACTCAGGGTACATTACGGCATGTTTTCTATGTACGACGTTCTCAATATAATTCATAATCCCACGTTTATAATGAATAACGCGTTATGGTTATTGTGTTATTGTGTTACAAACGTGTACACACAGAACAGAGAGGCGGGGTGAGCAAAGCTCATGATCATTTAAAGTCAAATGCACTGAAACGGCGTGCTGAAAACAGAGCTGTTTTTGACCAGGTAAAATAAATACTAATGAGAATTTTTAATTAAAGTATATTATAAACTTTTAATTTAGACCCTAAAGAATCATATTAGCTTGTACAAAAATGGCATTATATGACCCCTTTAAAAACACATTAGGTTATACCCACTCTGCCAGCTTGGACACACCTGTCTGTCATCTACAACATTCAAGAAAAGGGTTTGCACTCTGGAGATTTTACTTTGTTATAGAAGTTACCAGTGTGATTACTGAAATGTTCTTTTCATGTATTCTTTAATGTCGGTGTGTGTGTTAGTCTGGTTACAGGTAGGGCTGGAGTCTGGTTACACTGCAAACTGTGCTGAAGACACGTGCCATCAAAGTCAGGACACACAAACCTGTTTCAAGACTTGAAACAATATCCCCCATTAGCACACGCAGAAACTAAGAAATATATTTTTTTTAAGGAAAAATGACAAATGTATTAATGTTCTACCTGAGATTTGTGAAATGTTCTGACAATAAAGAGTAGTTTAAATATCTGACTGCTGATGAAACTGCAAACTATCTTCAGTAAAACTTTTCTTTAATTAATTATAATTCTGACTCTGGGTCTTCATTCTTCATATCAGGTTCTGGGTCTTTGACTGTATACAGTACACATTCATTTTGAGTTTTGTAGCTGATTTTTAAAAAAATTGTGTAGTGTGTAACTCCAGTTAAAAATGCTTCTTTATAATTCATTTTTATTTTATTTTTATATTATAAAAAACATTTTCAAAAAATATTCAATGCAGTGGGGGAAGGAAACCTCTGTATGGTCCTTCTTCAGGAAACTCTTCCCTGATCCGTGTCACAACGCATGACGGTATGACCACCCGAACGTGTTGGCCAACTAACCTGTTTGTAACTGTCTCTTCCATCTCACCATACAACTGGACAGTGGCGTAGGTTTGATTTTGAAATTGGTGGGGACGGGGACGTCAATATAATTATATTTTAAGTTTTGATCAAAATTATTGCTAGGGATATATCAGTGTCACTGGATATTGGTAGGGACACGTCCCTAGCGTCCCTACTAAGTTCTACGCCCCTGCAACTGGACATAAGTGCCATATACAGCCTGTAATACGTATGGGTTTAGTGCTACAGGCCCAAAGCCTGGATGTGGCATTACACAGCCCACTCCACCAATCTGGTCACACCTGTGTACTACCTACAACATGAGAATGTTTATTACTACTTTGTTAGGATGATTTATTTAATATTTGGTATGTGGAGGTTGCATGTTTTTTCAGGGTTCGTACAAGGTGCTTAAAATGCTTGAAGAATTTGACTTGAAATGTATAAAGTTTACACTGCATGGTTCAAGTGACCCAAATCCGATCTTTTCCTCACAAGTAGCAGTGCTTCGCCTTCTGAGAAAATAGTTCCCAGTATTTAAACGTTTAAAAAGTGGCTGTGTCTCATATTACCTTGTTATTTGTACACACAGTGACTATACAAATCACAACATGTAAATAGGAAAATGTTGGCGTTATTTTGTCACTTATTGGGATTAGTATGCTAGCTGTATCCATTTACATCCAGTCTTTGTGCTAAGCTAGGCTAGCGGTGGGTGCGTCAAACAGACTTACAGCACGCACAGAGATGAAAAAGGTATGTATGGACTTATCTAATTCTGGGGGATACGTTGAATAAGCTAAAGTCCCAAAAAGTCGAAGTGTTCCTTTAAGCTACGAGCTGATATTGTTAAGTAAACTAATTTGATTTGTAAACTTATACTAAGAAGAAACCTTCTTGAGGATTGATAAAGAGTTTCAAACAAAGCAGTTCGGCGGACGAACTGATTAGTTGAAAGTGCGGTTAATTCTATTAAGGTATTCTGAAAATCAATATAGCCTGTCTGCATATGATGTATATTCTTAATAAATTATAATTCGCTATGTTTTAATTATCTATGTACATCTGAAGCAGACGCGTGGACAATATAATCCCCTTTTTTGGGTGATATTTATGTATGGTTATCTGGTTCACCCGTATGCAATAGTTGTTGATTATGAATTAAAGCTGCCGTCGGCAACATTTTTTTGATCATATTCAGTGAAATCGACACTATAATCCGACAGAACAACATAAATAAAGTGGTTTTAAAAAAAAAACAGAGCTTCTTACTCCACATGGAGCGTGTTATTTGTTTTGCAAAAATCCACAGCTCCCGGTTCATCGGGTCCAATCAGCGCAGGGGGGTGTGAGATCTGACTGTCAATCACAGATCGGGCACACGCCACCCCTCGCACACGTTACAATCACATGCACACGCCGGAAGTTCGCAGAAGTTCGTGCAGTAACGAAGAGTGATGGCGGAAAATCAAGAACCGGTAAGCTCATTTAGAGTATAAATGACGTTAGCAATTGCAATCTATCGGTAGATTAGCCAGGACAGCATACCTCCAAATAATCCATGGTGTTGATGGATGCTGATGAGACGGGCACGTTCACTGAAAATCTGGTGCACACGCACTGACGAGCATGAACTCGGTCACGGTGGGAGGGTATTCGTTGATAGTGGGGGAGGGCCATGAGAGTTGTAAACATTCAAAATTTTGCCTAAGTCCACTCAATCTGCCAGACTTGCCGACTTCAGCTTTAATAAGTATTGCATACATATTCCCCAAATTTGAGCTAAGTTCCTTACACATGACTGGAAAGGTCTTGACCTGGAGAGTGACATATATCAATTTGAAGGTTCTATATTATTCCTGCTTTGAGATATTGACCTTTGAATCTTAATCTCAGGGCATATTTGAAGGCTTATAATTATGGGACAAAAAGGGTTACAGACATGAGACCAACTGTTACAGAAAGGTGTTGGCATGGGTTACAAGTTCAGCATAGTCACCAAGGGGTGGGGCTATGGTGTAAAAATAAAAAATCCCCCATTGAACAAGGCAATATTTAAAGTCTGATCCCAAAAATGTGTTTGACATCCCCTCAAACCCCTGGAATGCCACCAATTATTTATTTTCAAATTTCCAGTTTTAGGGAAAACCCTGGGTTTAAAAAAAAAAAAACTACAACTCCCTAGACCCCTCTTCAGTACTTGTGTTGACATCAGCACCCCAGTTGTAGTTCTTCCAGTTTAGGGTCGTGCTAGGGTTGTGAAAACATTTATCTACCCAATATATCAAACATCACACACTGTCTAATAAATAATTATACTGCATGTATATGATCTATGCTAAGAAAAGACAAAAATGTTTGTTTAATGACGATACTTTAACTAAAACAGGAGACCAGCGCGCCGACTGCTGTGCTCACGTGACCCAAAGCGGACTGTCCTCATCTCCATAGTAACGGCCAATGTTTCTACTTCCGCTTTCAAAAATGTAAAAACAAAAAACAAAAAAAACATTCATTTTTCATAACTGAAGGCGTGATTATTAAAACCGTCATATTTGACGTCAATCTACTGTAGTGCTGCGTTATAAAACACACATACCCGGTATCTTTAAGACAAGAGAAATTAAAAATGTAACAATCACACAGTGTGCGAAAGAAGTGACATTTCCCCTCCGACACTATCTTTTGGATCTGAGGAAATTTTACTGCCCCTGGTTTCCTCAGTAGAGCACACCAAAGGTGTAAAAAATGGCACATTCAAAAGGGCTTGAATCCTTGAACCACTGGTCAGATCTTTCTGAAATGTGTTATGCTAATTAATTACTTAAGATATGGGTTATAATGATTATGTCTGTTATTGGCCCATCTCATGTGCAAACATGTTATATGAACCACAGCATACAATGAAAAACAAATTTAAAAAAGCGTAATTATACAAAATATATTAAAAAAAACGTGTACTTCTGTCCCCCGTTGCTAGGCAACACCCTATACAGCTTGGCTAAAGAATAATGAATAGGCCGCATGAAATTACAGAACCGTATAATTTATTATGCATTGAGACCCCAATCTATCCATATCCCACCCACCATAGGCCTACTGCACAATTCAACATTTACAGAAAGCAAATTATTTTCAATAGTCATATGAAATGATCACCCAAATCTGGTGAAAGGACATTAAGCATGGAGTCATAGTCAGAAAGAGGGTAATGGTATTTATTGTTACTTATTATGGATTATCAATTTCAATATAGTTTGTAGGCTATAAGAACCATGAGATTGTTATCAACCCAATTACACATTGAGTCTTTGTTTGTAGGAAATTGGATTTATTGTTACTTATGCTATGGATTATCAATACATGAACATTCAGTCAGAGGAGTGTCCACTCCACACAAATCCACACCCATCAAATCAACTCGGATCACAAACTGCACTACTACCTTTAACAATAAAACACTGTTAAACTCTTCTGTGTTTATTAATGTAATCCATACTACTTTTATTTATAAACATTGTTTTCTTCTTTTAATTAATTTGTCCTTTGTTGAATGTTGTTGTCTATATGAAAATTATGTGTGTTTAGGCTTAACAGGCTGTTTGATTGGACAGCCATGAGGTAAAAGCACCACCACCATCGTCACTGGAACATTCTCATTGTCTTGGGTCTTCTTTTTGGGCCCTTCTACAGTCTCACCACCACAATATAACAGGAGAGGCTAAAAATCGAATTGGAAAAACACAGATTTATGCCAAAAATGACGGTCATTGTTGGAAAATCAGTCCCTTCAGGATGAAGCGAGACCTGTTCGCCTTGTCGGGAGTTATTTTCCGATAATGACCGGCGTTCTACACATTATCCCTTACTTATTAGTAAGGTACAAATTACTACACCAGTCATTCACAGGCACATTGTGTGGCTGTTGAAATGAAATATACAGAGTCCTGCTTCCAATTGTGCACGCATTTTGCTCGGTTGAATAATTTATTAACCTCTTGATAAACCACATATCAAAAGAAGAACATGTTTCTGTATGGAGTTAGGCATTCTTGAATTATCCAGTTCTGAAATGGCAGGAAATGTTGAACATCTATCATCTTCAACACAGGGCTTGTAAACAACACTTTACTTTGTATAGAAATATCACAAAATCAAAGTTTCATTACTATGAAAAAAACTTTATTGAATATGCAATGTACAATAAAAATATATATATTACAAAATTAATTAACCCAACTTAATCAAACAAATGACTCTTTGGGCTCCCAAGTAGGAGTCCACTGTTTCCCACTGAAAACAGAAGGGAGACACTTACGTTACAAGTGATATTTCAATTATTCGATTGGGAAAGTTAACTTCAAACACATTGCACATTCTCCAAAACAGGTCTAGGTAAAAGCATTTGACTTCCAATTATGAAGAAAAAGAAACTCCCTACTCCATTACTCTCCATCCCCTACTCCAGGTACTCCTTCTCTATGTGCGTGTGTGTGTGTGTGTGTGTGTGTGTGTGTGTGTGTGTGTGTGTGAGAGATAGAGAGACAGAGCAATCTTATTTCTGTATTTGTCTAGTAGAACACATACCATGCTGCACAAGGCTCCCAGTCAATCAGCAATTCTGTTTGGCCCTATGGGAACGAGGAACAACAATACATGCTTGCAAATTTTTTGCATCAGGCTTTGGTAACAGCTGCCATGTTTCCTGTTTCATGTTTTACCATGATATTTACAGTATTTTAGTCAAGACACTGTACTATATACAGAATAGAACATTTACATTATTTGCCAGCTTTACTTCTGTGAATGACAGGTATTTTAACTTAACATTTTGACTTCAGTTTGAGATAAATAGAACAAATAAAGAGTAGTGTGGTGTTCTGTTATGCATGTCTTACCTTTCTCACTCTTTCTTTCAGAGCACTCCTAATTGGATACACACCTAGGCCTGTGTGGTAGCAGCAATCTGAAGGCATCAAAACTCAGATTAGGAACACAACATCATTAGCATATCCAGGTCAAGCATTCCCACCTGCAAGTAATCAAATATCAAGTATGAATGCAAATGTTTTAAGTAATTTAAACTTACTTTTTGGTTTTCTTTTGCAGTGTTGTGCCTGAGCGCGTTCATTGAACTCGTTCATATTTTGGGCGAACGTGAACTGAACGTACTGTATTACTGCCTGATGAACGTTACTGTGAACTCGTTCATTCTGGTGTCTGTGAACGGCAGCACTCTCAGGTTAACTTCGTTCAATAGGGTGCCAGATTTCTATAGAGCCTTCTAGGCGAAAACCCAGCTAAAACACACCGTAAACAGGCCTTAATATGTAGAGGAAAAAACACCCAATCTGGCAACACAAGCCACCAATGTCGCACCGCTGCATGCGTCATCAAAACAAAAAGCAGCAAGGAGGCGTCGTATGATCATTTAAACGAGTTTTATGACAAGGTCGGTGAGGATGGGAAAAATCGTACATTTCTGTGCAAACTTTCCCCGCCGATAAAATAATAGCTGTCTGTGGTTCTATATGGGCTGTGGCCAGTGCTTGAAGTGGGGGGGGGAAAGATGCCGGTACTCTCTTGCATTGGCAAATCATGACATTTGAGATTTCTACTGTGAAAAACAAGACTTGGAGATATTGCTGGTACCACAACAATTTATTGTGATTTATTAAGAACATGAATGTATTTAAACAAGTCGTGTGTGCGTGCGTGCGTGTCACTGTGGCAATAATTTTGAAAAATAATAGCTCGCAGCAACATATGGAAAAAAGAACTATGAACTAGTTCAAAATTTTAAGTATGAACTATGAACTGAACTAGTTCATTTTAAAATAATGAATTTCAAAAATCTGGGCAAAATTATTTATTGAGGAATTCTGAAGGAAATGACTGTCTGTCATGTAAACACGGAAATACAAATAAAAAAAACCCAATTGAACTCAAGTGTCATCATGAAACAAATAAAACACTGCGCTTTAACATCAGCAACATCCAATCAAATCACTCCTTGTGACTTTGTTGAGCATGAATTTCAAAACTCCGCACCAAAATTATTTACTATTTTAATTCCAAAACTGAACTGTCATGTAGGCTAAACCCGAAATTACAAATAGGCCTAAAAATCATTAAAATCATGAACTCAAATCTCATTATGAAACAAACACAATGACTGCGCTTTAACAGCAACATCCAATCAAATCACTCCTCCTCGTAGCTGCCTGCACGTGCACTTTCCCTGGCCTCACGGCTGCAACTTGCACTCTCTTCATCTACTCTATAACATAAAAAGGGAACAGAAAGGTTGTATTTCTTTGTGCGTATAGAATAACAGAAACAACAAAGGTGAAAATACACTACGCTATACCTCCTCAGATTGGGTTACTCTGGAGGCCCGGCGCTGACATATTTCGCGGAGGATTTCACTGCTGCCAACACTCTCGGCTTTCCCATTATGAATTTGTGGAATTCTCCACAGCTCATTTGTAAATTCATTTTTATTTTAATTTCGCTGCGGACCAGGTTAATTGAACATCTGTTTCTAACATCAGTCCAGGCACCTTTCATGATGGAAAACACCCGCTCTGAGTAAGCATTGCTAACGGGAATGCTCAGGACGAAGGACAGCAGCTTAGAATACTGCGGGAATGCAGACCTGCTCTTTAGCGCTTGTGCCCAAAGCTCACCTACAGGGTGGCTGTGTATCGCCAGTTTTGGCAAGACATCCTGCAGAGCACAATTCTCGTTGTAGAGCTCATCCATGTCAAGATCCTCATCCATTTGAAGGGCGGATACAACTGTGGTCAATTGCTGGTAGCTTATGTTTTGCCTTTCCTTAAGGTTGACACACTGGAGGTTGAACAGGTGCCCAGTTTCGGAGAAGTTGAACCATTTCTCCAGGTATTGCTCCGCGGTATCATAGAAGCTGATAAATTCTTCACGGACCCTGTCAACCCTAAATGTAACAGAGGACGCGAAGACACGGTCAACTTTTGCTCCGAAGAAAGCATCTTTTTTGCGCTGCTGGAGTTTGGTTCGGAGGCCGTTCATCAGCGCGTAGACTTCAACTGAGGTGAGATTGTCACTCTCAAGACTCAGCACAGCACCAGAGAAAATCTTTAGAACATTTTGCAAAAAGAAGAGAGTGACCTGCAGCTCGCTGCATTCATCTTCCTCTCCATGCTCGTTACCCCGGAGAGCATCCCAGATGACACAGGGGCACTCTTCGCCTCCCAGCGACAAGTAGTAGCTCTGCACAGCTGGCCAGGTGTTTATTAGTCTGTCAATTGCAGGGAGCAGGCTCAACCAGCATGTCGGGACGTGGCGCAACAAGGTAAGGTAGTCCATGTCGGCAAATTCAAACATTTCTTTGAGGGTTGCGACTCTCTTGGCAGAACAGCTAAAATGATTAAATGATTTAGTCACTATAGACTCTACATCTGTTTTCAGCACATCGCTGGCACGTTTTACTGCATTATGTATTATGTGAGCTGGGCAGTTTGCTGGCAGGATCTTGCTGTTGTGTTTTAGATTTAATTGAGTGCTTTCTGCCGTAATTCACAGCCGCATTGTCAGCTGAGAAGGCCGATACGTTATATATGCTGAGTTTTTGTTCTTCTAACTTCTGCAGTAAGGTGTCTGTGACAGCATCTGCGCTCTCGGCTGCCTGTTCAAAGAAATGCAGAACCCTGTTTTGGATACCTTGCTCGGGGGTCCAGAATCTTACTGAGATGGGGAATGTTTTCACATTGCCTTTATTAGAGGCATCAGTTGCAATAGAAAAATACATGTCCTTTGACTCAAGGCTCTGGGAGAAGTCCGACGCGAGCGGTGCCAGTATGTTTGTGACAAGTGCTTCTGCTTTTGTGCGACCGCAGCAGATGTGTTTAGCTATAGCCGAGTCGGAGTACAGTTTTGGCGTTAATTTTATAGCACAGTCAAGTGATCTGTATGACTGTTGGTGGGTCACACAGTGGAACACAGAGGTCAGCTCAGCAGCAATTTTATTATACATAGAATCATCCTCCCGTCTAAAGAAGGATGAGACCAAAGTGTTGGTCTGTACAGTTGTGCTGTTAGTTATATGTAGTTTGCTGCTAGCATGCAGCCTGACGTCACACTCCCCCCCGTGCGAAATACCAAACTCCTTCCTACATACATTACAAAACGCTTTGTTAGCATCACGTAAAACTGCAGTAATCCAGGGGTATTTCCCTACCCAGTCCTCCCGATACCTGCAGAGACGTTTTTGCTTTTTAGCCACGTGTTCATCAGGTCCCGGGACACCAGCCTGAGGCTTCATTTCAAGAATGAATGAGTGAATGAAATTCGCGCCTTGCCGCCTACGTAGTTGTCACAGGCCGGGGGTGGGGAGAAACCACGACCCGTACCAACTACCACTCTGAGGAGCTACACCAGGAACACCACGAGGCTGGACACAAGGTACAGTAAGTAATTTGTCTTTATTAAATATTAAAACAGGGTTAACAGGGCGTCCGCCTGGACGGCTAAACTCATTCCACTCTTCCAGACGGCAGTGGATCTCAGGAGCTCAGGCAAGGGGACCTTCAGGTGAGTGACTCGAAGTGGATAAGTAACAGACCTCTCTTGTTTCCATAGGATCACGGTGGAGCTCAAGACGGGCTACAAGCGTTTCCAGAAGAGCAACTCCATACAACGTGAGGGCTGGCGTTTCCTACTCCTTCCAGACGGCAGTGGATCTCAGGAGCTCAGGCAAGGGGACCTTCAGGTGAGTGACTCGAAGTGGATAAGTAACAGACTTCTCTTATTTCCTTAGGATCACGGTGGAGCTCAAGACGGGCTACAAGTGTCTCCAGAAGAGCAACTCCATACAACGTGAGGGCTGGCGTTTCCTACTCCTTCCAGACGGCAGTGGATCTCAGGAGCTCAGGCAAGGGGACCTTCAGGTGAGTGACTCAAAGTGGATAAGTAACAGACTTCTCTGGTTTCCTTAGGATCACAGTGGAGCTCAAGACGGGCTACAAGTGTCTCCAGAAGAGCAACTCCATACAACGTGAGGGCTGGCGTTTCCTACTCCTTCCAGATGGCAGTGGATCTCAGGAGCTCAGGCAAGGGGACCTTCAGGTGAGTGACTCGAAGTGGATAAGTAACAGACCTCTCTTGTTTCCATAGGATCACGGTGAAGCTCAAGACGGGCTACAAGCGTTTCCAGAAGAGCAACTCCATACAACGTGAGAGCTGGCGTTTCCTACTCCTTCCAGACGGCAATGGAACTCAGGAGCTCAGGCAAGGGGACCTTCAGGTGAGTGGCTGGCTTTCTCGGTTCCTGTAACGCAGCAATAGAGCTGAAGTACCTGCAGTAGGGGAGCTTTGGACTCGTGAGGAACTCAGGAAGTGGCGGTCTTCGAGGTCGGTGAGTCCTGGGCAGCGTGAGTGACTGGCTTTCTCGGTTCCTGTAACACAGCAATAGAGCTGAAGTACCTGCAGTAGAGGAGCTTTGGAACTCGTAAGGAACTCAGGAAGTGGCGGTCTTCGAGGTCGGTGAGTCCTGGGCAGCGTGAGTGACTGGTTTTCTCGGTTCCTGTAACACAGCAATAGAGCTGAAGTACCTGCAGTAGAGGAGCTTTGGACTCGTGAGGAACTCAGGAAGTGGCGGTCTTCGAGGTCGGTGAGTCCTGGGCAGCGTGAGTGACTGGCTTTCTCGGTTCCTGTAGCACAGCAATAGAGCTGAAGTACCTGCAGTAGAGGAGCTTTGGGACTCGTAAGGAACTCAGGAAGTGGCGGTCTTCGAGGTCGGTGAGTCCTGGCAGCGTGAGTGACTGGCCTTCTCGTTTCCTCAAGATGAGAGTCAATCGGCACCTGCACACATCTATACAGCTGGACTATAAACTTCCCCACCCCACACGGGCTGGACGATCCCAGGAATAATTGGAGCGAACGGAATGGTTAAATCTTCTTCACACTTGTGTATACAGCAATCCCTCCACAATTCACACGTGCACACTTCAACTTGTAAGCACTGCAATTCCACAAATACCTCACAGTGGGTTTAAGCCTTCACTCCATTCAACCTGGGTCATCCAAACTGCTGCTCGGGTTCCAACCGAAGGTGGGGAGAAATTGCAATGATGAGGCGGCTGCACAGGGGGGTTATTCAGGAACACCAAACGTGCCTTCCCATCACCAGCTTCAACCTCATAAAAACAGAACAGCGAACATGGACAGATCTTCTAATAGGTCACAATGCCTCCATAAACTCAATCACAATGTTAGTACAGAAAGCTGGAATTGGGTACTTAACTCTTCATAAAGGACGATCTTCTTAATGTTTGTCCCATCACCAGCTTCAGCCTCATGAGAATAGAACAGCGAACATGGACAGATCTTCTAAAAGGTCACAATGCCTCCATAAACTCAATCACAATGTTAGTACAGAAAGCTGGAATTGGGTACTCAACTCCTCACAAATGTCGGTCCTCACACTCACGGGGACAATCTTCTCCCTCGCCCGTCTGCTCACTTTCGGCCAGTCCTTCACTCTCCGTACCTCGCCGTTTGTCTTTATCTACCTCCCTCTTCCTTCAACTGCTCCATTTATATCCTCTGCAAACATACACTCTCGCTCGCCACCGTAATCAACTCTCATTTCATTCAGCTGTAAACAATTTCTCCGCGTTTTCCCGTTAGATCGGCCATGACGGCAAACCGGAACCGGCCTGATGTTACGCCGGAAGTGCTCCCCCCGGGGGACTATGCACCGAATTTTAGTTCCGGCTTAGTCACCCGGTGACATAGTCTACGTAGCTTACTGCAGCTCTCTACGTTCTTTTACTGTCTATGGTTGCAATGAGCAGCCGACAGGAGCTGGCTGAAGGATGGTAATTAGCGATTTTTAATATTCTATCGCACTATAACTACTCGAGAGTCTGCTCTTGAGACTTTGTTCTAATTTTCGGGACAATTAGGGCAGGATTCGGGATTCGGGACAACTGTTTGGATTTCGGGACTGTCCCGAATTTTTCGGGACGTCTGGTCACCCTATGCACACAAACCCTCTTATGTGTAACCTGTCATACCACGAAAATGATCATGAACACCCAATCAGAACTAATGCAATTGGTTGAGAAGTTGCCCAGCAACATTGCTGAAAAAGTTGCTGGGATACATACCATACTCTTCCTTGTGTGTGCAATAACCTCCATTGTGACAACTGACATCATTAGCTTAGCCCAATCACATGAGTACTTGGGCCAAGCTAAGCTAGTGATTTCAGTTGGAGACAACTAGCCTTTAACTTACATGCAAGTCAGCCCCTCCGACTTCAATTGAATTAGGCTAATAGGGGATATGTCGAACTGGGATGTTGCATGCAAATACAAAAAAAAATTATATGTCCCTAATCTAACTCTGCGGTAGACAGCAAATGAGCTAATTAACCAAAACACATGGAATGCTGCTTTAAAATTTAGCTGTAAGAGTTACCTTTTTTAGGTAGATGTATTTCACCCGCCTTCCAGCCCCGCCTCCACCTCCTCCACGAGGTCTTCAGCCTCCACAGCGGGGCTACTTACAAATTGTGCATCTTGTAGAAATTAGCACTTTATATGGGCCTACTGGTCTGGATTAGGCAAAGGGTACTTAGTTAATTAATATGCCTTTCAAGTTAACAGTCAGTGACCTCAATGGTTGAATCTGCTGGCCTGTTCCCAAAAGCCATAACCACTTTGAACTCACACATGCACTGACTCCACAGTCTTACCCCCAACCCCTGGACTTTCTTCTACCCGCCACCTACTGTGCAATATTTAACATTTACTACTTTTGATAACACTGATATTCTGTGCAATTTCATTACTGTGCAATATCATTATTTCACAATGCGTATCACACCGATACAAACCATATTTATCTTTCTATTTTTATATATGTATATAGCGTCTCAGAACTGTGCCCCCTTATTTTCCACTATTTTTTTTATTCCATGTTACATTTCTCTTACGTACATGTTGACACTGGAGAAGGAGTTGCTTCAATCTCACTGTACATGTGTATAATGACAATAAAAGGCATTCTATTCTATTCTAAAAAATCTGTGTTTAAAGTTAAACTCCACTTTTAACAGTAGTACCTAAATTCCTAATTCATTTTAAATGACTACCATGACATGCCATGACTACATTAAATGCATCACATAGTACTGAAAGCAAAGCTGCCAACTCTCACGCATTGGCCGTGAGACACACGCATTTGACTGGTTTCACACGTTCACACGCCACACCCCCGATTTCTCACGCTGAAGTGTCAACCTGGTCGGTCAAATGCCTGGAAGATGAGTTTATCTATATATCTACCTGTTGAGCCACTCGTGATCGACTAGTTATGCCGCAAATTAGTTAAAATCTCCCGGAATCTAGAGCGCGCACACGGCAGAGAGGGAAAACGAGCAAGAGACCTTGTGTGTGCTAGTATCCCGAACATCCCCCCCCCCTCCCCCATCACTCACAGAGAATAAATTGCGATTATTTTACTAGTCATGGAATGGTAAACGTGACATTAAGTTTCTGTGTTCATACATTTAATAAAGGGTGATTATTAAGAACCATCTTATTTTTGTATTTGTATTTGCACTTGATTTATCGTGATATATCGATATTGTGAATTATTTTGGCCACGATAACCGTGGTGTGAAAAATCTAACATCGTGACAGCCCTAATTTGGTGCATAAACTCTGTTTAGAGCTGGGTAAACTCTATATTTCAAAAATCTGGTTTAAATCACTCTTTTCAAAAATAAAAAGCATTCGAAAAATATATTATGATCTTTTGTCAAAAATGTACAGGGTCCAATCTGGCCATGCAATCACATGGTCCCTCAATCAGGACTGGTAAATGTGGCGACCCTATTAAAAGATGTAGCGTTAATTGTTCACACCAAAATTATGCCTTCATCCCGCATGGCTGCCTCATTGTGTTTTTTTTTAAGATTGCCAAGCCACTCCCCCTTCTTCATATCAAGGACCTCCAGCCTCTGCATCAAACGAGCCTTCTTAGGGTATGCTCACATATCGCGTCTTTTGCGCGCTCAAGTTCGTTATTTCAAATGTAGGCGCGCGGTATGCGCGCTCGAAGCGACGCAGACGCGGTGCGACGCGCTCGTTTTTTCCATGCGCGTCCGCGCCGCATCGAGATAAAAACATCTCAACTTTTCAGAATGCCGCAAGCGCACCATAAGCGCACAGTAGGTCACGTGACAAGAACCAACCGGAGCGCAACCGCTCTAGCGCTTTGGAAAAAGGAGAATGCGGCGCGCCCAGCGTTTTCTACGCGTTTTTAGGCGCTATATGTGAATCCGGCCTTAGGCTGCTCTGCTCCATAGGCCTTACAACTCTTGGTGGCACAGGGCATGACCTGGGAGCAGTTGGGACATTTCTTTTTATTAGACACCATGTTGTCTGAAGAAAAAAAAAGAGAGAACAAAAAGAAAGTTATTTGTGTCAAATATTTAACTGATTCTTTAATTGCCATTTACACACAATAATACAGTGTTTGGGTAACACTTTACAATAACAGTACATGAATAATCATGTACTAATACCTGAATTAATAATTACTATGAACTAATGATGAGTTAAGACATGTACTAATAAGGAACTAACCTTAACTACTACATGAGTCATATGAATTCCTGCATGAACGTTAGTACATGCTTGTTAATTAATGTATTAATCAACATATTCAGTTCTTCTAAATCAGATATCATTTGGTACTTTTCGGTGGTTTGTAAAGAAGTGGAAGAGCAGAGGTGCTGTTCCCACATTTGGATGGAGAAGGAACTGAACGGTAGGAGGAAAACGGACACATTTTGTGGCCCAAAAGAAGAGCAAGAACACAAGACTAACTGTAACGATTAAGTCCACTGGAAGCAAGTTGAGGTGAGAACCCAAACGCAATTTATTACCAAAACAAGATAAACTCAAAACAAAAGCATGACAATGCATGGAAAACTCTAAACTAAAACAGGAACACAAACCAAGACTAGAGAACAAGATACTGGAGCCTGGGCATAGAACAAACAATACTCGACAAAGACACAGGGCAAACATGAGATTTAAATACATACAGGACTAACGACGAGACAAGGGACACCTGTAAACATTTAAACAATCAACCAATGACAACATGACACAACAGACAAGGGAACACAAGGCAAGATCACATTACTAGAACAGGGGATCACATGACAGACAAGAACAGGAACAAGACACAAACCCACACGTGACACTAACATCCGACTGCATTATGATATTGTCAGGATTCCACCAGCTTCACTCACTCCTCCCACTCGTTCACAGTCCCCTGAGTTTAAATCATCATCACCTGCACCTCATCAGTTCACCTCCCTATATATTCAACTCCTCTTCACACACTCATTGTCTGGTCTCGTCTCTACATGACACTACAGACTATCACGCTACTTACCCTCTACCTAACTGAGTTCCATCCATCGATCACCTGCTAACCTTCACACGGAAGTTCAGTCTCCAGTCTCCGATCATCAGTCTGTTCCCAAAGACTCTCCATCCGCATCTGTAAACAAAGACTCTGGTTATCCTTCAGCTAAGTTCCATCCTGAATATCGTCTGCTTGCATACTCACCATATGTCTGTCTGGATCTGCAACCTGTAAATAAACACTATTTCACTTACCACCTGTCTGACTCCTGTTCCATCCGTGACAGAAGACCAGACCAACGAAATGCAGAGTCCAGCGGAGCCCGTGGAGAATCCATCTCGCGATCCATTCGCGGAACTGGTTCAGGCTGTTCGCAAGTCCTTACTTCCTTCTCCACTGGCTAATCCACCCACCGTTCCCGAGGATCTCCTTCACTCAGCACTCCACCATTCACTTCCGCAAACATCCGCTGCTTCGTCAGCTGCCTCTGCGAGTCCCATGGCCCGACCAGCGACATTCAACGGAGAGGCGGAGGATTGCAGCGTTTTTTTGCTTCAGGTATCGCTATATTTCCAAATGCAGGCACATCAATTCTCTAAAGATTCAGTCCAAGTGGCGTTTATTATCTCCCTGCTGTCCGGCAGAGCTCTCCAATGGGCCCAATCTCTCTGGAACTCAGATTCTCCTGCGGTTAAATCCTTTTCAAGTTTCATTCAGCATTTCAAGGAAGTGTTTGGTCAGACAGTTTCCGATCTCACCAGTCACGATCAGCTCTTCAACCTTCGTCAAGGAAAGTCTTCAGTGAGTACATGTGCCCTTCTATTTCGCACGCTGGCAGCTTCTAGTGGCTGGAATGAGACAGCTTTGATGACAGCTTTTCGACATGGTCTCAACCCTAACATCCATCAGCTGGTGGTGGTATATGAGGATTCCTTGGGAATTGAAAACCTCATTCAGAAAACCATTTGAGTATCTCAACGCTTATCTGCCTGTGATGTTCTAGAAACCGCTGTAAATCCTCCGTCCTCGGCTCCATCAGTCGCCCCTCCAGCACCCGAGCCCATGCAGATTGACTCCACTCATCTTTCTTCTTCAGAGCGGCAGCGTAGAATTCAACAGCGTCTTTGTCTATACTGTGGGGGTGATGAACATCTCATCAACTCCTGCCCTATTCGACCTCAACGCCCTGTGGTAAGAACCATTCAGATTCCTCCTAAGATTTCAACCTTGAACCGCACAACTGTTCATTTATTAACCTCCAGTGTATGTGTCTCAGCACTAGCCCTCTTCGACTCCGGCTCGGCGGGGAACTTCATTTCCACTCAACTCCTACAAAAATTGAACGTTCGTAAACGCCGAAGTCATCAAGATCTCTGAGTCCAAACCATCCAGGGTAGACCGCTGGGTCGAGGTCGAATTCGTCACTTCACCCCCACACTGACGCTCCGCATCGGCTGCCTGCACTCGGAAGAGATCTCCTTCATGGTGCTGGAGGAGTCCACTGCTGAGCTCATTCTGGGACGCCCTTGGATGGTCCAACATCAACCCATCATCGACTGGAAATCCGGGGAGGTCCTTCGCTGGGGAGAAGACTGCTCGCATTCCTGTCTAGCTTCGGTTGAGAAGATCCAGAAAGGCCCCTCTTCTTCATCTTCGGTGGGAAAGTCTGAGTTTCCCGTGTGTTCCACGTCCATTGAGAGTCCGGAGGTCCATCACCAGGTGGAGATTCCTGCTGAGTATAGGGCGTTCCAGGATGTGTTTAGCAAGCAGTTGGCGACCAAACTACCACCTCACCGGCCATGGGACTGCGCTATCGCCCTGCTACCTGGAGCCACCCTGTCTAAAGGCCGTGTCTATCCTCTGTCCTCCCGGAGCAGAAGGCCATGGAGGAGTATGTGGAGGAGGCTCTTCAACAGGAGTTCTTTCGACCATCTACATCCCCTGCCGCTTCCAGCTTCTTTTTCGTGGCTAAGAAGGACGGAGGCTTGAGGCCGTGCATTGATTATCGTCATCTCAACTCTCAAACTGTGAAGTTTAGTTATCCCCTTCCTCTGGTCCCAGCAGCATTGGAGCAGCTGCGTGGAGCCCGCATCTTTTCTAAGTTCGATTTACGCAGTGCGTACAACTTGATTCGCATTTGACGAGGTGATGAATGGAAGACAGCATTCGTCACGCCCTCAGGTCACTAGGAGTATCGAGTCATGCCCTTCGGACTGTCCAACGCCCCAGCTGTCTTCCAGGGTTACATGAACGAGGTCTTCCAAGAGTAGCTCAACAGATTTGTGGTTGTCTATAACGACGATATTCTCATCTACTCCTCATCTCTTGCTGAGAATCAGCGCCATGTCACTCTAGTTTTGGAGAAATTCCATCCATCGATCACCTGCTAACCTTCACACGGAAGTTCAGTCTCCGGTCATCAGCCTGTTCCCAGTGACTCTCCATCCGCATCTGTAAACAAAGACTCTGGTTATCCTTCAGCTAAGTTCCATCCTGAATATTGTCTGCTTGCATACTCACCATATCTCTGTCTGGATCTGCAACCTGTAAATAAACACTATTTCACTTACCACCTGTCTGACTCCTGTTCCATCCGTGACAGATATAAAGACGGTAAACCAATCCATGAAATAAATACTGATTTTAGTTTTGAAAATTGCATCTGTTAATTAATATGTTAGTGTAGGTATTTCACTCTTGATGGCAGCAGTGGAATCACTTAAAACAGAATGAGATTAAATAGTTTTTAATGATGAATGCATCATTGTGTGTTCAATGAGTAAGGTTAAAGGAACACTCCGACTTTTTGGGACTTTAGCCTATTCACCTTATCCCCCAGAGTTAGACAAGTCCATACATACCTTTTTCATCTCCGTGCGTGCTATAAGTCTGTTTGACGCACCCACCGCTAGCCTAGCTTAGCACAAAGACTGGATGTAAATGGTTGCAGCTAGCATACTAATCCAAATAAGTGACAAAATAACGCAAACATTTTCCTATTTACATGTTGTGATTTGTATAGTCACAGAGTGTACAAAAAACAAAGTCACATGAGACACAGACATATTTTAACCGTATAAATACTGGGAACTATATTCTCTGAAGGCGAAGCACTGCTACTTGGGCGGAGTAATAACCGCAGCACCTGAGACGTACCGTACCCAAACTCTGAACGAACTCTCTGCTCCTCACCACGGCTCGTCTCAGGTGCTGCGGTTATTACTCCGCCCAGGTAGCAGTGCTTCGCCTTCAGAGAATATAGTTCCCAGTATTTATACGGTTAAAATATGTCTGTGTCTCATGTGACTTTGTTTTTTGTACACTCTGCGACTATACAAATCACAACATGTAAATAGGAAAATGTTTGCGTTATTTTGTCACTTATTTGGATTAGTATGCTAGCTGCAACCATTTACATCCAGTCTTTGTGCTAAGCTAGGCTAGCGGTGGGTGCGTCAAACAGACTTATAGCACGCACGGAGATGAAAAAGGTATGTATGGACTTATCTAACTCTGGGGGATAAGGTGAATAGGCTAAAGTCCCAAAAAGTCGGAGTGTTCCTTTAAATGTAAATATTGCAAGACATCAAGCGTCATTCACTGATGTTTGTGACAGTTGCTGTCAAATTTATGAAAAATTTTACATTGTGCCCTTTTAGTACATCTTTCTTCTGATCTAGAGCATGTTTGATTTAGTATACCCCTAAATGTTAATTAATACATTAATTATCAATCATGTACTAACGTGTAGTTAAGATAGTATATTCATGCAGGAATTCATATGACTCATGTCGTAGGTAAGGTTAGTTCCTCATTAGTACATGTCTTAACTTATCATTAGATCATAGTAAAGTAATTATTAATTCAGGTATTAGTACATGATTATTCATGTAGTGTTATTGTAAAGTGTTACCAAAACACTGTATTATTGTGTAAATGGCAGTAAAGAATGAGTTAAATATTTTACGCAAATATCTTTCTTTTTGTTTTCTCTTTTTTCTTCTTCAGACAACATGGTGTCTAATAAAAAGAAATGTCCCAACTGCTCCCAGGTCATGCCCTTTTTTATTGTAAAGTGTTACCCAGAGTGAGTGAGTGGGCAGAGTGAGTGAGTGGGTGAGTGCAGAGCCGGCTTTAGACTGCGCTCAGCAGGGGGGCATTTATTTTCAATGGGTGGGCACTAGGTACAGTGGCGGCCTTAAGCATCTGGGGGTCCGTTTCAATAACTAACATGCAAGACCGACTCTGACCACAGCTTTATTATAGCTAACGAACATACACATAGTGTCATACACACTGACAGGATAGTAGTTCTCCACGGCGGGAGTGACATTTCAGGACAACGGACAGCGCAAAAAAAAAACTGAACTAAATAGGCCTACTAAACCATTAGTCTCATCACAACAACATAACACAATATAGTGAACTTTGACAGTACATAATGCCAGTTAAATACACTAACAACCGGTCAGCATGAAACTTTAAATTTAACTTGGAGTTAGAAAAGCTGAAGACGCCGCTTGTGAGCTGATTGGAACTTCCTGAGAACAGCGTCCTTCCATGCACCACAACACTTTTTTGTCAAGTCCTTCTCGAATACAAGTTGAACTAGTCTGGCCTTTCTTGTGTGAAGCATGCTGCTTCTGTGTTCTGAAAACACATTTCTGAGCGTGGAGAACGAATTTTCGCAGGTCGTGGTAGAAGCACCAAATACCAAAGCCAGTTGGAGTGCCGTCAAAACAGTGGGCATCGCCTTAAGTGTTTTGTAATGTTTGGACAACAGTCTCTGAACTGTCCATTTCTCCTCTGAGTCGTCTTCCATTTGGGACTGGAGAAATCGACGTGAGACGCAGAACTCCGAATCCACTATCTCCACTCCTACTAAATCCATAATGTGTTTGAGTTTTTTCACATCCAGAAAACTTTTATTTTCTGGGTCAAGAGCTTTCAATGCGCTTATCAGCTTTCCATTGCGCTCGCTGAAACGCACATCCATTGCGCTCGCTGAAACGCACATCTATTTCTCCAAGTACGGCATCAATCGCACTGAAAAAAAGTCTCTTCAGCTCTGACTTGTCGTTATTTGTGTCGTTTTGTCCCACACTCTCCTCAAGAACGTACTCCTCCAGGTTCCTGTTCATAACACGTCTCCTTTTGCTGGGTTGTTGTATGGGCTCTTGTTGTTGGTAGCAGTATTCCAGAGCTCGGTAAATGCATCGTCGCATCTCAGATCACGAACACAGTCTGTTGCACTGTGCACGAGTTTCACTGCATTCAGTAGGTCCATTTCCTTCGCCTGTAGCTGTTTGTTAGGCGAGTCCAGAATCAGTAATATATTGTGCACACTATGTCCAATGAACACAAAGCTGTGCTCCTTTATCTGGTGTAAAAGGCCAGTTGCCAGCACTCTCACTTCTGATCCAAAGGCCCGAGAGCTGATCGTCTTTGACAGTACCGCAATGATATCCTCTAAGTTTTTAAGGATCACAGAGACCGTTGCTAAATGGCCTGTCCAGCGTTGGTCAAGGAGGCGCTTCAGGGTATCACCTTTATAGTGAGTGTGTTTGGGCTTTCTCAGGAAATTATAAAGCATGCCACACACATTAAATAAGTCACCAATTGCTTCTTCAGCCGACAGAGCATGAAAGACCACAAGGTGCAGCTGGTGGTTAAAGCAGTGGATGTAAGGGATTTCTCTGCCAAGTCTATCCTGTAACAGTTTTTGGACTCCTCCGTGTTTCCCAGATATGAGGGATGCACCGTTATAGCATTGACTCAATATCTTTGCACTGCTGAGCCCCGCTTTTTGAAGTTCTTGTAATATGGTGTCAGTGAGTGTCCCTGCGTCCCCAGCTTCTGCAGTGGCCATGGTAAGCAGACGTTCTGTCACCTTACAACTGTCCTCTGATATGAACCGAATGACTATTGAAATGTTCTCACACCCAGTGATGTCACGAGTCCCGTCAACTTTGATCGTGAACCACTGCGAGCCTATGTCACGTACAATAGCATCCGTTATGACACTGCTCATTGCCTCAAGTAGTTAGTTTTGTATTTCGTGACTTGTGTATGTTGCGTTGCGAGGTATTGTTTTCACGACTTTAACCAGCTGCTGGTCTTTTCGGAGGGTGTATTCAAATAGAGAAAGGAACAGTCCACTCCCCCCCTCTGACATACTATCAAAGGCATCTAGCTTACCTCTCAAAGGTAGTTGATTTGTTGCCAGAAACTCCAAAATGTCAATAAGGGCAGACACCCCAGCAAACATTGGTCCGACGGCAACGTCGTGTCCCTGGCCAAAAATAGTTGCGGCCAGACGTCATAAATCGGTAAAAATTTGTAACACAGAACATTTCCTAAAAATGCATTCAGATACATTTGTACATGTCTACAGTGGCATGTATAATTGTTATTTTAACTTTTAGCTACGTGTAGTTATGTTTAGTGTATCGGGTGAGACAGCCCGATCTCATGAAAGTGCGTATCTATACCACGAATTAATTTTTTTCGTGTCATTTATACGCCAAAAGTAGTTTTTGCGTGTTTATGATACGCAGTTTTTCGCGTGCATATGATACGCATTATTTAGCGTGTAATACGCACGCACTCCCCATCCCTAATCCTACCCAAGAGATTACAGTGCGTAGCGTAGGCACGCAAAAACCATTTTTGGCGTATAAATAGCACGATAAATTAAATTCGTGGTATAGATACGCACGTTCATGAGATCGTGTTGGGTGAGAGGACGTCACCTGGCGACGTCTTTTACACGTGCATTTATAGTCCATCATGACCCTCTATGAAATCCTTGTTAAATATGCAAAAGCTACGCTTAATCCTCGCGATGGTTAATACTGCAATAATTAATGTAATTGCCCATGAAGTTTTTAAGAGGTTGTGAAGACGTCCACTGGCGTCCTTTACACGTCTAGTCTAGCAAGACAGAAACAAATTATCAGGAATTATAATTCTTTATAAAATACATGATTTATATACAAATGAATATTTACTTTATCTTGTTTTTATAAATTATAATCACAAAATGCCCAGTATAGTCAAGTGATTGCAAAGCCACTGCATTTTAGTCATTATTTTAACCTGTTATATCTTTATGAAATACACAATTTATATACAAAAGAACATATATCTACTTTATCTTGTTTTTATATATTATAATCACAAAATGCCCAGTATAGTCAAGTGATTGCAAAGCCACTGCATTTTAGTCATTATTTTAACCTGTTGTACCTGATGTTTTCGTTGTTATTTTTTATGTAATGTATTTATATACAAAAACAGTAATATACCCGGTCACCATTTATGTCTGAATTGGATGTGCCCAAACCATAAACTGTGCTGCCAAGATATATGAACAAAAAATCTCGCGATACAACAAAATCCCGCGATAGGATAGATTATATCGCGAGATGTTAACGCGTTCTCATAGATTCTAGAACTTTGAACAACCACGAGGAGAGGATGGAGTTGTGTCGATAGTATTATTAAAAATCTACTGTTTGGTAAGTACATTTTGTATTAGATTAACGTGCTTGAGGTTTACTTGTGTGACATGAATGAACAGAAAGAAATGATGCCCACATTGTCAACTGAAATGTACTGAGTTTGGCTAAAATTAGCCAGTAGGCTAATATTAACCCAGCAAACATTGGTCCGACGGCAACGTCGTGTCCCTGGCCAAAAATAGTTGCGGACAGGACGTCATAAATCGGTAAAAAATGTAACACAGAACATTTCCTAAAAATGCATTCAGATACATTTGTACATGTCTACAGTTGCATGTATAATTGTTATTTTAACTTTTAGCTATGTGTAGTTATGTTTAGTGTATCGGGTGAGAGGACGTCACCTGGCGACGTCTTTTACACGTGCATTTATAGTCCATCATGACCCTCTACGAAATCCTTGCTAAATATGCAAAAGCTGCGCTTAATCCTCGCATGGTTAATACTGCAATAATTAATGTAGTTGCCCATTAATTTTTTAAGAGGTTGTGAAGAAGACGTCCACTGGCGTCCTTTACACGTCTAGTCAGGCTGTGAATACTATACGTCCACTGGCGTCTTTTGCACGTCTAGTCTAGCAAGACAGAAAAAAATTATCAGGATTTATAATTCTTTATAAAATACACGATTTATATACAAATGAATATATATTTACTTTATCTTGTTTTTATAAATTATAATCACAAAATGCACAGTATAGTCAAGTAAGTGATTGCAAAGCCACTGCATTTTAGTCATTATTTTAACCTGTTGTACCTGATGTATTCGTTGTTATTTTTTTATGGAATGTATATACATGTAAAACAGAAATATACCCGGTCACCATTTATGTCTGAGTTGGATGTAATTACCCAAACCCTCTGCCCAAACCATAAACTGTTCTGCCAAGATGTAGTAACAAAAGATCTCGCGATATTACAAAATCATGCGATGGGATTATCTCGCGAGATGTTAACACTTTCTCCCCATAGATTCTGGAACTTTGAACAAACACGAGGAGAGGAGGGAGTTGTGTCGATATTATTAAAAATCTACTGTTGGGTAAGTACATTTTGTATTAGATTAACGTGCTTGAGTTTTACTTGTGTGACATGAATGAACCGAAAGAAATTATGCCCACATTGTCAACTGAAATTTACTGAGTTTGGCTAAAATTAGCCAGTAGGCTAAAAGTAACTTTGAACGTATACAACAACGGTAACGTTATACCAAGTATATTGTTTAATGATACAGTCATTACTGTTACTTATTAATGTAGCCTTTTGAGAGTTTCTTTCAGAAAGTAAATTATCTGAAATGGAATGAAATGTTTAGCTGGATTTTAACATGTATGTTTTCAGTAACTGCTTTAAAAATAAAAGCAGAACATATTTTATACAATAAAATAAATGTAATGCATGTTGATTACCTTTTTCTAATGTGTCTTTCATGATTCATTCATCTTGTTCCATGTTTTTTTTTTTTTAATTTAGCTGTAGACCATAAAAATATTTTGAAAATAAGTGCATATCATTTACCTCAAATTTTAATTTAATAATAATTGTATTTATTTAAATATATATATTCTCTTCCCTTAGATGCTGTGAAGAGGTGGAGCCCAAATGCTACAGACTCTGAAATTGATGCAGCAATGGCAGAACACCTGAAACACGCTCCAGGAACAGCTGGTGGATACAAAAACTGAGCCAAACAATGTGTTTTTAAACGGATAGTTTCCCCAAAAATGAAAATTGTCATCATTTACTCAACCTCATGTTTCAAACCTGTATACCTTTCTTCATTGAATTTTCATTTTTGGGTGAACTATCCCTTTATATAATAATTCAGTATTTTGTAATTGGTATTTTAGTTTGGTTAACAAATGTTAAACATTGAAAAAATATTAAGAGACATTTTGGCTGTTCAAGATCAATAAAATGTGCTAAATCAGAACATGCTTCTTTTTTTCTTATGTCCACAAATAATGTGTTCTTGTTTGTGATGTACACGTGATTAAAACGTTTTATTGACGGTCAGGTCTGACTGGACCAATTTTGGACCTTTTTAGAACCTTTGTCAAGATGTGTAAACTTTAAGACTTGATTGCCTTTCACGAAGTTACACAATATGTGTGTGATTATTTTAAATGCAGGCTTATATACACTTAAATTATGCAGCAACACATTTAAACACACAAATGACGACGCATTTAGACGTCCAGGGACGCGCTGAAGAGAGGTTGAATTCACGGCCAGAAGAGACGTGGAATTCACGGCTAGATGACGTCAAAGACGTCGGTTCAACTTTCATTTTGGAACTATTTTTCAACCATGACGGGACGTGTCGGACGGACGTCTTTTCAACGGTCATTACACGTCCAAATGTTTGCTGGGTAACTTTGAACGTATACAACAACGGTATACCAAGTATATTGTTTAATGATACAGTCAAAGTTATTACTGTAACTTATTAATGTAGCCTTTTGAGAGTTTCTTTCAGAAAGTAAATTATCTGAAATGGAATGAAATGTTTAGCTGGATTTTAACATGTATGTTTTCAGTAACTGCTTTAAAAATAAAGCATAACATATTTTATACAATAAAATAAAATGTAATGCATGTTGAT
Source organism: Rhinichthys osculus (assembly GCA_029959095.1). Lineage (NCBI taxonomy): Eukaryota > Metazoa > Chordata > Actinopteri > Cypriniformes > Leuciscidae > Rhinichthys > Rhinichthys osculus. The sequence continues at coordinate 41,837,641 of JARWKJ010000007.1, forward strand.
TACCTTTTTCTAATGTTTTATTCATGATTCATTCATCTTGTTCCATGTTTTTTTTTTATTTAGCTGTAGACCATAAAAATATTTTTAAAATAAGTGCATATCATTTACCTCAAATTTATAATTTTATTTATTAATATATATATATATATATATATATTCTCTTCCCTTAGATGCTGTGAAGAGGTGGAGCCCAAATGCTACAGACTCTGAAATTGATGCAGCAATGGCAGAACACCTGAAACGCGCCTCAGGAACAGCTGGTGGATACAAAAACTGAGCCAAACAATGTGTTTAAAAGGGATAGTTCACCCAAAAATGAAAATTGTCATTATTTACTCCACCTCATGTTTCAAACCTGTATACCTTTCTATGTTATGCTAAACACACAGATGTTTGTAACCAAGATGTCGCTTCCCATTAATCTTTCTCAAATAATGGTAGTCAATGGTTGCTCTATTTGCTTGGTTACAAACATTCTTCAAAATATCTTCTTCAGCAGAAGAAAGAAACTCATACAGGTTTGGAACATGAGGGTGAGTAAATGAAAGAATTTTCATTTTTGGGTGAACTATCCCTTTATATAATAATTCAGTATTTTGGAATTGGTATTTTAGTTTGGTTAACAAATGTTAAACATTGAAAAAATATTAAGAGACATTTTTGCTGTTCAAGATCAATAAAATGTGCTAAATCAGAACATGCTTCTTTTTTTCTTATGTCCACAAATAATGTGTTCTTGTTTGTGATGTACACGTGATTGAAACGTTTTATTGACGGTCAGGTCCGTCTGACTGGACCAATTTTGGACCTTTTTAGAACCTTTGTCAAGATGTGTAAACCTCAAGACTTGATTGCCTTTCACGATGTTACACAATATGTGTGTGATTACTTTAAATGCAGGCTTATATACACTTAAATTATGCAGCAACACATTTAAACACACAAATGATGACGCATTTAGACGTCCAGGGACGCGCTGAAATTCACGGCCAGAAAAGACGTTTAATTCACGGCCAGAAGAGACGTGTAATTCACGGCCAGAAAAGACGTGGAATTCACGGCCAGAAAAGACGTCGGTTCAACTTCCATTTTGGAACTATTTTTCAACCATAACGGGACGTGTCGGACGGACGTCTTTTCAACGGTCATTACACGTCCAAATGTTTGCTGGGATAAAACTCCCGAAATGTCTCATTTAAAAGAGAAGCAGAGTAAGGTCTCGAAATCACTATTGTTCTGTCTTTGGCGCAACAAGTCACTGAAAGTGTTGACTGCCCATTTAGTTGTCTTTTTCGTATTGACCTCATTTTTGTCGTCTTCGATCTTATCTAGCTCTGTCTTTTCCCTAAAAAAAAAAAAAAAAGAGCCTAAAACGTATCTAAGTAATATACAGTAGTAGGCTATTTCGTTGTCACCCTGCCTCTCCAAATGCATAACTAATGCAATAATGCAGTAACAGCTGAAAAAGTACTTGGGTGTGTGTTTTATTTTATATTTACCGGTCAATAATGCAATCGCTGCTGTCTGTCCCATAGAAGAACATGACAGCCCGCGTATGTTTTGGAACTTGGGGCTTACATGAACCACGTGACAGCCGTCGCGAGCGATCAAAGAGCGTCGCAACTCTTTCTCTCTATGGCTCTGAGAGCCTATAACGTTTTCATATGTGTCTCTCTCTCACTCTTTTGCAAGTGTAACTCTGTTACTATGGTTACCAATGTTTATAGTAGCGGATTAATTTCGAACTGTAATCAAACTGACTGGAACTACCTGTGCATTAAACGGTTTTACTGCACACCTTCCAGCCAATCAGAATCGAGTATTTAAACAGCCCGTGGTATAACCGAGTGATAGTGTGCCTCGGAGTGTTTCTACGTCTCAACGCTCGAGGTGATTCCTATGTCTTACGTGATTATTTATTCAAGAGTCTTCTATGAACGTGTATACTGGATCGACTGCTCATCTCCAGTGACTGACAGTCTTCTATGAACGTGAATACTGGATCGACTGCTCATCTCCAGTGACTGACAGTCTTCTATGAACGTGAATACTGGATCGACTGCTCATCTCCAGTCAGGGCCGGCCCGTGGCATAGGCGGTATAGGCAAATGCTAAGGGCGCCACCACTCAATAGGGGCGCCAAAATGAGTGAACGAGTGAATTTTTTTTTTTTTTTTTTTTTTACTAATACTATTTTAAAACCATTAATTCGAAAGCCCGCTAAGCCAAGCACTGAAAGTTCAGAGTTACCCAAGCCACTGGGTCCGCCCAGTTCAGAGTTACCCAAGCCACTGGGTCCAACCAGTTCAGAGTTACCCAAGCCACTGGGTCCGCCCAGTTCAGAGTTACCCAAGCCACTGGGTCCGCCCAATTCAGAGTTACCCAAGCCACTGGGTCCGCCCAGTTCAGAGTTACCCAAGCCACTAGGTCCGCCCAGTTCAGAGTTACCCAAGCCACTGGGTCCCCCCAGTTCAGAGTTTCCCAAGTCGCTGGTTACGTCCAGCTTGGAGCACCCCAGAACGCTGGCGCCGCACATCCCCGAACTCCAATCACTATTGGCCCTGCCCGGTCGAGAGACCGCTCCACCATGGACGTCCACCCAGCCTGTGTCACCATGGTCAATAACCCAGCCTGCTCCCCCGTGGTCGACCATTTGGCCGGCCCCGCCCTGGTATCCTCTGGTCCCTCACCATCCTGGAGTCTCTGGTCCTTGGTCCCTGGTTCCCTATCTCCCCGGGTAGGACTCCAGGACATGCCCACCCTCCCTCCCCTTGGATGTTATTAGGCGCGAGGACGTGCCTCCCGGGAGGGGGGAGTAATGTCACGGTTTTCCCTGGTCCTGTCCCGCACTACATTTCCCAGCATTCCCCCTGGATCCCCGGACCTGCACTCACTTCCCTCATCACCGCAGCTGTTCCCTTTCACCTCATGATCTCGCTATGCTGATCCTTTATAACCTCCTCACTCCCATTGTCTCACTTCCGGGTATTATATGTTACTTCATGTTTCTGTTTCCACGTGCTACTTCTGTGTTCTGAAACACTGGCTCCAGAGGTTATCGGCGAGTGGCTTTGTGTTCCCTCACTCGGGATGACTCCAGTGTCTACGTGAGAGATCGTCATTTCAAACGGGGATATTCCCGTGTTGGCTATCCGAGTGATAGTGTGCCTCGGAGTGTTTCTACGTCTCAACGCTCGAGGTGATTCCTATGTCTTACGTGATTATTTATTCAAGAGTCTTCTATGAACGTGTATACTGGATCGACTGCTCATCTCCAGTGACTGACAGTCTTCTATGAACGTGAATACTGGATCGACTGCTCATCTCCAGTGACTGACGTGAGTGTTAATTCAAGGACTGTCTGTATGAGAAGTCCCCGTGCATCCGTGAGTGTCAATTCAAGGACTGTCTGTATGAGAATTCCCCGTGCATCTGTGAGTGATGTCCCGTGGACTGTCAGTGAGAACATCCCATGCTCATCTGAGTGATATCATAAGGACTGTCTATGAGAGCATTTAGTAATTCGTGCTTGAGATCAAGTTTAATGTGTCTACAAGTATCTACTGAGTTTTCTACGTTTATTCTTCTGCCCTGGATTTGCTCTGTGTATAAATAAAGTCTGTTGATTAGTATTCTGCTCCCCGTGGTTATTGTGACAGCTATAAACCGTGATATAGGCTATGTATTTCTTTTAATGTTATTATTTCGGTCTTATTGCCAGGATTGCTTTGCTGTTTATTGATATTTTTTAAACTATAATGCTACATCTATCAACATTTATTAATATGTTATCATTGTATTCATTAATTTCTTTATTTTTATAATATTATTTCGGTCTTATTACCGGTGAATTATTACAGTAAGCCTATGCTGTAAGACAGAACACGGGGCTCATTAAGCCCTTTAGCCACAATGCAATGCGGGCATTAATATCACAGAATCTGACAGATCGGGTCTTTAACGACAGTATCGCATTTTAAAGCAGCCTTTAAAATTTATTTAGAATCTGTGAAGTTTTTTTAAAAATCGAAAAGCCCAAAGATCTGTATCTCTTTGTGATGCCCTTTATTTAAATTTTTTTTTTGTTTGGTTCTTTTTATTTAAATTATTGGTGTTTCAAGTTATACTTGCTGAATGTGAAAATGTGTAAAAAAATGTAAAAAAAAAAAAAACGTGCGCATCTTACAGCAAAAAATAAATAACGAAATTTAACGAAAATAACATTTAATCAGTGGTTTTGTCACCAGCAACAGCACGTTGCTCAGTGTTGTTCCAGTAAGTTCATAGATGTATACACAAGTTAAGCTACGTAATAACGTTTTTATTAGCCAGCCAGCCAGCCCAACCCCACTCACCCAGCGCCGGCGGTATGGGGGGGCATTAGGGGGCAATGTCCCCCCAAGTGTATTTTATGCAAAACCAAGCAAATAGAGCAACCATTGACTACCATTATTTGAGAAAGATTAATGGGAAGCGACATCTTGGTTACAAACATCTTTGTGTTTACATAACATAGAAAGGTATACAGGTTTGAAACATGAGGTGGAGTAAATGATGACAATTTTCATTTTTGGGTGAACTATCCCTTTAAACACATTGTTTGGCTCAGTTTTTGTATCCACCAGCTGTTCCTGGAGCGCGTTTCAGGTGTTCTGCCATTGCTGCATCAATTTCAGAGTCTGTAGCATTTGGGCTCCACCTCTTCACAGCATCTAAAGGAAGAGTATATATATATATATATATATATATATATATATTAATAAATAAAATTATAAATTTGAGGTAAATGATATGCACTTATTTTCAAAATATTTTTGGTCTACAGTTAAATTTAAAAAAAAAAACATGGAACAAGATGAATGAATCATGAATAAAACATTAGAAAAAGGTAATCAACATGCATTACATTTTATTTTATTGTATAAAATATGTTATGCTTTATTTTTAAAGCAGTTACTGAAAACATACATGTTAAAATCCAGCTAAACATTTCATTCCATTTCAGATAATTTACTTTCTGAAAGAAACTCTCAAAAGGCTACATTAATAAGTTACAGTAATAACTTTGACTGTATCATTAAACAATATACTTGGTATAACGTTACCGTTGTTGTATACGTTCAAAGTTACTTTTAGCCTACTGGCTAATTTTAGCCAAACTCAGTAAATTTCAGTTGACAATGTGGGCATCATTTCTTTCTGTTCATTCATGTCACACAAGTAAACCTCAAGCATGTTAATCTAATACAAAATGTACTTACCAAACAGTAGATTTTTAATAATACTATCGACACAACTCCATCCTCTCCTCGTGGTTGTTCAAAGTTCTAGAATCTATGAGAACGCGTTAACATCTCGCGAGATAATCTATCCTATCGCGGGATTTTGTTGTATCGCGAGATTTTTTGTTCATATATCTTGGCAGCACAGTTTATGGTTTGGGCACATCCAATTCAGAAATTGTGACCGGGTATATTACTGTTTTTGTATATAAATACATTACATAAAAAATAACAACGAAAACATCAGGTACAACAGGTTAAAATAATGACTAAAATGCAGTGGCTTTGCAATCACTTGACTATACTGGGCATTTTGTGATTATAATTTATAAAAACAAGATAAAGTAGATATATGTTCTTTGGTATATAAATTGTGTATTTCATAAAGATATAACAGGTTAAAATAATGACTAAAATGCAGTGGCTTTGCAATCACTTGACTATACTGGGCATTTTGTGATTATAATTTATAAAAACAAGATAAAGTAAATATTCATTTGTATATAAATCGTGTATTTTATAAAGAATTATAATTCCTGATAATTTGTTTCTGTCTTGCTAGACTAGACGTGCAAAAGACGTCAGTGGAGTATCACAGCCTGACTAGACGTGTAAAGGACGCCAGTGGACGTCTTCACAACCTCTTAAAAACTTCATGGGCAATTACATTAATTATTGCAGTATTAACCATGCGAGGATTAAGCGTAGCTTTTGCATATTTAACGAGGATTTCATAGAGGGTCATGATGGACTATAAATGCACGTGGAAAAGACGTCGCCAGGTGACGTCCTCTCACCCGATACACTAAACATAACTACACGAGCTAAAAGTTAAAATAACAATTATACATGCCACTGTAGACATGTACAAATGTATCTGAATGCATTTTTAGGAAATGTTCTGTGTTACATATTTTTACCGATTTATGACGTCTGGCCGCAACTATTTTTGGCCAGGGACACGACGTTGCCGTCGGACCAATGTTTGCTGGGATGATTAGTTCAAATAAAGCTTTCCTTGTCACTGTCAGTGTTGCCTATCATTCATAAATAATTTTAATAAATCCATGAATCATTAAGTTAACTATATAGGCCTATGCTTAAGCAATGAGGGGACTTGTAGACTTTAAAGAAGAGACGCTCATAGGTAACTCGCGCACGCATCTCTCTCTCTCTCTCTCTCTCTCTCTCTCTCTCTCTCTCTGCACGCATGCGTGAGCGTTTGTTGAGCGAGCGAGTGGGAAGCGTGGTGAGTGTGTGGACTTTTTTCTCTCTTTTTTTGGCCGCTGTGTCAAAAATAGGTTTTCTATTTTTCTATCTTTTATCTTTCTACTTGTGGTATACGGGTTTGGGAGGGTTAAGATAGTGGTTTGTTGTCTGTCTGCCAGTTTTTATAACTGGCAGGATGACTTCGAGTGCGAGGACGCTAGATTTCCTCACACGGCGTCATGCGGTGAAGTTAAGTTTGAACGCTAGTGTGGAGGAGTGCAGTTTGGCTATAGGAGAGGTGGTCGGCTGCGAAAATGTTCTGTCAGCATCGAGAATGAACAACGCGGTTGTTGTTTTTTTGAAAACCGTTGATTTAGCTAACTTGTTAGTTGAAAGTGGTGTTGTCATTGACAATGTTTTTGTTCCAGTGTTACCACTGTCTACTCCGTCCAAAAAAGTGACTCTATCAAACGTGCCGCCATATATGAAAAACGAGGTGTTGGTGAAATTTTTGGAGAGGCATGGCAGGTTGGTTTCCCCAATCAAAATGATTCAGATTGGTTGTAAATCAACGTTGCTGAAACATGTAGTCTCTTTTAGACGTTTTGTTTACATGGTATTAAAGGACAACAAGGAGGAATTAGATTTGACGTTTAATTTTAATCATGACGATTTCAACTATGTTGTTTATGCTACGACTAATAGCATGAAATGCCTTATGGCGCTTTTCCACTACACAGTACCAGCTCGCCTCGGCTCGGCTCGACTCGACTCGCCTTTGTTTGGTTTTCCACTGTGTAAAAGTTGTACCTGTACCTGCTTTCGGGTACTTTTTTTCGTACCACGTCCGGCGAGGTTCCAAGCGAGCTGAGGCGAGCTAAGCCGATACTAAAATGTGACGTGAAAACAATGCCGACTGCTGATTGGTCACAGAGAATCTGCATCATCATTGCACGCGCCAGATGGAGTATTTTAAATAGTTTGGCCAGAGATAGTTACTAAACTTACTACTATTATTATGGCAACTCGGAAGAATACGCCGTGGTCAAACGAGGAGGTGCAGACATTCCTTTGTTTGGTTGCCGAAGAGAGGATCCAGCGAGAGCTTGATGGAGCAACGAGGACTAAATGCGTCGCTATGACGACCGGGTACTATTTGTGGCGGTACTTTCTGCAATGGAAAACGGAGCGAAAAGCGAGCCGAGCCGAGGTGAGCCAAGGCGAGTCGAGTCGAGTCGAGCTGGTACTGGTAATGGAAAAGCGCCATTAGTTGTGGTGAAATAGGACATCTCGTGAGGATTTGTCCAAAAAAGGATGAGAAATCAAAGAAAAAAGTTTCATCAGTCTCTGTTGAAAGGGTTGGTGAGGAGGAGGAGACAGTACAAACTGTTAGGAGTGAGGTGCCTACAACAGTGGTAGTTGATGATAACACTGGACAAAAACCTGTAGAGGTAAATTCAACAGATACATCAGGTGATGCTGCAGCTTTGAAGGAAAAGGGGAAGGAGCGAGTGGCAGTGGCAGCTATAGGAGAAGCCTCTGTCCCTGATGAAAGACCTCAGTTAACTGATGTTTTAGATATGCAGGGTTCGGTAATTAATCAAGACATGGAGGTGGAAGGCGAGGATCTTTACTCTGAGAAGGAACAAGATGATTGTGTTTTCAAAACACCACAAAAGAGGAGAATGAAACAGAGCCACTGTAATAATTCAAAAAAACTGGGAAATAGCCAAACTGATACTGAAAGTGACACTGACATTTCAGAATGTAGTGTTACTTTTGATCAGACAAAAGATGAGGTTTCAGAACAGTCCTACAGTGTGGATGATGTTAAGCTCTTTCTGAGAGTAACAAAGAATGCAAGAAATGTGCGTATTTCAGAGTACTTTCCTGATCTGGAGCAATTTGTAGAAAAAGCAAAGAGTTTTAGGAGTGAAGGTCTTTTTTCTGATCAAGAGGTTTACAGACTGAAAAAAATTCTCACAAAAGTAAATTTTCAATTAGGAATTAATTCTGAATAGTTCTAAAATCACACTTATGAGATGAGGCTTGTTTGTGTCTTGATTATCCTTTTCTTTTCTTTAATGAAAGAGTTTCATTTTGCTTCCCTTAATTTAAATGGGGCACGAGAAGGGAAGAAAAGGTTTGAATTATACGAGTTAATGAAGATAAAGAAAATAGACATTCTGTTTGCACAAGAAACTCATAGTGATGTTTCCAATGAAGAAGATTGGGCAAGAGAATTTGATGGGTTAATTATTTGTAGTCATAATTCATCTCTGAGTGGCGGGGTTGCTATTTTATTTTCTAAAAACTCCATTCCAATTTCTTATGAAGTAGAAGAAGTTGTAAAAGGCAGATTTTTAAAAATAAGGGCTCAATTTGACAATGCTTTTTATTGCTTCGGTTGTATCTATGCTCCCACCAATGCAGTTGAAAGAATGGGCTTTCTGAATACATTATGTAAAGCATTAAGTGATTGTAATGCTGAGGATTTGTTATTGATTGGAGGAGATTTTAATTGCACTGAATTTGCCTCAGATAGAAATCATGTTGAGCCTCATATGGCTTCTCGAAAAAGGCTAATTTAGCTTATAGAAACGCATGATCTTGTTGATGTTTGGCGGAATTTTCACAAGGCACAAAGGCAATATACATGGGTTCATTCTTGTAATAATAGGCTGTCTTTAGCAAGATTGGACAGATTTTATGGTTTTGGTCATCAACTCAATCTTTTTAGAGATTGTTCTATCATTCCAGTTAGTTTTTCGGATCACAGTTTAGTACGGTGTTTTTTAACTTTAGGATCCATAAAACCAAAGAGTGCAATGTGGCACTTTAATAATAGTCTTTTAATTGATATGCAATTTAGAGATATCTTTAAGTTTTTTTGGAATGATTTTAGAACCACTAAATCTGATTTCCATTCTTTGCAGCAGTGGTGGGATTTTGGAAAAACGCAAATCAAGCAATTGAGTCAACAGTATGCTTGCAACATCACTAAAGAAATAAATATTTCAATGGTAAATCTAGAAAATGATATAAAAAAACTACAAGAATCTATTGGAATTGAACAAAATCAAGAGCTTATTGAAATTTTAAATCGAAAAAGCAAAGAATTGGCAGGAATTCTAGACCTGAAAGCACAAGGGGCTCTGATCAGATCCCGGTTTAAGAATATAGAGTGGATGGATGTATCTTCCAAAAATTTTTTTAATCTGGAAAGAAAAAATGGCCAAAAAAGATGTATACATGCTTTGCGTTCTAAGGATGGTGCACTCTTGTCGGATCATGCAGAAATCCGTAAGAGAGCGGTAGAGTTTTATAAAGAACTGTACAGCAGTGAACTTATAGACAGGTTAAACCCCAATGGGTTTATTGAGGATCTTCCTCAGGTGACTGAAGAGGCAAATGCCGATCTCTGTAGAGAGATAACGCTGGAAGAGCTTAAGAAAGCTCTTCAAGGCATGGAATGCGGCAGAGCACCAGGAATAGACGGCCTATCTGTAGACTTCTATAAGTCGTTTTGGCCTGAGATTGGTGCGGATCTGCTTGCAGTCATCAGTGAAAGTCTAAACAGTGGAAGGTTACCGCTGAGCTGCCGTAGAGCAGTGCTGACTTTATTGCCCAAGAAGGGAGACCTGAGTGAAATAAAAAACTGGAGGCCTGTGTCATTGTTGTGCAGTGATTATAAAATTCTATCCAAGGCATTAGCAAATCGTTTGAGTGGGGTACTGGAAGAAGTCATTCACACTGATCAGACCTATTGTGTGCCAGGAAGACAAATTTTTGATAACATCTCACTTATTAGGGACATGTTTGATATCAGTAAGCTCTTTGATGTGGATTTTGGTTTGATTTCAATAGACCAAGAGAAAGCGTTCGACAGGATTGAACATAGTTATTTATGGGAGGTTTTAGAAGCTTTTGGCTTTAACACTAATTTTATTGATAAGTTAAAAGTTCTTTATTGTGATGTTGAAAGCTTGTTGAAGGTAAATGGTGACTTATGTGCCCCCTTTAGTGTTCTAAGAGGTATTAGACAAGGTTGTGCTCTTTCGGGTATGCTATATAGCATAACAATTGAACCCCTGTTACGAAAATTTAGAGAAGAATTAAAGGGTGTAAGCATTCCAAACTGTGAGAAATTTGTTAAATTATCAGCTTATGCTGATGACATTGTCATTTTTATTAAAGAACAATGCGATGTGTCAAAGTTAACAAAGATCTTGAGTGATTTTATGGTTGTCTCCTCTGCCAAAGTAAATTGGAACAAAAGTGAGGCTATCTTAGTTGGAAAGTGGCCGGATAGACACCCCAGTCTCCCTGTTACAGTGGAGTAGAGATGGGTTTAAATATCTAGGTGTATATTTGGGGGATGATATTACTGTAAAGAAGAATTTTGAGGGGTTAGAAGGAAAAATTGTAGGGCGTTTGAATAAATGGAAGTTTTTACTTTCTAGTATGTCTTATAGAGGACGGTTTTTAATTATTAATAATTTAGCAGCCTCTGTTCTTTGGCATGGGCTAGCATGCATTGACCCCCCAGTACTTCTTTTGAAAAAAATCCAATCTATATTAGTCAATTTCTTTTGGGATAAGTTACATTGGGTGCCACAAAGTGTTTTATATCTGCCAAAAAATGAAGGGGGGCAAGGGTTGATTCATCTTCAGAGTCGAGTGGCAGCTTTTCGGTTAAAGTATGTACAAAGGTTCCTTGAAAGTTCTGTAGATGAGAATTGGAGCTTGGTCGCTTCCATTATTTTGAGGAATTTTGAAGGTCTGGGTCTAGATAAGTCCTTGTTCTGGTTGAACCTTAAGAAATTTTCTGTGTCTAAGTTACCGATTTTTTATTGTAATTTATTCAAAGTGTGGTCACTTTTTAAAGTATTGAGAAGTGAAAGAACAGACTCTTTGTACTGGACTCAAGAACCGCTGATTGGTGGATCACGTTTGGATGTGTCTAATGAAGGACGTTTTCCTGCTTTGATGGACTTACTCATTAAATCTCGTATCATTACTTTCGGAAGTCTAATTCGTTTAACTGGACATGATTTATCCGACTCCAAAGCAATGGAAGAAAGGTTGAAGATGAGGTCAACACGGGTGGTAACTCAGCTGCTGTCTAAATGGAAGGAAATCATCACCAAAGAAGAGTTAAAGATGATAAAAGACTTTGAAGAAGGGTGTATTCAACCAAAAGATGATGATCCTTTTCCGAATTTATCTGTGGCCCCTGATTTAGAAATGTGTGAAGGTGTTTTTCTAAAGTGTAATGATTTAAGGTTGTTAGGAAATGAAAAAGCGTCCAGTAAAGCTATGTATGAGTGTTGTGTTAAAGCATTTAACAAAAAGAGTCTTGACGGTAAAGTAGATACACCATGGCGCAATGTCTTACATTTAAGTGAGAACACAAGACCTAAATGGGGGGCACTTTATAAGTCACCATTGATTAAAAAAACAGGGGACTTGCAATGGAGAGTTTTGCATGGCGCTATAGCGGTCAATGCTTTTGTTTCTGTGATAAATCATGATGTTACTCAGGAATGTCCATTCTGTTCACAAAGAGAAACTGTGTTTCATACTTTTATGCATTGTATAAGATTAAGGCCCTTGTTTATTTTTTTACAAGATCTATTTAATCAGTTTGATGAAATATTCTCTCTGGAGATTTTTATCTGTGGTTTTAAGTATTTGAAAAAACGTTCCTTTGAATGTCAATTGTTTAATTTTTTCTTAGGTCAAGCAAAAATGGCAATTTATGTCAGCAGAAAAAGAAGAATTGAGACAAATTCTGACACAGATGTTGCATTGCTTTTTTCAATGTTGTTGAAATCAAGAATCCAAATAGATTTTCGCTATTATAATGCAACAAAGAATCTTATGTTGTTTGAGCAAAGATGGTGTATAAAAGGTGTTCTGTGTAGTATAATCAGTAATATTTTGACTTTTAACAGCATGTTGTGAGTTTTTTTTTTACTCAGCTGTATATGTATCTTTTTGTGTGAATGGAAAACAGAATTGTAATAAATGCTTTTTAAACTCTCTCTCTCTCTCTCTCTCTCTCTCTCTCTCTCTCTCTCTCTCTCTCTCTCAATAATGAATTTAAATAAATGTGATAATTCATTCAAATAAAAGCAATCCGATGGCTCTACTTTATTTAAAGCGGACTGAGTGCTAGAACTAACGAGGCGTAACTTAAGAAAATAACCGTCATTTTTACACGTCTGTTAAAAAATTACATTGTTAACATCAGTTACAGCTTTAACTTCTTATTAACTTGGCAAATAACCGAGGTATAAGCGGGATAATCCACGGCTAGCCATGCATTAAAGGATTTTAATGCACGACCTCCGCTTCGCGTCGGGTGGTTCTTCGCCTCTACGTCGTGCATTAAAATCCTTTAATGCATGGCTAGCCGTGGATTATCCCTTACATAGCCAACACGGGAATATCCCCGTTTGAAATGACGATCTCTCACGTAGACACTGGAGTCATCCCGAGTGAGGGAACACAAAGCCACTCGCCGATAACCTCTGGAACCAGTGTTTCAGAACACAGAAGTAGCACGTGGAAACAGAAACATGAAGTAACATATAATACCCGGCAGTGAGACAATGGGAGTGAGGAGGTTATAAAGGCTCAGCATAGCGATATCATGAGGTGATAGGGAACAGCTGCGGTGATGAGGGAAGTGAGTGCAGGTGCGGGGATCCAGGGGGAATGCTGGGAAATGTAGTGCGGGACAGGACCAGGGAAAACCGTGACAATAGCTATGTAAGTTATTTATTTTAATGTTATTATCGTGAATAAATGTTGATTAAACAGCTTCTCTGCTGCAGCCCGACTGGCAGAAAGAACCGCGGTGTGATCACAAAAGATGCTTCCCATTGAAATACACTAGTTTAAAAAACGCGCTGATATCACGAAAATAACTAAATAAACGTGCCTGTGTCACGAATCAATAGATTAAATTACGTGACCATGCCACGAACTGCCGTGAGACTGGGTTGGGCGGTGACCTGTTTACCTTGAAAAGGAATGCCTTTGCTTAGACACAGTTAACTAGTGTACACTGAAGTTCGAAAATCTCATAATAGAGGGTATGCGCATGATGTCACCGTCGGCCGGAGTGAATGCGGTCACGCCCACAAGTGGCAAAAAGACTTAGCGGCAGCATTTGTTTTCAGCGTGAATGCCGTGAAAATCACACAAAACACATCTAAAACGGGAAAGAGCTTTGCGATTGACTGTACAACTAGATTTGACCAGAAATCTGAGGTACTGTATATTTTTACAGACTGCAAAAAGCTACAGAACAGACTATATTCTGCATAATTGGATGTTTTTAAATAAACACTGAAAAAACTATACAAGTTTTAGGGCTGGACGATATGATGATATACAGTATAACATTAATGTAAGTGATCACTCGGATTTAGACCTATCTATATTGTATTTATATAAAACGTTTACAGGCAAATTTTCTTCATTTATTTCCCCGGCGTCGAAATCAGGCACATATAAATGTCAGGAAACACGATTCCTGGCTGCATGTCAATATCCATGGATCACTGGATCTTTGATAAGTTGTAAGGAACACTATATCGAGTCCAACTTTTAGTTTAAACTGATAATAGTTTGTTTTACTCGCGTTAACGCAGTTTCCCCTATTAACTCCAGTCACGCAGCAGCTCTTCTGCCACTCAGTCCCGCTGAGGGGGGCGTGTTCCGGCGGGGAAGTGACGTTAATGCATTCCCTCTATTTAATGTTGTTTTTAGTATTATTATTACTTGTTACATACTGTCACGGTGCATCAATCCGGGTGTTCGTTCTGTGTCTCTGTTGGTGTGTTTTGTAGGCGTGGGTTTGTGGGTGTGTTCTACCTGTTTGTTGTTAGCACCAGCTGGTTCTTATCAGCCTTCAGCTGCAGCTTATCATTTGGCTTGTTAGCTGCCTGTATATCGCTGCAGTTTTCTGTGCTTAGTGTCGGTTCGTCACTCTTGTTTGTGTCTCTCACACAGTTCCTGTGCCCTAGTCTCCGTGCGCATCCAGCCGTGTGGGAGTTTAGCTTCACTGGAGATTTCCCCGTCGGACTCCTTCCAGGTCGCCCGCCTGTTAAACGTGGTGTTTTGAGTATCTCCTGTCGAGTGTGTACATCCTCGTCTGACGTCTTCCAATCGGAGTGTTGTCTTCCAGGTCTCCCGCCTACTAAACGTGGTGTTTTGAGTATCTCCTGTGCTGTGTCTACAATAAACTGTTTTACTTGCATTTGGATCTACGACTCCTCATTGTGACAGAACGAACCGACCACATTATGGATCCAGCAAGTGTGGTAGAATTGCAGGACATATTGTTCAAGAGTGACACTCGTCTTCAGAAACAGGAGGAACAGGCGACGGCTACTGGTCGTGCCGTTCAGGCGCTAGTTATCCAGGTCTCAGAACTGACGAAACAGGTCCAACAACTACGAAGCGAGGCTGCTGTTTCTCAATCACAGGCCGCGGTGAATCCGCCGGCTCCAGTCCAGATCATCCGCTCCACTGAACCTCGCCTTCCGTCTCCTGCATGCTACTCCGGTGAGTCCCAGCTGTGTTGTTCTTTTTTGGCGAAGTGTTCACTTTACATCTCGCTCCAACCATCCGCATTTCCTACGGAGGAATCTAAGGTGGCCTTTGTGATCACTTTGCTCGCGGGTAGAGCGGGCAGCTGGGGAACAACTGTTTGGGAACAGAGACTTCCGTGTTGTGCATCATTTCAAGCTTTTTCTAGCGAACTCAGAAAAGTTTTTGATCGCGCTGCTTCTGGCCGAGACGCGGCGCGTCTTCTCGCTGAACTGAGGCAAGGGGAACGTACGGTAACGGACTATTCTATTGAATTTCGTACGTTGGCTGCTGAGTGTGGCTGGAATGCCGAGGCCCAATGGGACATGTTTTTACACGGACTTTCTGAGTACATTAAGGACGAGATTTATGCTTTGGAATTACCCACCGGGTGGATAAATTGATTGATCTAGCAGTTCAAGTTGATACTCGACTACGTCGACGAGATCGTCGGTCACAACGAGGCCACGTGAATTATTCTTCCGATCACACTTTCTCTCCGGTCGAGACCACAGCATTTCCTCCGATCAGATCTTCCGGCAGATCTCGCTTATCTTCTCGGGAGAAACAGAGAAAGGAGAGGGGATTATGTTTTTATTGTGGTACAGCTGGTCACATCGCGCTGCAGTGTCCGGTAAAAGCCAACACCCGTTAGTAGGTAAGAGGTTACTGACGGGTGGGGTTGCACGGACTGAATCCTCTTTTTCTGCCACTCATCTCCCTGTGAGTTTACACTTTCAGACTTTGAGTTTTGACTGTGAGGCTCTCATTGACTCAGGGGCGGAGGGAAATTTTCTTGGCATTGATCTAGCTCACAGACTAAACATACCTATTGTTACACTTCCTCTGCCCATATCCGTGGTTGCTTTAAATGGTCAGTGTTTGCCCTCAGTAACTCATGCTACCGTCACTATAAGACTCATTACCTCCGGTAATCATGTTGAAAGTATTGATTTTCTGTTGATTGACACTCCTTCCTCCCCTGTGGTGTTAGGTCATCCCTGGCTGGTACTCCATAACCCACACATTAACTGCGTGTTCCTTGGTGTCTTGTTCTGTGTTTCAGGAGGAACACGCGGATTTATCCAACGGGCCACGTGAGTATCTTGACCTGAAGGAAGTGTTCAGTAAGTCTCGGGCTGCTTCTCTTCCTCCGCATCGTCCCTATGACTGTGCCATAGATTTATTGCCAGGTATGTCTCCGCCTAAAGGCAAGTTATATTCACTTTCTGTCCCAGAGAGGGAGGCCATGGAGAAATATATTTCTGATTCTCTAGCCTCTGGGTTCATTCGTCCTTCCTCTTCACCAGCGGGGGCAGGGTTCTTTTTTGTGGGAAAGAAGGATGGTTCTCTGCGACCTTGTATTGACTACCGAGGGCTGAACAACATCACGGTAAAGAATACGTATCCTTTGCCGTTGATGTCTTCAGCCTTTGAGAGGTTGCAGGGAGCATCCATTTTCACGAAATTGGACTTACGAAACGCTTATCATTTGGTCCGCATAAGGAAGGGGGATGAATGGAAAACTGCTTTTAACACCCCCAGGGGGCACTTTGAATATTTGGTCATGCCTTTTGGGCTGTCCAACTCCCTAGCGGTTTTCCAGGCACTCGTGAATGACGTGCTGAGAGACATGGTAGATCAGTTCATATGTTTACCTGGATGACATATTGATATTTTCTTCTTCTCTCCAGGAACACGTTCAGCACGTCAGACGAGTGCTCCAGAGGCTTTTAGAGAATGGGCTTTTTGTCAAGGCGGAGAAGTGTTCGTTTCATGCACAGTCGGTCCCGTTTCTGGGTTATATCGTCTCATCCGAGGGGGTGCGCATGGATCCCGACAAGGTTAAGGCTGTGGTGGATTGGCCAACTCCAGATTCCCGTAAGGCCCTACAGAGGTTTCTTGGGGTTTGCCAATATTTACAGGCGTTTTATTCGCAATTTCAGCCAACTAGCCGCTCCGCTGACTGCCTCGACCTCCACCAAGACGACGTTCAGGTGGTCGGGTGTAGCTGAAGCTGCATTTACCAACCTCAAGAGCTGCTTTGTTTCAGCCCCCATTCTTGTTGCCCCTGATACATCACGTCAGTTTGTGGTGGAGGTCGACGCGTCAGAGGTGGGGGTAGGAGCGGTTCTTTCCCAGCGCTCGTCCACGGATGACAGGATGCACCCTTGCGCGTTTTTCTCTCATCGTTTATCTCCGGCAGAGTGCAATTATGACATTGGTAACAGAGAGTTGCTGGCAGTCAAGTTAGCATTGGAGGAGTGGCGCCATTGGTTAGAGGGTTCGGGGGTAGCCTTTATTGTCTGGACCGATCATAAGTACCTTGAATATATTAGATCTGCTAAAAGACTCAACTCCAGGCAGGCTCGGTGGGCACTTTTTTTCGGTCGTTTTGAGTTTACATTATCGTATCGTCCGGGTTCCAAGAACATCAAACCCGATGCTTTGTCTCGCATTTTTGACCGTTCTGTTAACCCGTCCACTACCGAGTGCATTTTTTCCGAGAGACTCATTGTCTCCACACTCGTTTGGGAGATCGAGTCGAAGGTCCGCGTGGCCTTAGAAGGGGTAACGCCTCCGCCCGGGTGTCCACCGAGTCGTTTATTTGTACCGGAGGGATTACGGTCCGACGTTATTCGGTGGGGTCACTGTTCCAATGTGGCATGTCATCCAGGAGTCAATCGCACCAGTTTTTTAGTCAAGCAACGATTCTGGTGGCCTTCCATGGCTCGTGATGTTCGGAGTTTTGTTTTGGCTTGTTCAGTCTGTGCGTGTGGTAAGACTTCCAATCGTCCACCAGATGGGTTACTCCAACCGCTGTCTGTCCCTTCGAGACCCTGGTCCCACATCGCGCTAGATTTTGTCACTGCCCTCCCGCCCTCCCAGGGCAATACGGTCGTTTTGACTGTAGTGGACCGGTTCATGAAGGCGGCTCATTTCATTCCCTTGCCCAAATTACCGTCTGCCAAGGAGACAGCGGTCGCTGTTGTAGACCACGTCTTTCGGTTACATGGCCTCCCGGCTGACGTGGTCTCTGACAGGGGTCCCCAATTTATTTCCAAATTTTGGAGAGAATTTTGTCGTTTGTTGGGGGCGAGTGTCAGTCTTTATTCTGGGTTTCATCCTCAAAGCAACGGGCAGACTGAGCGTGCCAACCAAGATTTAGAGAGAGTGTTGCGATGTTTGGTTTCTCAGAATCCTTCCTCCAGGAGTCAGAAGCTCTCATGGGTTGAGTACGCACATAACTCGTTACCAGTGTCATCCACGGGCCTATCTCCGTTTGAGTGTAGCGTAGGGTACCAGGCACCTATTTTTCCCAGTCTGGAATCCGAAGTCGCGGTCCCCTCGGCTCACGCCTTCGTCCAGAGGTGCCACCGCACTTGGACCAGAGCCCGTGAGACTCTGCTCCAGGTGGGGGCGCGCACCAAGGCTAAGGCCGATCGCCACCGGTCAAGACCTCCCGTATACGTCGTGGGTCAAAAAGTGTGGCTTTCTACCAAGAATATTCCGCTCCGTTCCATGTCTAATAAGCTAGCTCCTAAATTTATTGGCCCATTCACTGTCACCAAGATCATTAGTCCGGTGACAGTCCGTCTCAAACTTCCTCCTGCGTACAGGAGAATTCACCCCGCCTTTCATGTCTCCAAATTGAAACCTGTTTTTCATTCTGACCTTAATCCGCCCACCTCGGTTCCCCCACCGCCGCGTCTCGTAGACGGGGAGCCTACTTATTCGGTTAATCGTATTCTGGACTCGAGACGGAGGGGACGCGGATTCAAGTACCTGGTGGACTGGGAGGGTTACGGTCCGGAGGAGAGGAGTTGGGTTCCTGCTAGGGACATACTGGATCACTCCCTTATCGATGATTACAATCGTCAGGTAAGCTCTCCTGGGAGTGCCAGGAGGCACTCCTAGGGGAGGGGGTACTGTCACGGTGCATCAATCCGGGTGTTCGTTCTGTGTCTCTGTTGGTGTGTTTTGTAGGCGTGGGTTTGTGGGTGTGTTCTACCTGTTTGTTGTTAGCACCAGCTGGTTCTTATCAGCCTTCAGCTGCAGCTTATCATTAGGGTTGTTAGCTACCTTTATATCGCTGGAGTTTTCTGTGCTTAGTGTCGGTTCATCACTCTTGTTTGTATCTCTCACACAGTTCCTGTGCCCTAGTCTCCGTGCGGAGTTTTTGTCTGTGTTTCCTACGCATCCAGCCGTGTGGGAGTTTAGCTTCACTGGAGATTTCCCCGTCGGACTCCTTCCAGGTCGCCCGCCTGTTAAACGTGGTGTTTTGAGTATCTCCTGTCGAGTGTGTACATCCTCGTCTGACGTCTTCCAGTCGGAGTGTTGTCTTTCAGGTCTCCCGCCTGCTAAACGTGGTGTTTTGAGTATCTCCTGTGCTGTGTCTACAATAAACTGTTTTACTTGCATTTGGATCTACGACTCCTCATTGTGACACATACATTCATAATAATTTGTAATCATTGCATTTTGTGAATCATACTGTTTTGAAGATGTGGGAGAGAGAGAGACTTTGGGAGACTTTGTGATAAGTTAGACTGCATGAGAGAATGTGTGTTGGAGTGAGACTGAAAGTATATGCAGTGTATAGTTTCCACGGGGATTGGATACATTCCATTGTTAATGGGAACCATATGTTCCTCTGGTAATGTATGTGTTACAATGGTGATGTATTTTTTTTTTGGTCAGTAGTATAAAGACCGAGCCCTTTTGTCCGGAAAGCAGGAAGAGATGGCAATGATGCTGAATGATATGTTTGTCTATATTCTCTTCCTCCTATGTCTTATTGAATAATAAAATAAATACGAGAGATCTCTTGGCAAAATCACTGGTGTCTCTTTCCATGAAATTAACAACAAGGGGAAAGCTCATTTTTTAAATCTACACACGCACCTGCAGAAATATACATTTGATTACATTTTGAATAACAGACAGAAGAAGATCCGTCAATGTGCATTTGATCATTGTTTGTGTTCAGATGTTCAGTAGGGTTCATGAGCGGGAGCACATGTGAAGAGTGTTCACTCTTTATTCTCTATGTCAGTGATTCACTTTACATGCGAAGACTAATTAAAGTAAACAAATCAGCTTTTTCACCGTTTTATGTCACGTCAAAATCAAACTTGAAATGGCCTGAAATCATGATGTCTGTGGGTTTTTTAGTGAGCAATCAGCTTGGTGAAATCTTTGTGTCTGTGACCAGTGTGAACAAGCTTGATGACTGATGCAAATAAGTTTATTATTAAAAAGAAAAGCTGAACATTAGTTAAGAAATAATATACATTATTTAAATTGTTACTGCCTTTATTTTTTTGGGGGGAATAAATGTAAAAATGCATAAAAAACACCAACTTATAGAAATGTACATAGGCATAGCAAAAAATACAAAATAGAGTTGTATTTGGTCTCTCTTTTTTATGTAATGTTTATTACATAACCAGGAAAATTAAGTCTAACAGGGACATAAATTTACATTTGATATACAGTATATAAAAATTGTGAGGACTTTGCCTCTTCATTTTAAAACACCACGGCACACCACTGATGTAGCTGTACACGTTATTATATAGAGCAAAGGACATGCAATGATTTATGAAATGCCAAAAATAATGCTTTTCTTTTCTGTGTTTGTTGCAAATATATCTAATTATGATAATATTTATATAATCATTCAAATTAAATATCTAAATAATAATGTTGGGTAAATATTTCTATAACCACTTGAACATTTATTTGAGTATTTAAAAAAAAAAAATCTACCCACCTCTGGTTATTTTAGGTTATTTAAAATATAACTACCCAGCAACATCAACGTTATTTTATAGTTGCGAAATAATAACCTAAAAACAACCATTATGTAAAGTGCTGTATACATTATTTTAGGTTATTTAAAGCTGCAGTCCACAGTTTGCACTAAACAGAATGTTTTGAACCCAGGCTGATTAAGTATTTGCTCAAAAATTTATTTTGGATAATTTTTAACCCAATAAAGCTATGGACTGCAGCTTTAAAAATATTTTTTTTTTTGCAAAAAATGGTTAATGTTTAATGGTTGCAAAAAAAAAAAAAACCCAGAATGTTCCTAGAATGTTATTTGGTTCTCAAAAAAGAACCAAATACTCAAGAGTGTGTGTGTGTGTGTGTGTGGTTTATTAAGACACAAATGGTTGTAATGACATGGGTAATACAATGTAAACATGGTTAACAAGGACACTTCCTGTGTCCTCGTAAACCAAAGGCTTAAAAAAACATACTAAACTGTTTTTTGAAGTTCAAAAAAGTTTTCTGTGTTGGGTAGGTTTATGGGTTGGGTTAGTGTAAGGGGAGAGAATATACAGTTTACAGTATAAAACCATTACACCTATAGATAGTCCCGGTAAACATGCAAGTGTGTGTGTGTGTGTGTGTGTGTGTGTGTGTGTGTGTGTCAGAGTCCATATTATGAAAACATGGAAAACCTTCTCTTTTTTTATTTTAAAGAATTATATTGCTAGTGTTGAGCACAATGTTTAACCCCTTAATTTCATGCAAGCTAAAGTACATTTCTTCATTAAATGAGTCAGGTAATTAACTTTGATCCATTTTATTTCACATATTTCAAAATGTGCAATCATTACATTACACAAAACATTTAAGATTTCATAGATACAGCAAATATTACTAAATCCCATTCAACCATAAGCTAGCCTACCCCGTCCCCAAATATTTTGTGGTTCAACTGCTAGAGTTTCAAACACCATAAAACAGCTCATGAAGATTCACAGACTCTTGAGTGATTTCAACACAATAACATCTTTCCATTATGTTCTCAATAATTCACATGTTCTCAATAATTCACATGTTCTCAATAATACACCAAACACCTGGGCTAAAAAAAAATCAAGAGTTTGTGGTATTTAATGAACTAATGTTCAGAATGTTTCAGAAATGATCATATGTGATAGATTTAAAATAATACACATCTCTTCATAAATTGTGGCATTTCACAACAACACACTGGTTTTCTGAACTACTTTAACCTTACTAAACTGTTCTTTGTAAAAAAAAAAAAATCAAACTTCAAACCTGATTTTCACAAATTACCTTAGATGAAAAGAGTCTGTTGGAACTAATTCCAGCTTTTGCTTTTTCTGAACATCACATTTACTTTTCTCATTTGGACGACTTTGAGCAACCTTTTTTCTTATGAAACCATAGATTAGGTGAGTGGGCAAAACTCTTCCCACATGAAGAGCACTGGTGCGGCTTCTCTCCAGTATGAACTCTCTCATGAGATTTCAAGTATGATGAGGTAGAGAAACTCTTTTCACAATGTGAGCACTTGTGCAGTTTCTCTCCAGTATGAACTATCTGGTGTAATTTTAAAGCACCAGATGTAGTGTAGGTCTTCCCACAGTCAGAGCACATATAAGGGCTCACGCCAGTATGAATACGCTCATGCTCTTTTAACTTTTGCATTTGTGTAAAACCCTTTCCACATAAAGAACAAAAGTGAGGCTTCACAGCAGCATGAACTTTAAGGTGTCTTTGTAAGTATGTTGCCAAAGCAAATGTTTTATCACACTGATCACAGCTGAATGACTTCACTCCAGTGTGAGAGCGCAGATGATCTCCAAGAACTCTTTTGTGAGCGAAACTCTTTCCACACTGAGTGCATGTGAATGGTTTTTCTCCAGTGTGAATTTTCATGTGCGAATTTAAGCATGCTTTGTCAATGAAACTATTTCCACACTGAGTGCATGTGAATGGTTTTTCTCCAGTGTGAATTCTCATGTGTCTCTTAAGGTCTGTTTCATGTATGTAACTCTTTCCACACTGAGTGCATGTGAACGGTCTTTCTCCCGTGTGAACTCTCATGTGTACATCCAACTTTCCTTTGTTTGTAAAATCCTTTCCACACTGAGTGCATGTGAACAGATTCTCTCCAGTGTGCATTCTCATGTGTCGCGTAAGGTCTGGTTTACGTGTGTAGCAGTTTCCACACTCAGTGCAGGCAAAAGATCCTTTGACTCCAGATTTCCCAGCTTTTTTGTGTGTGAATTTCCTTTTGGAAATGACTGTGTTTCCATCTGCAATACGCAAAAAAATCATTTTTTTTTAAATATATGTTGTTGGTCTTCATTAACTTAAATATTGAATATTGTTTTAAAAAAGGGCAAATGTAAAACAAGAAAGAATGTAAGTGAATCTAGCAGCTAGATGCATTTTTATGTCATTTTTTATTTTAATGTTTCTTGTCAGTCATTAAAGAGAATGAGGGAAAACACAAACCTTCCTCTGTTTCTTCATCTCTCATTCTGCAGGGTTCTTCCTCAAACTCCATCTTTACAATAATATGTCCGTAGTTTCTCCTGGAGTAATTCCTCCTGCTTGTTTCTTCTCCTGTGGGAAGATGGGAATATTTCCCAGCATTTAAACTCAAGAACAGCTGTGGGAGCTTCACTGACTGAAGGTGTGAATTGTGGTCGTTGTTGCTCATTTAGCAGATGCTCATCACACTTACAATCTGTGAGCCTACAATTGTTTGCATAATTCAGCTCGCAGCCTGACGTTCCCCCCAAACCCCTCCTCTCCCTCCTCCATTAATGTTAAGAACAAACACTTCTTTCAATTCTTCAATTGCCACAGCCGTTCAGAGAGAATCTGAAAGAATATTGATGAGGGTTTATTGCTGTAATCAGACATCGATTAAATGTGTGAGTGTGAACGTGTGCAAACCCTAAAAATATGGTAAATATATATATTTTTGAATATATTTCTAAATTGCAAAAACAGCAGACACCTCTTAGAGGGAAAGAAGTCATCCTCTGGTACCAAGCCTAGGAAGAACTGGACTTCTCTTTAATCCACATGCAGTATCCGCCCTTCACCCATCTAGAGACTAATCCCTAAGGTCTTGGCCTGTGACTGCCATAAAAATTCCTCAGGACCTCAGCATCAGTGGGTGAAACAAAGAGAGGTCACAATGATCCATCCAAATCCATTCAAAACTATGTTTGGAAACCTTAAAACTGATGCAAACTACATACAGTCATTTCATACTTATTCAGAGAAATAAGTATTCACAGTGACAGCTATTTGTAATGCAACATCTTACACAAATTCAGCTGTTAATGTACAAATGAGTAAATCCATGACAGTTCAATCTTTTTCCATCTTGTTTGGACTCTATTTGTTTAGAATATCGTCAAATGTATACTTGTGGTGGTTTGGAAAGTGAGATATGCATTGGTAATACTTTAAAGACACTTTAAAGCCTTCTGTGTGCTTTATGCAAATTAGTTCTTCAGTAAGGCTAGAATCGGGCAGATACGTCTTTGCGAAGGACGCATACCTTAAAGCACGTAAAAGATTACCCTAAAAGAAAGATTGCTACATTATTGTGACAAAGTCACCCAACAGCAATGTGACCGAATGATAGGGAGCATGCCAGGATGCATGAAAACTGTGATTGGAAATCAGGATTATTCCGCCAAATATTGATTTCTGAATTTCCCTAAGTTAAAACATTAGTATTGTGTTGAATTTTTTTATATATAAACTTGTTTTCTTTTCATGTCCGCGCTACCTCAGGTAAGGGTAAGGTGCGCACTCACTGCTTTCCTGGTGCTCGTGTTCTTGATGTCGCCGCACAGGTTCCCGAGATTCTGAACGGTGACGAGCGCGTCAGAGCCGTTGTCCTCCATGCGGGAACGAACGACATCAGGCTGCGGCAGACGGAGGTTCTGAAGAAGGACTACAGGAGCCTGATCGAGACGGTACGCAGCACAGCGCCTGAGGCAACGATCGTCGTGTCTGGACCGCTTCCCACGTACCGACTAGGACAAGAAAGGTTCAGTAGACTATTTGCTCTAAATGAATGGTTAATGTCATGGTGTAATGAACAGAAACTGCTCTTTGTAAATAATTGGAATCTGTTCTGGGAGCGACCTAGGCTCTACCGTGCTGATGGCCTGCACCCCAGCAGAATCGGAGCGGCTGTTCTGTCGGACAACATCTCCAAGACGTTGCACACCATCTGACTAGTAAGTCAAAGTCCAATTCACAGTCTTTGCTGTCCCAACTTAATTGATATAAGTAGTGTAGAACATTATATAGAAACTGTGTCTATTCCTCGTCTAGTGAGGCCAAACAATAAATCTAGTGTAGGATCTAGGAAAAATCTTATTGTAATTAAACCAGAAAATCTAAATATCAGTGAACAAAAACAATTTCTAAAACTAGGTCTTCTAAACATTAGATCGCTCACACCTAAGGCGGTTATTGTAAATGAAATGGTCACAGATAATAGCTTCGATGTACTTTGCCTTACTGAAACCTGCCTTAAACCAAATGAGTATTTCGGTCTAAATGAGTCTACTCCGCCAGGATATTGTTATAAGCATGAGCCCCGTCTGATCGGTCGTGGCGGCGGTGTTGCAACAATCTATAGAGATATTCTTAATGTTACTCAGAAAACAGGTCACAGGTTTAATTCGTTTGAAGTACTTGTGCTAAATGTTACGCTCTTAGATGTAAGAAAGAAATCCCTATTATCTCTAGCCTTGGCTACTGTATATAGACCTCCAGGGCCCTACACTGATTTCATAAAAGAGTTTGCAGACTTTCTCTCAGATCTATTGGTCAATGTCGATAAAGCAATAATTGTTGGAGATTTTAACATACATGTAGATAACACAAATGATGCGTTAGGGACTGCGTTTACAGATTTATTAAACTCCTTTGGGGTCAAGCAAAACGTCAGTGGTCCCACTCATCGTCTAAATCATACACTAGACTTAATTATATCATATGGAACCGATCCAACCGATATAGATATTATACCGCAAAGTGACGATCTCACTGATCATCACATGGTAACTTGTATAATACGTACTGCTGAAATTTGTCATGTTGCGCCGCGTTATCGACCAGGCAGAACAATCCTTCCAATCACTATAGATAGATTCTCAAATAGCTTACCTGATCTATCTCAGCTGCTCAGTGAACCCAAACAAACAGATGAACTAGAGGAAATGACCAGCAGTTTGAGCACCATTTTATCTAGTACATTAGATATTGTTGCACCAATTAGATTGAAAAAGGTTAGAGAGAAAACTAAAGCACCATGGTACAATAGTACTACACATGCTATCAAGAGAGAAACTCGTAACTTAGAGCGTAAATGGAAACAAACTAATTTAGAGGTCTTTAGAATCGCGTGGAAATACAGTGTGTCAGGTTATAAAAAGGCTCTAAAAGCAGCCAGGGCAGAGCATCTCCGCAAACTAATAGAAAATAACCAAAATAATCCAAGGTTTTTATTTAACACCGTGGCTAGACTAACAAATAAACAGACATCACCAGAGCAAAATATTCCGTTACAGTATAGTTGTAATGATTTTATGAATTACTTCAATGAGAAAATAGAAAGCATCCGAAATACAATTGTAAATGTACAATCCTCTATGGTGTCTTATGATTCAGCCTCAATTATCGTCCCTCAAGAACAACTACACCGCTTTACAACTGTAGGACAGGAAGAGCTAAATAAACTTATCATTGCATCTAAACCAACAACATGTTTATTAGATCCAATACCCACTAAACTACTGAAAGAGTTCTACTCGATCTTAGCGCTGCGTTCGACACTATAGATCATAAAATACTCTTGGATCGACTACAAAACTACACTGGTGTTCAGGGACAGGCATTAAGCTGGTTCAGATCGTACTTATCGGACCGTTACCATTTTGTCTGTTTAAATGGGGAAAAATCGAAGATAACGTCAGTAGACTATGGAGTGCCGCAAGGATCGATGTTAGGCCCTCTGCTATTCTCAATATATATGCTGCCACTTGGTAATATTATAAGAAAACATGGAATTAATTTCCACTGCTATGCTGATGACACTCAATTATATATTTCATCACGACCAGATGAATACACTAACTTATCTAAATTGACAGAATGTCTTAAAGATATAAAATGCTGGATGACATGTAATTTCCTGCTATTAAATCCAGATAAAACTGAGGTATTACTTATTGGTCCAAAAAACTACCCACAAAATCTCTTACAATACAACTTTAATTTAGAAGGATGTCCTGTTACCTTATCGACTACAGTAAAAGACCTGGGTGTTATACTAGACCGCAACTGTCTTTCGAAAATCATATTTCATATGTTACAAGAACTGCCTTTTTCCACCTTAGAAACATTGCTAAATTACGTAACATGCTATCTGTTTCTGATGCAGAAAAGTTAGTTCATGCATTCATGACCTCGAGACTAGATTACTGTAATGCTTTATTAGCTGGTTGTCCGGCATCTTCAATAAACAAGCTACAGTTAGTCCAAAATGCAGCCGCTAGAGTTCTTACTAGGTCAAGAAAATATGATCACATAACACCGATTCTATCATCTCTGCACTGGTTACCTATTAAGTTCTGTATCAATTACAAAGTACTACTACTGACCTATAAAGCCCTAAATGGTTTAGCTCCTGTGTATTTAATGGACCTTCTATCGCCCTACAATCCATCGCGTTCTTTAAGATCCCGAAATTCGAGGCTTCTGGTCATTCCTAGGATATCTAAGTCCACTAAAGGAGGGAGGGCGTTCTCACATTTAGCTCCTAAACTCTGGAATAGCCTTCCTGATACTGTTCGTGGCTCAGACTCGCTCTCCCAGTTCAAAACTAGACTAAAGACGCATCTCTTCAGCCAAGCATTCACATAATGCTTACCTTTTATACCACTGTTGAATCAGATCGAATGCATTAATATTATGAACAGCAGCTACGCTAATTACTTCCCATCTGCTTTTCTGCTGTTATCTCGGGACGCTAGTCCCGAGGTAAATAGCGTTCGTCAGCTCCAGTTTGTATCCAGCCTCTCACGGAGACTTCAGATGCTCCAACACCTGCGATGAGACGACTCGACGCCTGTGAAGAGACGACTCGACGCCTGTGAAGAGACGACTCAACGCCGGCGATATGTTATGCCCTAAATTAATACATGATGATTAACTAACTGTATTCTTCTATGTACATTTCTGAAATGCACTTTCTGTAAAGCTGCTTTGAAACAATATGTATTGTGAAAAGCGCTATACAAATAAATTTGAATTGAATTGAATACATTATTCGAGGTCTGAAAACATGGCATATTTTTTTGTTATTTTGACCAGTTGTCATTTCCTGCAAAAAAATGCTCTAATTGACAATATTTTTATTTAAAATTTGGAAGAAATGTCAGTAGTTTGTAGAATAAATAAAAAAATGCTAATTTTACTCAAGCAGATACATAAAACTAAAAAATCCAGAGAAACTGCTAATTTTGCAGTGGTCTCCTAATTTTTTCCAGAGCTATAATTTTCTAATTTACGTTAGAGGTAATATAGCTGATATTTAACAAATAATCTTTTGTTTGGTGCATAATAAGGTTCTTCACTTTATTAGTGTAGTGTTTGGACGAAATCACAATGACTTACTCATTTTGAGCTTCAGAAAGCTTTTAACCTATTGGACTCATTCATGTAAATCACAGGTCCAGCGCCAAAGAGTCTGCATCAAATTGCTCTATTGACACATTTTTGGCATTGGAGGGTGTAAGCAGAAACACCCCCAAACTCAAACTCTTGAGCTCTTAATCAACTCACTTCTCCTCCCACTGCAAGCACTGAGGCCAGGTGGCATGGCTGGACCTCTCGGAGATGCCCAATACACATACACAAACATTCTTCCCATTTAACTCATATTATAGGTCATTCCAAAATGTATATTATATATTCCTGTGTGTATGTATGTTTCCCACCTCATTCTAGCCTAGTGATGACTTTCTAGTTGTGTTAGATGAACTCTAAGTGCCTATATCCAAGCATAACAGTTTATGGCCCTGTCCCAAATGGCACACTCCGGACTTGTGGACTTCCTCAGAGTCCACACTTCGGTGACGTCATGTAGTGCAGACCTATAAGGCCCTTAGCGCGAGTCCGCGAGGGCGCATTGAGAGGTATTTTTGGGACAGACTCGATCGTCACGCCGGAAACAGGAAGATGGTCTGATTGTTGTTATGGATAGGAGCTACAGGTTCGGGGATATATGCTGCCTATTGTTGTTGTGTTTACATATGACTCAGTAAAGCCCTGACCTTCTGTTCTATTTATTTAATGAATCATAATGCGACTTGTCATAAAAACTGTAATGATAATTACACTTAAATATTTTCTTCTCAGTGGGACGGCCTACGGCCTCGTAGACTCGGCGAGCACGCGCAATTTAAGTCCACGAGACCGAAAGTCCGCATGAAGTGCGCCATTTGGGACAGGATCTCCTTTTGTATATGCCAAACATATCTTTCTTGGTACCAAATTAAACCTCTCGATTTGCCTTAGCTAAATATATATAGTAGGTTACAATAAAATGTATTATACTATGTTTACTATCTTTTGGAGTAGAAATGACCAATTCTGACACCATCATAAACCATGCAAAACCAAGGAAATCTCTCCCACTCAAAGTTTCTGAGTGCTATTGGTCAGTTCACCCAAAGCAGCCCTTTAACTTGGAATAAACAGGCTTGGGAGTGTATCCATACGGGTGTACTTTAATTCAGACGAGTGTGCATAGCACCAACACTGTGAAAACTTAAAAGGAAAAAAACAAAGGCAGTTTTGCCAGATACAAAATAATCCTTTGACAAATGCACTTTAGAAAGCTAGCATCACATTGATAACAGTATAGCAGGCAACAGCCATCATGAAATTAATCTCATTACCATTTACATGAACGTATGAAATGAATTCATATGAAATAATACATTACAATGAACCACATGCCTCGTTTCGCATATCAAAGGGTGCTAAAGAGTGGTGATCCAGGGAAGGCTGCCGCCATTAACTTAACTTGGACGTTGGAGAGCTAGCTAGCAACTTCATAAATTATTCTCAAATTATTACTGCCAAAACAAATTAAGCACAGAGTGGAATAACACTTCAAAAGGAAAAAATACTTTAGTTGAAGGTTACATTAATATTTTCCAGTCTCTGACTCTAAACATAGTGGGAGAAACCAGCGTGAGAAACCAGAGAGAGAGAGAGAGAGAGAGAGAGAGAGAGAGAGAGAGAGAGAGAGAGTGAGAGAGTGAGAGAGTAAGTAGAGTTTTCAACACACTTTATTTATATCATTACAACGTCAGCAAATGACCCAATCACATTATCCAAAAGACAAAAAGGAGATAAAAAATGCCATGCAGTTCAGCTGCTGAAAGCGGCCTCTCAAGCCAAGAATTGGTCTCATCTGGAACTTTAGGCAAACCCATATAAAAAGAGCTGGCCAGCTCATCTTCCTCTGTATGTTCACTTTTATAAAGCTCAGAATAAAATAATACAGCTCTTTTTCTGATTTCCTTAGGCTCCACCACTTCTATACCCTCCAATGAGTATAAAGAATGTATAATTCTGCTTTGACCATTCTTTTTCTCCAAACCGAAGAAGAATTTAGTTGGGCCATCCATCTCTACCGCACTCTGAAAACGTGAGCGGATCAAAGCTCCCTGTGCTCTGATGCCTAACAGGTTATCCAGAGTCCTTTTTTTAACTTTGAGGAGCTCAATATGTCCTCGATTTCCTGTGAACTCTACCAGATTCTGAAGTTCCAATATTTCAATCTCTAAGGATTTCATTGATTGGGAAATGTCCTTGGATACATTGAGAGTGTACTGACGACACAGTTGCTGTATTTCTTTTTTCCCATGATCCCACCATTGTTGTAGGGATGAAAAATCTTTTTTCCTGGAACTGAACTGTTTCCAAAAATAAATAAAGACATCCTTAAAAAAATTGTCTTGTAGCAAAGAAGTATTAAAGTGCCAATAGACCCCTTCACGGTTGACGTCACAGAAAAATTCGCTGTGCGCAGTGCGCATGTCGGGGTCAGAAAGTTCATTCCATCGAGTTGTAACCGTTGTAACCATAGACTGTTTTAACCACAATAACCAGAGAATTTCTCGCCAACATGCCTACTTGTTGCGTCGTGGACTGTGCAAATCGCACGAGTTGTGGAGTCAAATTTTTCAGGATTCCTGGAGGATCTCATCCTTTTCAAAAAAATAGACGACATCTGTGGCTGCAAGCCATTAAACGGGCAGACTGGGACAACGCGATGATCAAAGAGGCTCGTGTTTGTAGCGCTCACTTCATATCAGGTAAAATCATCCCTTTCTATTAGATTAAACTCGAAAGATTGCATGAACAATTTTCTGTACCCTAGCCTATAACATTAAGCTATGCAGAATAATAGTTTTTTAAAAGTCATATTCCACTAGCCAGCTGCTGGTAACGTTAGCTAGCTAGTTAGCCGCAGGCTAGCGCCAACATTGTGACAACAACATTTTACTTACCACGTCTTAACTCTAGCCATGGTAAGTAAACAAATGTTTTATGTAAACTGTAGGCTGATTTAATAATTAGGTGAAATTTGATATCTGGCATTAATTGTGACCTGTGTCACAATTAACCCCTACAGACCCAGCATACTAGCTGTACATTAGCGCTTTCAACAGTAGATAGCTAACGTTGTAATCAATGTGTGTAATTCTTTTTTGTAGGAGAGGCTTCACTTGACTCCAGTAGTCCTGACTTTGTGCCCTCCTTGTTTGTGTACACAAAACAAAGCCAGACACCTAAGACAAAAATGGAAAGGTACGAATAAAAAACAAGTATTTCTATAATATCTGATTAAAAATATTACAATTACAGCATTCTAATTCCTTGTTCATGTAAATTCATTAATTTCATGTGAATTCTTTGATAACATTTCAATATCACAGCAATATTGTGCAGGCCTAGTTTAACTCAATGATTAAAGGGGTCATATAATGCCATTTTTGTACAAGCTAATATGATTCTTTAGGGTCTAAATTAAAACTTTGTAATGTACTTAAATTAAAAATTCTCATTAGTATTGTAAGAAAACACTTATTTTACCTGGTCAAAAACAGCTCTGTTTTCAGCACGCCGTTTCAGTGCATATGACTTTAAATGATAATGAGCTTTGCTCACTCCGCCTCTCTGTTCTGCGCATACACCGTTTGTAACACAATAACCACGCGTTGTTCATTATAAACGTGGGATTATGAATTATATTATATGAATTATATTGAGAACGTTGTACATAGAAAACATGCTGTAATGTACCCTGAGTGTAAACCGACGCATTCATCGTGAAGCGTGCGGCTAGCGATTTGCAAAGATTAATATAAATATTAATATAAAGATTAATAAAACGTTACACTCACTTTAGTAGAACAGAACACCACAATCGCTTAGACGCCATTCTGCTCATAGACAGTGCTCCAGCATATCAACAATGACCGCGCAGATCCGCGCGGACTATGATTGACAGGACGAGCGAGGCCGGGTCTTTAAATGGTTTCACACAGCACTAATTGTTCCTTTTGTTTTCCTTTAGGTATCAAAGGAAAAGGAAGAGAGATGAACGCCCTGACATGCAGCCGGCTTCTTCCATGGCTGAAATGGAACAAGACTTTACCATTGATCATTGCAGTGGTATGAATAATCTCTTAAACGTAAAGCATAAACTAATGCAGTCTAATGCACCAGCCCTGTGATAGCACAAGCTACACCCTCCAAAATTGTCATAATTTTTCACTGAACTTCTGTATGCCTTTTTGTTTTCTGTTCAAGATGAGGAGGTAACTGAAGGGGACCGCCCAGTGTCGAGAAAGGAACATGATGATCTTTGCTTTAGACATCATCAACTGCAGGAAGACTACATCAACCTGCAGCAGGACTGTTTTAAATTACGCAGTGAGAATGAAGAACTAAGACATGAGTTACAGAATTCCAAATTTTCATACAGCAATGTTAAGAGTAGCATTGGGCAATTACTGTTTTTCACTGGACTGACCTCTGTAATCTTTGAATGGCTCCTAAAAAAGTTAGATTGCAGTATTGAGATAAGTCACCAAGCCCTTCCTCTAGAGGACCAATTATTGATGGTCTTGATGAAATTAAGGATGGGCCTCAGTAACACTGACCTGGCATATAGATTTCATGTAACAACAAGCACTGTATCAAATATTTATCGGAGTTGGATCTCTGTAATGTCTGTTGTTCTTAAGCCATTAATTAAATGGCCAAATAAGGAAGCTATACTTAAAAATATGCCCAAACCATTTAAACGACACTTTAAAAAATGCCGCTGCATAATAGACTGTACAGAAATTTTTATAGCTAGACCTAGTAATTTGACTGCAAGGGCCCAGACCTGGTCTAATTACAAACACAATAATACATTAAAATATTTGATTGCCATCACACCTGCTGGGGCAATTTCATTTTTGTCTCCAGGGTGGGGTGGGCGGGTTTCTGATAAACAGATCACCAAGGAGTCAGGTTTCCTGGAACTGTTGGAGCCTATGGATGAGGTTTTAGCTGATAGGGGATTTTTAATACGGGATGAGCTTGCAGCTTGCGGTGCCACTCTTCGTATCCCTCATTTTACTAAAGGTAAAAAGCAACTGTCAGCACTAGAAGTAGACACATCCAGACAACTGTCTCGGGTTAGGATTCATGTTGAACGAGTCATTGGTCGGTGGAAAAACTTCAAAATTTTACAAACTGTTATTCCTGTGTCTCAGGTTGATATGCTCGACGATGTAGTGACCGTGTGCGGTGCTCTAACAAACCTCTGTAAAAGTGTGGTTCCCAAATAAGTAATTAATTTTTAAATATTTAATGATTAAAGGATAATTACGGTATTTAGCAACAGAAATCATGCGATTTTACAAAATACCAAATAAAACAAATAAAACTTGACAGAAACTGTATTTCGCTACGCTACTTGTTTTGGAACATCAAAGCACAGTTTTGAAAACGAACGTTAGGGGTTGTTTTAAGGACATGTTTGTGTATGCCCATAGACAGCCTCTCTGAAGCGCTCAGAGGCGATTCTAAAAGAGTCATAAACTAATTTATAGTTTTTTATATTTTGTCAAAATATGTAACATTGTTTCTGGACATGTTCCAATAAAGAAAATCATATACATATAATAATTTGCTGTCACTTGTTTTATTTAAGGTACTGGATAATGAAATGGAATTGTAAATGTCTTAAATTGATGTGCATCTGCATACAAACAAACAATAACAAGTGCATCTGTATACAGACAACAATATACACAACACATAAGTGAAATGGTAGTTCACTAGTCAACACTTGGCTTCTGGCATTGACAAAGAAAACAGTCAGTTGTCTTGACATTCTTTACATGACCAAGTTGCTGACTTCCTTTTGATCTGTGCGCAGCTGTAATGGAAGTGGCAATTACATCTGGCACAGTTGATCATTTTCCCAAAATCCGGCCTTTCACAGATTTTGCAGACTGATTGTTCCCGCAAGGAAGGGTCATGTCTTCTTGTTAGGATCTCAGGCAACACAGTTGAAATGAAGGCATGTTGAGCCTTTGACAAATTCTCCTGCAGAAACTCTGTGTTTTTGAGGATGCGTTCCACTATAACCTCGTTTCTCGTCCACACCACAAAATCACAGTAGCTTACGTCACTTACAAACATATGTAGTTGGGTTTGATAGTAGTAAGGGTGTGAATTCTTCAAATTGAAAGACTTGTCCAGGCAAAACTGCCTGTCCTCTGTGCTTCCCTGAAGACCATCACGGTATTTGTAAGGACACTTAATTTCTACCAAACCTTTGCCACAACAGGTACATCTTACCATGCCATCTGGTGATGATCCGAGGTGTGGCTCTGAAGGTCGCACCACTAGACCACAGGAACTTACACTAAAGTCTTGATGGTTTTCGACCATAAGGGACGTGTAGGCTTGTCTTGCCATTTCTTCCATGGACTTACCCCAGAGAACAGATGGGACATTTAGCTGTGTGTGGTTGTACTGCATTATCTCACTCAGGTAGGTGTTGCTGATATTGTCAGCTGTAGCCACACGATAAAACCTAGTACTTGTAATTCGACCAGCCCTGCGGGTTTGCCAATCTTTTGAGCTTGACTGTTGTCGTGTGACAAATTCCAGCCTTTCACACTGATGAGGTTGTAGTTTATTCTTCAGTCTGTGAAATGTGTCCTCACTTTTAACCTGCAATTCTTGTGGTGAGAGTTCCCTGAGTGTTCCATCAAATAAAGCAGTCAAGGGCTCAGGTAAGTTTGAGTGTTCCTCTGTATCAGTATCGGATGCAGTGTCTGTATCACTATTTTCTAGACTTGTCAGTACTGCAGCATCAGGGGCTATAATCTGCAACTCTTTGATGTCATCATCTGTCAACACTGTGGAAGGAGAACTAGACAATTATATCACTTATTACATGGCTTGGTTGAATTGTAATGTAGAATGCGGTCTGTTATTTCTTGATAACAGACCGCTGCTAAGTATAACACACCATTGCCATGAAATAATAGAAAATAATAAACTACTTTTTAAAGCAATATTTTGTGTAAAATTATTGATTTATTTGATTTATTTGGTAGGTAGCCATGTAATAAGCGGGATAATGTAGTGAGGCGGTTGTTAGCGAATACAAACCCTTAGGGCTGATTCAAGACCTCCCTGCTTCGCGTCCCTCCTGATCAGCCTGTCGGGGTTGTATTCGCTTTAACAATCGCTCTACTATATCCCTTACACATAGTCACATAGAACTACCATAACACTATACAGCATGGCATTAATTTATCCATTACAGTGTAAAATGGCTGTAGAACAAACTTGATCCTAATGTGACATTACAATGTCAAAAAACTTGGGAGGAGTAACGAAAATAAACAAAATGAACTTTATGCTCTCATCTATTACATGCCTGTGGCTCTGGCGATGGCACTAGACCTACTCCTGACCGTTTCTGGAAGCTGCCTGTCTAGCCTGCCTGTCCTCTTTGGCTTGTGGAAGCTGATTTTCTTTAATGGGGCTGGTTCGACTTCTTTCCTGCTTAAGTCTTTCCACTTGCACTCTCCAGAAGTGACTGCTGGTTTCTCTGTCCATCCCATCCTAACACAGATTTCGATTTTAAATAAAATTGCAGCTGCATGACTGCAGCATGAGCCAAGCCTGAAATTAAATATAATTTACATGTCAAACCATTATCCTTCATGTTATGAGTGGGTCTTGAAATGAACACTTGCTCTCAGCAAATGGGTCTGCAGGTGACATACTAGACATACTGCAGATAAGACATAGCTACAGACTAAATACTAACATGCCTACTATGAATTTTTTTAACACAGGCTACTATACACTACTCATGCTTGTTCTAACCGTGTGTTGTGTCCTAATGACATATCCGAGTTTTTTTTTTTCTGGACATAACGCACTGACGCGATTGACAGACATACGTTTAGTTTAGCAAGAATGACCCTAGAGGAAAGGTGACGGATGCAGGGTAAGTGATTAGTAGCCTAGTCGTGACAGTTTTCTAGGGAAATATAACCATCAAGTCAATCAGTCTACAGTGCCTTCGTCTCCAATATGATAAATACTTAACGTTACCCTGCCATGCAGGTGCAATTTGCAGTATGGATGTAGCCTTCCCGCTTGTTGATCACGACCCAGGCTTTGTACATAGAGGTCTTTTTCCCTTGGCGCTGGCTCGGTAAAACCTCCGCTTTTAACACACAAAAGTCATCGCCTATATCGCTATATAAAACCGGCTGAACATGCCCACAGACTACGTAATTATACGCGTCTAGCGATTTGTAGGCTTTGAGTTTTTCGCGTGTGTAAACACTCGGCTTGTCCACCAGATAGCTGTATATTGCGGGCCAGTGAATATCTGGCCACTTGCTGACGTTGTCTACCCATTCTGTTATGAGCTCGGGATCAGGCAGACAATCGCCATTAACTAAAACAAGTTTGTTATGGTACTGTTCCCGTTCCTGTGGTGGTAAAGACAGTGCATAACTCGACACAATATGCCGGTCTATTAGCCGCGCCATTTTTCTGACCCCATGCTGCGCGCGCACCCAACCTAGGATTCCAATGTTTACAAACATTGAAAGGGTCTATAGGCACTCTTAGGCTTTATATTAGTGATGAAAACACTACAGATTACTAGACTGTGATCAGAAAACCCACAAGGCAAAATCTCACATTTCTTAATAACATTAAACTGGTATTTAAAACAATAGAACCTATCCAATCTAGCCATAGAAATATAATTTTCTCTTGTGTGCGCCCATGTGTACTGCCTTTGTTCTTTATATAGAGTTCTCCATATATCACACAAATCATGTTCTTCTATAAGCTTTCTTATAGCATGTTGAGAAGCTAGATGTGGCTCTCTATGATTCCTATCCATTCCATCATTTGCTGTACAGTTAAAATCCCCTCCAACAAATATGAACTCTTCCTCTTTACAGTTTGACAAAATATTACTTAATTTATCAAAAAGAACAACCCTTTCAGGACCAACAACAGGAGCATACACATTTATAAAAACTAAAAACATTTTTTCAAATTTTGCTGTTATTTTCAATAGATGTCCCTCAACAACATGTTCTACCTCATATGAAATTGGTTTAAAGTTTTTCTTAAAAAGTACAGCTAAGCCCAGGGATTAAAGTTCTCCGTCGCTACGACGGATTTCCGTTAATTGCAGCGAGTCTATGACGGATATCCGTCAATTGCAGGGTTCCCGTCTGTCCTTATGTCTTAAATTAACTTTTCATAATTTTAAGGCCGTAAATAGGCTTTCATTTCGCAAAC
Source organism: Rhinichthys osculus (assembly GCA_029959095.1). Taxonomy (NCBI): domain Eukaryota; kingdom Metazoa; phylum Chordata; class Actinopteri; order Cypriniformes; family Leuciscidae; genus Rhinichthys; species Rhinichthys osculus. Next base: position 41,875,479 of record JARWKJ010000007.1, read on the forward strand.
AGTGTGATAAATGTCTTAATTGTAGTTTGAATAGGTCTTAAATTAAGGAAAGATGATGCGTATTCACCCTGCTGAGGGGGGATGTGATAAAGCCTGGAGTGGCGCAAAAGCACGTTCCTCTCTCCACTCTAAGCATTCTGTAATCACTTTGCTCATGGTCCACTCCGGTTTTTCAATTCCCGCTCACGGAAAAACTGCTCCCTGGACCCTGTTCACTCAATCTTGTCAGGCGAGGCTACAGCTCGTTTGCTGCGGTCCCATGATAGAAAACAGAACGCGGGTCAATATTGGTCGTTTCTCAATACCAAGTACGCAAACTTCGGACTTGCGTCCTTGGTAGTTCGGACTTGCCAAGTTCGACTCAGGAGAACAAACTCCCGAGGACGAGAGGACGCTGATAACAGCGCGTTCTTGATCGCGTCACTCAGCACGCGGCTACTCTGGTTATCAACTCTGCCTTTTTTCATCAACACCACTGTGCCTCTTTTCTTTTATAAATGAACATAATTATTATCATAAACATATAAATGGCCACACAAATGTGGTTCAGGCAACGCACATTGATTTATCATATAGTTATAACAACACTAAATATAGCTAAAACACAAACCTGCTTCTTTTTGTTTTCATTTTAAAAATATGAAACATTATTTATCATTAAAACTGACATTTAACAAACAGACAGGGTTGTATCGTTGTATTGTATTATGCGTACACATACAGTGAAGAGAATGCATAGTAATATAATATTTTATATATTTTAGAATATATAAAATTACACAACCATGTCTCTTTTTTGTTAAATGTCAGTTTTAATGCTAATATCCCGTTCAAAATAGTAGCCTAATAGGTAGGCTATAATAAGCTATACAATGAGAAATTAAGCAAACAATTCAATTAAACATAAGTCAGCTCTGTAATAGGCTACAAAGTTAAAGTTAAATATAGCCTACATAATAAATAAAACTTCACTTTGCCCTCAGCCAAAACAATTTGCCATGGCACAAACTATATATTAATATAGTTTAGCATTGTTTGGTCTCATAAGATAAATAAAAACATGCACTGAAAAGTTATGTAGATGGTTGGTTATTTGTCAAGATAAGTAATTGTTTTTCATAGATTAAAATAGCTTTTAAATTACTCAATATTAGATCGGTTTTAAACATCTTCCCTTAAAACGCTATTGGTCTCGACTATTTAAATAAAGTTACAGGAATATGACTTGGCCTGAAAAAAATTTCAGTCAGAAGAATTTTTTTCACTTTAATCCCTGCAAGCCACCACTACAGTGATTTTTGTGGCTTAAAATAATCGACCCATCCCATTCCATTAGCCATTCATTTTCATTAAAAACATCACTATGAGTTTCCTGGACCAGCATTACATCAATTTTCTTTTGTCTAGTCAGTTCATAAAGCATTGCTCTTTTCTTGCTGTCTCGTGCACCATTCAAATTAAGTGTGCCCAATCTTATTCTACTCATAAAAAGGTAATATGAGCACACCAATAACAAACACTTCACAAAAAAAGAAAAGCTAGATTGATTCAAATTCATCATTCAATAAATTTAGTTTTAACTTCTGGACAATTTTCTTCAGCCTAAAGACTTCTTGCTCAGTGAAAGCTCCACCCTCCTTCCTTAAAGCCATGATTGAATCTATAAACATCTCACGATCTGGGAAGTAATCCTCTACATTTACACCTTTCATGCCCTTCGTTGTCTGAAGAAACGTTTTAATTTTGTCCGATGTGTAAGCGCTGCGGACAGATCGCCTCAGTGAAGCTGAGCTCACAGAGTCTGAAGATTCACATTCACTATTCTCTGCAGACTCCCCAACATTACTCGACTCCGAGTCCCCCTCCCTTGCATCATCACCAGCCATCCCATTAGCTTTTTTACTAGCCCTTTTTTCTTTTCCTTTGGTCTTAGTTTTCCTTTTTAACGTCGGTGTTTTAAAAAAACTCTGATCATCTGTCATGTCAACATCCACACCATGCTCTAATATGGCCTGCTCACTGACCTCAGAAACACCAGCTTCATGCACATTTTCATTTATGGCCACACTCTCATCTTTATTACTTTCACGATCGTCAATTCCATTTTTTTCAACACAAGATACTGTATCACTCGTTTGTGCATGATCTGTATTAAGCGTTTCGGCTGTGTTGTCATTCTGATCTGCGTTCTTCTCAGGGCACACGCATATCACGTGACCCTCTTGTCCACAACCAAAACACTTCATCGCATCTGAGGTAGCAAAAATAACATAATTAAAATCCTCAATCTTAAACTTCATGGCTAAATTAAGCTCCTCATTCTGGTTATTTAGGACCATATGCACCTGCCTCCTAAATGATACAACGTGCTTCAACTGTGGGGATTTGCAACCAAGTGAGATTTTCTTAATTTTTGACACAAACTTTCCGTGTCTGGACAATTCCCTTTCAATCACTTCGTTTTTAATAAACGGTGGGACATTTGACAATACTACTCTTTTCGCTGGTTGTACTAAAGGCATGACAGGAGTAAGTGACTCATTCACAACAATCCCGGTCTCTACAACTTGATTGACTTTGTCAACATTGTTCAAAAACAACACTATTGCGCTATTCATTCTTGACGCAGAAAGAATGCACTCATGACCAACCACAGCAGCAACAGCGAGGACGCAGTCCTCAACTGAACAACGCTCCGCGGGTACAACCTTAACACCGTGCCGCCGCGTTAAACTTTCTAAACTCGCGTGCTGAGACGCCGCCATGGCGATCAGTGCACACTGACCGACGACGCTCCTCACAAACACTACAAACTTTCCTCTTTACCTAACAACAAAAGCCACAAGAGATAGAAAAAAGATAGAAAACTTACTCAAACCGTAGAGCTCACTCCAACACACACTCACGCTCCGTCCACAAACTCCCAGCATGCACTCGAGAGAGAGAGAGAGAGAGAGAGAGAGAGAGAGAGAGAGAGAGAGAGAGCTGGCAGCGCAGTATGTGTCCTCCTGCCATCATACGAGGGAGAAGGGCTGAACCCTCTGCTCCATTAAACTGCTCTCTGTACTTATTTTTGTTATTGTATATATTTTTGTTATTTTATTTATTGTGATATATTTATGCATACAATGGAAATGTTTTTTTTTGTTTGTTTTTGTTTTTTATTGTTCACTTTTATGTATCTACTGTGACAGCATGAGAGGTTCAGGATCTTTAGTGTGTGCAAGTTCCCAGTAAACACCACTTCAACAGTCTCTTCAGTATGTAGGTGTGTTTAATAATTAAACAAAAGGGTTTACAACTTAAATCTCTTCCGCTCAAAAGTAACTTAATCTTCTTTGTGTCCTTTCTCCAGCCACACACACACCAATCAACAGTTTCTTCCACCCACTATTAGAGCCTGCTGCTGGTCTCATTAGCTGCAGCTGTACTCTCAGGCAGCCTGGGTTTTGTAGTCCTTAACAGACGGCCATCTTGCTCCAGCCATCTGAGGGCAATGTATCTGCCCTCTAGAACACGCCCTCTCATGATGCCACATACCCCCCTCCTCTGCTCTGAGGCTCTTGGTTGGCAGGCCACCGTGAAGAGGACATCTTTGCGAGAGAGGGCATCGGCATTTCCATGGCATCGTCCAGGCCTGTGGACAACAGAGAAGTTGAAGGCTTGCAGACTTAAAAACCATCTAGTTATTCTGCCATTGCTCTCCTTATTCCGGGCCATCCATTGCAGTGGTGCATGGTCGGTCATTAATACAAATTTCCTCCCCAATAGGTAGTACTTGAGTGCCTCTAGTGCCCATTTAATAGCAAGGCACTCTTTCTCAATTGTGGCATAATTTTTCTCGTGCTTTGCCAGTTTCCTACTGATGTAGAGCACAGGATGTTCCTCGCCTTTATGTGTTTGAGAAAGGACTGCTCCTAGACCCACCTCAGAGGCATCAGTCTGCACCAGGAATTCTTTTGTGAAGTCTGGGGATTTCAAAATCGGTCTAAAAAAAAAAAAAAAACGCAAGCGGATCTAGCTAGACCGGAAACAAAACAACAGGCATGACGCACACAATCGTTTGGGCTTGCGAGCCGGCCAAATAGTAGGTTAACGTTACGTTTTGAGTGGATGACGAGCCCGAGAAGCCGAAATGGATGCCAATAAGATTCTGAATGGAAAGTTTACTTTTAAAAAGTTGCCAAATGGTTCCATTGACAAGACCAAAGTGATCTGTGTGTTTTGTCATTGTGAACTGAGCCATCATCATCGCAGCACGTCCAGTCTGAAATACCACTTGATGACGGCCAAGCACACACACACACACACACAGCTGATGCGAATTCTCCGCCCCCTCGTCAATATCAGGACCTCGTCAGTATTTCTTTCACCCTTTTATTGATGGACAGTGTTACATTGTGTGAGAGATTATTTGCTCCAAGTGAGAATGTTAGTGTGAAATTGAACACAGTATTGTCAATGTTGTTTTCAATAAAAAAAAAAAAACATTTGCTCAAAGCAAGCCGATCCACTTTTCCATGTTGATAAGAGCATTAAAATGAGAAACAAGAATGGGACAAAAAGAAATCAAGAGACATTTAGAATAGATAAAAATGTGCGATTAATTGCGATTAATCGCGAGTTAACTATGACATTCATGCGATTAATCGCGATTAAGTATTTTAATCGTTTGAGAGCACTAATAATTAATACATGTAATGTTCTCTCCTTTTTATAATATAATAGGTTATAATATACTTTAGAAAAAATACTTTTTTTTTTTTTTTTTTAAGTCCACAAATTATAATTTAGAAAATTATCCATGATCTACTCTGGTTTTGACTCTCTGGGTAAAACACTTGGTTTTTGGACTTCTCCAGTAAAGGCTTCTCTTTGTGTGTCCACCCACTGTTGTGAAATGTGAAATCTGTCTTTTATTTACATCAAATGACTTACCTTTAAATGATCATCCTTTAAGACTCCATACAAGGCTTGACAAGTCTCCATTACTATCTCACTGATGGTACTACGGCTGATCCGGTCCTGGAAGCTCAGAGATCTAAACGTCTCTCCTGTGGAAAGGAGCATGTGTATAAGGTGTATAATACACCATGGCCTGGTTTTACAGAAATGGCTAATTAAGCAAAGATTAGGCATTCAATTAATTAGGGCATTTGAGTAGCTTTTATAAACTTGCCTTAAAAACATTACTGGTGTGCATCTTGAGACAAAACAATGTCACTGACATATTTTAAGTCATATGTTAAGTGCATAGGCTATTGCTTTCAGTTTAAACAGCTCAAACGCATTTTAGTCTGGGACTAGCTTACATTTTGTCTGTGAAACCAAGGTCATATGATTTTTTTAAATGGACTGTTGTCACTTTCTCAGGCTCCAGTGCAATGTTGGAAAGAAAAGCAAGGAATCGCAGCGTAAGTGACAGCCTCATTCTTGCATTCTTGAGTTTTGTGTCCCTTCTTTGGATAAATGGTGTGACTTTGCCAAGCAAGTAGCTGAAATCCTCCACATCCATCCTAAGCAGATCACGAAAACCCTTCTTGTCACCGTCCTACAGTGTAAATAGGAAAAAATACATGGTGTGGTTGTTTGGTTTACAAAGGCGAAAAATAAATCACCCCCAATTAAAATGTATATGCTTTTCACAATACATATAATTTCAAAGCAGCTTTACGATGATGTTAGTGTTTGTAATAATTTAATAGCTTAGATTAGAGTTGGTCAATAGCATAGTTTACATTTTGTATACTAGTATAGTTTACAACGCAAAATATTATTAGTGAGAGTGAAAAAAAAACTCCTTCCCTTAATGTCTTTAAATATTTATTTGTGTACAATTGGTGACTTTAAAGGAAAGACATTAAAGGAAAGAGGATTTTTTTTTCACTCTCAATAATAATATTTTTGCGTATAATGTTATTGCAATTTTTAAAATTGAGATTAAGCCTATAGATGATGGTGTTATGAATCAATCAAAGGCATTAAACCATTGAACTGATATTTTATGTTAAAGGCTAAATTACCCCATGTGACTGCATAACGAAAAATGTTTACTTCTGAACATTAGAAGTATTTAATTACATTGGTGAACAATTAAAATTTTTAACAGTCTGTTTTTGTAATATGTTATTGTTGTGGCAAGCTAGCAACATTATTACTTGTACTACTGGCTAAAAGTAAAAATATATAAGAAAACAATATTTTACCTCAAGTTCTCTTTGGAGGATTGACAGCCTATACTGTCCTCTTCGAGCAATCCAGGAACGTGTCCATTGTCGGGTTTTCTTTCTTTTTTTTTACGTTTCTCTGAACACAGGACAGCCAATATGCACTGGCGAGCATGACGTATTTCCGGGTAAATCTCAGGATGGTGGTAAACATCCGGTTATTGTAGAGTGAAGTGCTACCTATGCTACCATTGAATGCTTGTCATCAAAACACCCAAAACTGTTAAGTTTCATCGTTCTTGTGTTGTTTATGTTAATGTTTTTACTTGTACTTCGTCTTGACTGATAACGCGATGACATGTAAACGTACGAAATTGTCCTTTCAAAGGCGGGAAGACAGCTCTTCTAGCCACCACTGCTGTGTTCCACAATGCACAGTGTCTGCAACATGCAATTCTTTAGTTAGTTTTTTTTACTTTTCCCAAAGACATTGAATTACATGAGTGGAATATTTGATTGTCTTTGCAGTCATTAAGTCAGGCAAAAGTAGTAATCTCATTATTGTTTACATTTTAAATTGAACTCCAATTTGTTTAACAGACCCAACAATAAATCATGGCAACTCCCACTCAGCTACCCTGTTCTGTATTAGGCTACCACTGTTCAGCTTTCGTGAAAACCACAAAGGTGCTCTCTTAGAAATGGTTATCAAAGCTGAAATGTGGTAACATTAAACGAGTAAAACTTTTGATGAACAGAACCTTAAACAAGTTCAACAGAACTTTTGAACGTGTCATATAATCTAGTCCAACTTTCAGCTGGTGTGGTGGCTTTAGCTTCTTCATTGAGCGGTAGCAGTGGGATCTCACAGAATAGAATAGAATAGAATATACTTTATTGTCCCCTAGGGGAAATTTGTCATGGACTCAAGAGTGCGTAGTGCATAGTAGTAGCTGCCCTTACAGACAATAAAAAAACAAAAACACGTAAAATACAAATAACAGCTAAAGACGTACACATAGGCTATATAAACACTCATAACACATCCAAGAAAAGATTAAACAAACAAAAATAAATAAATAAATAAAATTGAAACAAATTACAACAAGCAGAACACCATATTATTGCACACTTCCCAGGCCTCAGAGTACAAGTCTATTTAAAATTTTGATTGAAAATTTTGATACAGGTGGGTACGAAAGAGTGTTTCAAACGGTTCAATTTAGTTTTTGGGATTAATTTTTGGGACTCACCGCTTCATCCATATCCCACAGATATCTCATTTTTTTTTACCTATTTTTACCTCATACTTTTATTATAGTAAAAAAAAAACACATGAAGTGAAAGGTATATACACATAATTAAACTTTATTTAAAGCATGATTAACCTGAAGCAGGACGGAGTCATGACTTAAAACACTAACTTACGCTAAAACGCTAGCTAGCGTTAGCAAACTACCTTCAAAGTTGCAAAGAAATGAAGAAACGTAAAATTTAAAGCCTTTATCTAATTTGCTATGTGGTGTCGTACTGGATGCCCAGCCCATCCTCCGGATATCGTTAACAGACACTTTCGGCAACTCCAGCAAACACCTTGTGAACTTCGTCTCTGCCATCGTAAATGTCGACTGTCACTGTTTAATGTTTTATTCTGTTAACCGGAAATGTCCAAACATTCTTACGCCAATGCGGAAGTGATGCGTGCATAGAGCCTATACAACACTCACCGCTTCATCCATTGTTTGTTTACGTTCGTTTCCGGAAGTCACTCGCTACTAGTTTCGCCTTCTCGATGACATCACGCGCGTCGTTAAAGACGGCACGCGATGACTGGTCAGGAAGCAACGTGTAGTCTGACATGTTTTTTGTCCACGACACGTCAAGATTTTAGGAGTTAAAATCGCGTAATCTGACACAGTGACTATCGTAACAGACAAAAAAAAATCGTGCAATCTGAACCAGGCTTCAAACCTTAAGACTATTCTTAAGAAAATTTCTAAGAAGTTTTATACATAACGGGCCATATTCACAAAACATTTTAAGGCTAAAAGTAGCTCATAACTTTGCGATTTAAGAAAAACTCTTAAAACCAATGGGCGTGTCAGTCCTAATTTTAGGACTCCCCAAAGTTACAATATTTTTTATAATTACTTTACAGGTTAATGTCAAAAATATACTTCTGAGTTACCCAAAGCAAGTAGATAAAGAAAACTTACAGCTATTGCTCTTCAAAACTTCCAAAAACAAGGATTGACGAGGAAAACACCCAGGCTGCGTTCCAAACCGCATACTCAATGAGTAGGTACTTAATTTCAATGAGTACTTACTTAACGAGCGCTAAAAGAGTAGGTACTTTCTAGCCAAATCTCGTTGAGTATGAATGCGATCCGGACATCATCCGCCATGTTGACGTTATCATGTGACCTACGACGCGTTATCACAAGCGCAACAACTTAAAAGATGAACGACACGTTTAATTAATCTATCTGTAAATATCTTGATATTGATGAAACTTGCTCATTGTGTGGTATTGTTGAAGAAACAGCTGCCAATTTATTTTGTGAATACATTTAGGGTTGATTTAAGTTGTTATATTTTAAACCCGACTAATGTGACCCACAGTTTTATCCTTAACGATATATTTTTTCTTAAGAAACCCCAAAATCGTCATCTCTCGTTGTTAATTTCTTTATTTTATACCCAAAAAGTTTCTCCTTTAAGTTTTCCTCTTTTCTTGATGAATTTACCTCTCGTTTCATCCCTGACTTATAACAACAAAACAATTTTTAATGTATTATGAAGAACTATTTAAAGATATTTAGCCTTGTTATTGTTCTTTTTTCCTGTGTATAAATATCATATTATGATGTACACAAACCAATGATCTTTATGTTTTCTGTTTTGTCATTATGATTGTTCATTGTTAGATACAATGGTATCTTTCCATGATCTTTTTCTTTATGTAATAAGTTTAAATTATATGAGTGACAGGTGCACTTACACTTCGTAACATCAGTAACCCGACAGCACAACCTAGAACAGTTTTCCTCGGCGTTTGTAATGTCTGCACAACGGAGACGGGCCACTGCTCGAAGATCTCCTGTGGAGAAAACTGTTGACTTTATACTCGAAAAATGTAAGTATCGCTCCTTAAAAATTAATATTAGCCTACCTCAGAATGAATTGCATTGTTAGCCCACCCCAAAACTTAAACAAAATAATATTAAATGCTGACCAATACTTAATTATATTACTTTTTTTATATACTAAAAATTATAGAATTTAATAAAACAAGCAAAATGTAATTTGTTTTGTCATATGAGTTATTTGAATACACGCGAACATCTCAATTGTAAGTCAAGCAATGAATTAATTAAATAATTATATATTTTATATACTGACAACAATAAGAAACATGAATAAATGAGTAAAAGAACAAATAAAAGTAACCATCACACAATAAACAAATGCATACAATTCAACAACACATGAAACAAATCTTTATTCAAACTACAAGTATGTATTTACAGGCGCTGAACCCCACATACTGCCATCTCAACACAGCGGTTCTCATTCTGCGGCTTTACTCTGATGAATTCCCCAGAGGTGAGCGTGCCTTCGTGCCGGAGCTTGTGCTGCGCTTCACAGTCTGAGGCGATAAGGAGAGATGGAGAGATGGAGGCACCGTTTCCAGGATTCAGCTCTGGGCTCCTCATCCTCAGTGCTCACACCAGTCTGAATAAAAACATGTTTAGTTACTTTATAGATTTGTTTATTTACCTTATTTACAGCACATTTGTCTAATGTCAACAGTGTTGACAACAGTGAATTAACGTTATCCTATAATAATGCCACACATACATCACTCAGATGTCTTTTTCATGTTGTGATGTGCTCATCTGCAATATGTCAATACTTACAATATTTTCCTTTCAGATGTAAATAGACATTTTAAATAAGCATGTTTAAGATGTATATGGTTATGTAAATCCACTTTAGAGACGTTACGTGTGCTTAGAGCTCCTGTTAGCTAGCTATACAAAACATGTTTTTACAGCAAAATCACAACTATACTATACTGTCTAACTACTTTACACCTTCAACAGTTAAAACGTTTACTCTATAGTAGTTTAACACATAAGGAACCGTGTTTACTCACATTTGAAAACCCCCGCGTCGCTGATCTCCGTGATGTTTGATAACGACGTATGCTCTCGCGTGGCCTCCTGGGATAGATGAGTATCCACAGTATCCATCGGTTGAGCACTCAAAAATCTGGGCTGAAGCAGTAATCCATCCGGGAACTTCTCGGCTACTCTTTTATGAATACTGATGTTTCGAACGTACTGCTTCCTTCACGTACTGTTTTCGCCTACTATATAGTAGGAAAGTAGGCATATTCGAACGCACTTAAGTCCGAATCGTGCGATAATTAGTACGTCACCAAGGTAATTCTCGCCTACTCTTTTATGATTCGTACATACTTTTCGCTCGCCTACTCTTTTTCCCATACTATATAGTAGGGAAGTATGCGGTTTGGAACGCAGCCCCAGTCTGAGCAACATACACCAGCCATGTGCCCCACTGCTCACTTCCTGCTATATATTACCAGTTTCAGAACAAAATTATCTTGTGAAATGGTGTGACGACCTCTGCTGCTGCTTTTGAGAATTGCAGTTTGGTACCGGAGCCCACTAATTGCCTCAATTGGCAGTCAACTGGAAACACCTGTGACCGTGCCTTAGACGCTTCTTAAGAGATCACCAACTGAGCCAAGGGAGAGGGAACTTTGGTTTTGGACTTTGCTTGCGTTGCATTTTGTTACTTTTTGCATTTACATTTCAACTTCAACATTGCATTACACTTTCGACCATGCATCTTGCTTTACACACTGATCTTGCTGATGAATACAGAAACACTTCTGTTTTCTTTAAACGTTTTCATTTTATTATTTAGTTTTGTCTTACTTTTGTAGTTAAATAAACATTACTTTTGAGCTTACAATTTGGTTTACGTGTGTCCCTTGTTTTTGTTGCTTCCCTTGAGCCAAGGGTCGTAACAAATTGGGGGCTCGTCCTTGCTTTGGTTATTTGATTGCGTAAAAAAATTTGGACGTTTAGTTTGATAATTGATTATTTGTTGGACACACAAAAATGTTTTTGTGCCAAAGTCAATTTGTTCACCGTGTGAAATCACCAGTTGGTAAGTACATGTGCAATATTGTTTTTTGAACGTGAGTTTTCTCTGATAGGCATAGCGGCATGTTTCTTTTGAGACGTGTCGGATTTGTTATTTTTGTGTAGTGTTGTGGTGAAAGTGGGTAGTAGTAATTATCTCGGGAGCACATCCGTGGTGTTGAAGGCGTCGCTGGTTTGACCAGTTGCGTTTTTCACCCAGCGGGCTATAGTGCATAAATACCCCCCACCGGTAATCGCATGAAGACTAGGGTTGAGTTAGGTAGAGGTACTGGAAAGGTAGAGGGAAAACTCTCGTTATTTGATTGCACTGTGCTGAATAAATTATTCTGGTCATTTTAGCATGGCTGATATTGATGAGTTTGTTAGTTCACCTTCTCATGAATTTTTGGACAGGTGTACTAAAGAGCAATTATTAAGTATTGCTGAACGTTATGAAATTGTGATTAAAGATAAAAGGCTCAAAGATAATGTTAAAGTAGCTTTGAAAATTGAGTTGATTGAAAAAGGTTTCTTAGACACCGAGATGGAGGAATATGTACCAGTGGCATCTGAATTAAAAAGTCATTTGTCTTTTGAACAGCAAAAAGAGCTGCTACAATTAAAGATGGACCATGAGAAGTTAAAACTGCGTGCGGAACAAGGTAAAATGGATTTAGAAAAGGCAAAATTGGATTTGGAGTTTCTCAAGCTCAACCTGATGAAAGAAGGTAAGCTTTCTAGTTCTGGTCAGAAACAGAGTGTGTTGTTTTCAATCAATTCAAACCTAAAACTTATTCCTAAATTCAATGAAGAAGATCCTGATACTTTCTTTACTCTATTTGAACGCATGGCAGAATTAAGGAACTGGTCAGATGATGATTGTGTTTGCGCTGTTACAGTGTCTGTTAACTGGGAAAGCACAAGTAGCATTTTCTTCATTGTCGGTTGATGATTGTAAAGATTATGATAAAGTTAAATCTCTAATCTTAAAAGCATATGAATGTGTACCCGAAGCATACAGCCAGCGTTTTCGATTGCAGAAAAAAGACCAGTTGCAAACAAACTTAGAATTTGTGCGTGATCTGAGAAAACACTTTAATCATTGGTGTTCAGCATTAGACATTAAAACATTGGAGGATTTAATTCACTTGATGGTGTTGGAACAATTTAAAAATTCCGTCCCGAGCCGTATAGCTATGTATATTAGTGAGCATAATGTTAAAACGCCAGAGGAAGCGGCAATGTTGGCCGATGATTTTGTACTGACGCACAAAACCACTTTTGTGGATTGGCATGCTCGTGATGTTCAGTATGTAATGTCTCCGTCTAAGAGTAACCGTGTTTTCACTGGAAATTTTGACCCAAGCAAGATTTGCAATTACTGTCATGAGAAAGGACATTGGAAAGCAGATTGTCCTGTCCTTAAAAATAAATTCAAACATAATGCACAAAATTCACATGCTAAGCCTTCTGCTCTTGCGGCACCAGTTCTGTCTTCAGGGAGTGAAGTTGTTGAAAGTAAAACACTTGATGTTGATTTCTCTTCTTACTCGCCTTTTATTACAGAGGGGCGTGTATCCCTGGTTGGAGAGAAAGAGGAAATCCCTGTTAAAATCTTGCGGGATACTGGTGCAATGGATTCATTTATTTTGGAATCAGTATTGCCTTTTTCCTCGCAGTCTCATACTGGTTAGAGTGTGTTAATTCGTGGAATAGGACTGAATACTCTGTCTGTGCCTCTTCATAGGGTAAGGCTTCAGTCCGATTTGATTCAAGGTGAGGTTGTAGTGGGAGTACGACCAGCTTTGCCAGTTGAGGGGGTCCATATTATTTTGGGAAATGGACTGGTAGGTGAACGTGTGTGGGCTGATACGTCAGTGTTTCCCATAGTGACCACTGATAATAAAATTGAAACTGAACTGAGTTCTTTGTGCCAGGATTCAGCGTGTGTTGTGACTCGTGCAATGAAACGTGCCAATGAGGATGAAGTGTGTGATCGAAAAGAGATAAACTCTGATAAAATCTGCACTAAGTTGTTTATGCCTGATTTGTCTGCCTTGTCTTTTCCTGTTTCTGCAGAGGATTTAGGAATAGAACAGCGGACTGACTCCTCTTTGGATGAACTCTTCCAGAGTGCTGTTCTTCCGGTAGAGGAGTGTGACGTTTCCCGTGGATATTTCGTTCAAAATGGAGTGTTGTTGAGAAAATGGAGTCCTCACAAAGATTTTGTTGGGGATCCTGTTTTCCAAGTAGTTGTTCCTACTAAATTTCGACAAATGATGATTGAAATTGCGCATGATCAATTAGGTCATCAGGGGGTGCGTAAGACTTATGATCGCCTGTTGCGATATTTTTTTTGGCCGCGATTAAAACGAGACATCTCTGCTTATATTAAGAGATGTAAAACCTGCCAATTAACGAGTAAACCGAACCAGGTGTTGAAACCTGCTCCGTTGAAACCAATTCAGGCTACTGGTGAACCTTTCGAGCATCTTATTGTCGATTGCGTAGGGCCACTTCCCCGTTCGAAGTCTGGTAGCAGTTATTTATTCACTGTGATGTGTTTGAACACACGTTTTCCTGCGGCATATCCACTGCGTACCATTACGTCTCGTTCTATTGTGAAAGCTTTAACCCAGTTTATATCCGTTTTTGGTATTCCAAAAATCATCCAAAGTGATCAAGGTTCGAATCTCACTTCGCATCTCTTCCAGCAGGTGTTAAAACAGCTGCACATTAAGCATAATCAATCTACTGCGTATCATGCACAAAGTCAGGGTGCATTGGAGAGATTCCACCAGTCGTTAAAGTCACTTCTCCGTGCGTACTGTGTGCAGCTGGATAGAGATTGGGAAGAGGGTTTACCATGGATGATGTTAGCTGCACGTGAAGTAGTCCAGGAGAGTAAGGGTTTCAGTCCTAACGACTTGGTCTTTGGCCATAATGTTCGTGGACTGTTGTCTGTATTTCAGCAGGTTGGTAAAGCTGTAGAGCCTCCTAAAAACTTGGCGTCATATGTTTTGGGGTTTAAAAATCGACTCATCCAGGTTAGAGAACTAGCTAAATTAAATCTGGGAAAACATCAGAAAAACATGAAGCAATTCTATGATCGTACGGTTGAACATCGAGTGTTTGTACCAGGCGATCAAGTTCTTGTCTTACGGCCTATTGTATCTTCTCCTTTTGAAGCAAAATTTGATGGCCCATTTGTTGTACAACGAAAGTTGACTGATGAAAATTATGATGTCTCAATGCCATCACGGAAAAAGTCAGTTAAACGGTGCCATGTAAATCTATTAAAACCGTATTATGAAAAAGAAACCAAACCTGTAGAAAATTTGACATCTTTGCATCCAGCACTTTCGGCCCTTTCTATCGGTGGGGGTAATATGAGTTTGGTGGGTGAGGAAGAGGAGACCATTTCGCCCGATGATTGTGTTTTTCGCGGCCGTTTGAATAATTCAGAGTCCTTGCACAACTTGGAGTTTACTCTCTGTCATTTATCTCCTGTAAGATGCCAGGAGTTATGTGACCTATTACATAGTTTTCCCGAATTATTTGATGATGTGCCATCGCGTACAGATTGGGTTGAACATGATATCGATGTTGGGGATGCAAAACCTATTAAACAGCGTTTTTATCGTGTTGCACCTGAAAAACGGGAATTGATGGAGAGGGAAATTAAGTATATGCAGGATCACGATATTGCAGTACCTTCTTTTTCTGAATGGGCTTCCCCGTGTATTTTAGTTGGAAAGTCGGACGGTACTGTAAGATTTTGTACGGATTTCCGTAAAGTTAATGCATTAACAAAACCGGACTGTTTTCCTTTGCCCCGCGTCGAGGACTGTGTGGACCAGGTTGGCTCAGCCAAGTTCGTCAGCAAGTTTGACTTGCTGAAGGGCTATTGGCAGGTGCCTTTAACCAAGAGAGCACAAGAAATTTCATCTTTTGTCACTCCGTCAGGATTACACTCTTACCGGGTCATGAGTTTTGGCCTGCGAAATGCTCCGGCGACTTTTCAACGCCTCATGAACCGAGTAATTTGTGGCCTTGAGGGTTGTGCCGTCTATTTGGACGATTTAGTCGTTTTTAGTGACAGTTGGGAGTCTCATTTAAAACGGTTGCGTTCGGTGTTGAAACGTTTGTCTGATGCTCGACTTACAGTGAACTTGGCCAAATGTGAGTTTGCGAAGGCGACCGTGACGTATCTCGGGAAGGTGGTAGGGAACGGCGAAGTGCGTCCGATACAGGCTAAAGTGCAAGCCATTCAGAATTTTCCTTCCCCAACGACAAAGAAAGAGCTTATGAGGTTTTTAGGGTTGGTAGGATATTATCGATCTTTTTGTCGAAATTTTTCTACGGTGGTGGCACCGTTGACCGACTTGTTAAAGGGTAAGACGAAGTTTTTATGGTCTTACAGTTGCGAATTGGCTTTTGAGAACGTGAAATCCTTGCTGTGTTCAGCGCCTGTGCTTATGGCTCCGTGCTTTGACAAACCTTTCACGTTGCACGTCGATGCCAGTAATGTTGGAGCTGGAGCTGTCCTTCAGCAATCTGATGTGGATGGAGTAGACCATCCAGTTAGTTTCTTTTCGAGAAAGTTTAACACATACCAACGTAATTATTCTGTGGTCGAAAAGGAAGCGTTAGCCCTTATTTGGGCCTTGCAGCACTTTTCTGTTTATCTTAATTCCTGTGCACCTATTGTGATCTACACGGATCATAATCCATTAACCTTTCTCAACTCTTTGCAGTGTCCGAATCAGAGGTTGGTTCGGTGGTCCTTATTTTTGCAATCCTTCTGTCTGGATATTCGACACATACGAGGATCGGAAAATGTGGTAGCTGATGCGCTGTCACGCGCTCCTGATGCACTCTAATCTATTGGATTTTAATTTATTCTCTTTGGCGTTTTTGGGAGCTGTCTTCGGCCCTGTACTTGGGTGTATACTTTGCCTGTTTATTGAGATTTGTTTGTTTTGTTACAGGGATCTTTGTGGGAGTCCCTGTCTTATGGGGAGGGGTGTGACGACCTCTGCTGCTGCTTTTGAGAATTGCAGTTTGGTACCGGAGCCCACTAATTGCCTCAATTGGCAGTCAACTGGAAACACCTGTGACCGTGCCTTAGACGCTTCTTAAGAGATCACCAACTGAGCCAAGGGAGAGGGAACTTTGGTTTTGGACTTTGCTTTTGGACTTTGCTTGCGTTGCATTTTGTTACTTTTTGCATTTACATTTCAACTTCAACATTGCATTACACTTTCGACCATGCATCTTGCTTTACACACTGATCTTGCTGATGAATACAGAAACACTTCTATTTTCTTTAAACGTTTTCATTTTATTATTTAGTTTTGTCTTACTTTTGTAGTTAAATAAACATTACTTTTGAGCTTACAATTTGGTTTACGTGTGTCCCTTGTTTTTGTTGCTTCCCTTGAGCCAAGGGTCGTAACAAATGGGTACAGAACACTGACAATAAGCTGAACATATACTAATTTAATTAGTGACATTTAGCTTACTTTTTTTTTTTTTCATAAACCTTTATTTGTACATATTTATTTGAAAATATTTATTTGAATATGGCAACATTTTTATTTTAAAATCTTAATTTGAATATGGCATTATGATACGTCATTCCACAATATTTCTATGATTAAATTGCTAAAAAGGTCTGCACTCTAAAATCTTTTATTATTTACAGGAGATAAAGTTTTTTCTTCTTCTCCCGTTTCTTTTATATGGGCACGATGTTTATGAACGGCATTTCTTTCCTGATTTGTTATTGTTCCCATTATTTATTTGCTGTCCCCGATGGAATCAAAGTCTATGAACTATCTATGAACTGTTTACTATGAACTATTTATCTATGAATCTACGAACTGTTTATCTGACTGTTTAAACTTGGGTTCATATGGTAACCTTTTTTTTCTGATTTGTAATTGGGTTGTTGACGTGACATGGTATTTTCACTGTCACACAAGTTAAAAATGAATATAATTAGTTTTGTCATTTAAAATGCAGTAAATGGTTAAACATTTATTTGTCTTACATGGACCTGTTGTTAATTTGCTGAACAGAAAATATTTGTATAATCCTCAAATAAAATAAAGTTTAGTATATTTGATACTCTGCAAATGTCATTGATGTATAGCCTATTATAAACATTTTTGGACCTAAAACCGATCCCTGCGGTACACCACAAGTTATATTCATGTATGTAGATTTATATTCACCAATTTCTACAAATTGCTGCCTGTTTCTTAGATAGCTAGTCATGATTTATTGTATCAAATGCTTTCTTTAAATCTATGAAAATTCAAGTCTTTCTGTAAAAGGTTTTTCACGAATTTTGGAGAACTGGGGAAATACAGAAACAGGCCTATAATTTGTGAATTGATGTCTATCCCCAGTTTTATATACTGGTATTACTTTTGCTATTTTCATTTTATTTGGAAATTTACCGGATTAAAAAGACAGGTATTTAATAAACCCTTAGTAATCCATGGACAATTTGTTTGCTTTTGTTTGTTACTGTATTGTTTTACAGAACAGTTTTTGTCATATAGTGATGTAAAAATCTTTAGAAATCCATTATATGCTCTGTCAATATCCTCTTCTTCATGTACTACTTTCCAGTTTTGTTTCTGTAATTCTTTCCTAAAAGCATGTATGTTTTCTGCAGTTCTTACTCTTTTGTATTTAATATAACTAATATCCTTAAATTTCCTATACTTCCAGTTATAGACAATAAAAACGGGTAAATTATCACTAATGTCATTGTATAATAACCCACTATCTATATTGTTTTCCATAATATTTGTGAATATATTGTCTATTAATGTTGCACTGTGAGATGTGATTCTAGTCGGTCTAGTGATTGTTGGATATTAGCCCATACTGTACATTGTATTGATCAAATCTTCTGTAATTTTATGTTTTTTTGGATTTAATAAGTCAATGTTATAATCTCCACATATAAACATAATCTTTTGTAATGTTTTTGTAACAAAAATGGAGTGAATGGATTTTTCCTCGGTGCCCTGGAAAAATCCATCCACTCCAGGGGCTCTGTATATAGCTCACAATAATGGTTTTTTGTCCCTTCCAAACAAACCTCTACTGTAATATATTCCAACAAGTCATCAACAGCTGCTGTCATGCTCTCCACCGCCTTATATTTAAGTCTGTAATCCACATACAGCTCTGGAAAAAATTAAGAGACCGCTTCAAAATTATCAGTTTCTCTGGTTTTACTATGTTATAGGTATGTGTTTGGGTAAAATTAACATTTTTGTTTTATTTTATAAACTACTGACAACATTTCTCCCAAATTCTAAATAAAAATATTGTCATTTAGAGCATTTATTTGCAGAAAACAACAACTGGTAAAAATAACAAAAAAGATGCAGTGTTGTCAGACCTCGAATAATGGAAAGAAAATAAGTTCATATTAATTTTTAAACAACACAATACTAATGTTTTAACTTAGGAAGAGTTCAAAAATCAATACAGGGCTCCAAACAAAAAAATCAATTAAGGAGCCATTGGCTCCTATAGGGGAAAAAACAGGCGCCAAATAATTTTTTTAAGAGCCACATAACAATGCACTTACTTTTAGACACCCTTTAGTTTCAGCATTTTCATTTTGTGAATATTAACAGTGGCGTGTCCAGGATTTTATATTTGGGGTGGCAAAGGGGGGAAAGAGCAGAATGAGGGGTGGCAACTAGGCTTCCCATGATATATGTAAAAAAAAAAAGAAGAAAAAAAGTGTTATACTGGTTATGAGGGACATATGCTTATTTTCATGAATTTCTGATGTTCAGAGAGGGCTAACAGTAAATTCTGAGCATCAGCCATTTCAACTGAAAGATGAAGGCTGTAATACTAACGTTGGATAAGAAATATTTAAAGTACAATCGTTTTCAATCTGTTTCTAACATTGAGAGAGAGAGATAATGTGTGTGGATGAAAATGTGTGTGTACGCATATTAATAGGGTAATCATGGGAAAAAAAACAGTACTCCATCTTTAGTGGAGATTACTGGTAGAAACAAACACTTGTAAATAAAATAAATTGATTCCTTAATTTGTACTCAAAGTGCATTTATTTATTCATTTTGATAAAAAAGATAAGGAATCCAGAATATTTTGATTACCAAACAATAAAACTTGCATTAAATTAAACTAAATTAAATTATGCATATTCTGCAAGATGCAGTATACTACTGTAACTGATAATGAGAGTTCACTTTATTTATAGAGCACATTCAGCCACTAGGCACTAGGCTGTCGTCGTAGGCCTAATGAGCTAACGATAGCAACTTTGCATTGATTGAAAATATTGATTGAAAACATGTCATTATAACAACCACCACTCAGGTAACTTTTTTAGATTAACGAGTAAGATAGACACATGATTGACTTTACCTGTTTCTGTGCATTAAAAAGTAGCGGTGGAATGTAACGAAGTACAAATACTTTGTTACTTTACTCAAGTACATTTTTCACGTATCTGTACTTTACTTAAGTAGAATCAATAAGTGCATGCTTTTTACTTTTACTTCATTACATTTTGCAGCAATTATACTTTCTACTCCACTACATTTCTACCACGTTCTGTTACATTTTCATTACATTTTCTGATAAGTTTTTCCCCTGCCAAAACGTAATCCTGACCGTCTGTTCGTCGCACGTTTGTCTCACCAGTGACGTTTGGTTGCCATAGATATATCAACCCGGTAACACTATATGCGTCTCTATAGCACGCAGTGTGTTTATCGTGCAATTTATACGCGAAAATTAGTTTTTACGTGCATAGGAAACACACAGGTAGGTTTAGTAGTGGTGTGGGGTGGGTGTGTAAAACACGTTTGGTTAGGATAATGGCAAGCCAAGAGGTTCAGTTTTACGCCATAAATTAATCGCGTTTACTGCCAAATACCATCAAATACGGCGTTTTAACATATAGTAGGCCTACGGATATATAAGCTTGATGTGTATATTGCTGCAAGCTTGTTCAGAAATGGTGAGAATGATTTTGTCCATCATTATTGAACATCATTACAGGAGTATTAGGTTGAATGAGTTAGAATACTTGATATGTATCATACTAATATGCAGTTAGCAATTCTGTTTGCAGTTACATTCTGCAACTTTTTCATGCATTCTGATTCATTCATATATTGTTTCTTTTGCAGGGCCATGCAAAATATTAATCAAAACCTTCAGTAAATTAGGCCTACATATGTTTTTTTTATTACACTGTATCAGAAAGTCAGTTTATTATATGTAAATATATTGCATACTTTATAGAAATAAATATTTATAAATGAATATTTACAATTTCCAGAAAAACTGAATCTTTAAGTATACATAGCAAAAGCAAATCTAGTGAAAAATGCACCAAATAAATGCACCAGAAGCTTCCTAAAATACATGAATTTTTTTTGTATACAAAAGTTCCACTGATAAAAGTAAACTACAGTAAAAGTCTTTGGACTTAAATCTGTCATAAAAATAAAACAAACCTTTATCTGATGATGTCAGGCTATTGTTGCAAGAAAATGTATACTGAAATAGTGAATCAGTTGTATTACATAGTCATTGTCTTTAGCCATAAATTGTGGTAAATGTGATTTATATGTTGTTACAATGTTATTCTTTGGCTTAGTGTGTGAATTTAATCAGCCCAGTGACAGCAGATGAAAATGATCTGTTTAAATAACACTAATTAATGTGTTGTCATTGGCAAATAAATAAATACACAGTGTATATATATATATATATATATATATATATATATTTTATTATACATGCATTCATAAAATACGTACTCATTTGAGACATGTACAATTAGTTAAATGTTAAATATTCAGGGATCCTGAGTTTTCCTCTTTGTTGGGACCCTATGGGGACAGGTGCTTCCTTAGGGGACCCAGCAGGCACAGAGGTTATCTTTTTCTGCCTCCACATTCTCCACTGGTCCTTGGCCATTGTTGTACCAGAGAAACTTGAGTGCTGAGCTTTCTCCGGTGCATCACTGAAGACCAGGGATGAGGTGAGGTCTCCCTTCTCAAAACTGGCAGGCACAGGTGCTCCCTGTGTGGATCTGGCGGGCACAGGTGCTCGCTGTGTGGATCTGTCGGGCACTGGTGCTCCCTGTGTGGATCTGTCGAGCACAGGTGCTCCCTGTGTGGATCTGGCGGGCACAGGTGCTCCCTGTGTGGATCTGTCGGGCACAGGTGCTCCCTGTGTGGATCTGCCGGGCACAGGTGCTCCCTGTGTGGATCTGTCGGGCACCGGTGCTCCCTGTCTGGATCTGTCGGGCACAGGTGCTCCCTGTGTGGATCTGTCGGGCACTGGTGCTCCCTGTGTGGATCTGGCGGGCACAGGTGCTCCCTGTGTGGATCTGTCGGGCACTGGTGCTCCCTGTGTGGATCTGGCAGGCACAGGTGCTCCCTGTGTGGATCTGTCGGGCACAGGTGCTCCCTGTGTGGATCTGGCAGGCACAGGTGCTCCCTGTGTGGATCTGTCGGGCACAGGTGCTCCCTGTGTGGATCTGGCAGGCACAGGTGCTCCCTGTGTGGATCTGGCAGGCACAGGTGCTCCCTGTGTGGATCTGTCGGGCACAGGTGCTCCCTGTGTGGATCTGGCGGGCACAGGTGCTCCCTGTGTGGATCTGTCGGGCACAGGTGCTCCATGTCTGGATCTGGCAGGCACAGGTGCTCCCTGTGTGGATCTGGCGGGCACAGGTGCTCCATGTCTGGATCTGGCAGGCACAGGTGCTCCCTGTGTGGATCTGTTGGGCACAGGTGCTCCCTGTGTGGATCTGGCGGGCACAGGTGCTCCCTGTGTGGATCTGGCGGGCACAGGTGCTCCCTGTTTGGATCTGTCGGGCACTGGTGCTCCCTGTGTGGATCTGTCGGGCACTGGTGCTACCTGTGTGGATCTGTCGGGCACAGGTGCTCCCTGTGTGGATCTGGCGGGCACAGGTGCTCCCTGTGTGGATCTGGCGGGCATAGGTGCTCCCTGTCTGGATCTTGCGGGCACAGGTGCTCCCTGTGTGGATCTGTCGGGCACAGGTGCTCCCTGTGTGGATCTGGCGGGCACAGGTGCTCCCTGTGTGGATCTGTCGGGCACAGGTGCTCCCTGTTTGGATCTGGGGGGCACAGGTGCTCCCTGTCTGGATCTGGCGGGCACAGGTGCTCCCTGTGTGGATCTGTCGGGCACAGGTGCTCCCTGTGTGGATCTGTCGGGCACAGGTGCTCCCTTTGTGGATCTGGCGGGCACAGGTGCTCCCTGTCTGGATTTGGCGGGCACAGGTGCTCCCTGTCTGGATCTGGCGGGCACAGGTGCTCCGGATCTGTCGGGCACAGGTGCTCCCTGTGTGGATCTGTCAGGCACAGGTGCTCCCTGTGTGGATCTGTCGGGCACAGGTGCTCCCTGTGTGGATCTGGTGGGCACAGGTGCTCGCTGTGTGGATCTGGCGGGCACAGGTGCTCCCTGTGTGGATCTGGCGGGCACAGGTGCTCCCTGTGTGGATCTGGCGGGCACAGGTGCTCGCTGTGTGGATCTGGCGGGCACAGGTGCCCCCTGTGTGGATCTTGTGGGCACAGGTGCTCCCTGTGTGGATCTGGCGGGCACAGGTGCTCCCTGTGTGGATCTGTCGGGCACAGGTGCTCCCTGTGTGGATCTGGCGGGCACAGGTGCTCCCTGTGGGGACCTGGAAGAGAAGGGTTCTCCCTGCATCGTTTTCTGCCTCCACTGCGGTGTGGTCTTCCGTGTTGCATCTGAGAAACCCCAGTGCTGGAAATGAGCTTTCTCAGATGCATTACTGAAGACCAGAGCCATAGAGAGAAAGAGTTGTGACACTCCCATAGACCGCCATAGGAACTTTGGAATGCGGAAGTAACGCGTGTCGTGGAGCGGCCAATAGTTCCAAACACTGATAGTTTCTCCATTGAACCCCATTCATTTTCAGTGCTTCCGAAGTACGTTCGCTGGTAAATGAATGAAATTACTGTATTTTTTTACTTTTACACACATTAGCCGACCTCTCGTGAATCTAGTCTGTAGTTATATTTAATGTAGCCAGTTTTAGTAAATGTTTATTGGAAGATAATAGGTTAATTGCAGCGATAGCTTACATGACCAACACTTCACTAACGTTAGCTAACTGGTAACCTGATGTATATAATATATAATATTTGTAATAATATTTTAAATGTATATATATATATATAACCTATATATAATATTATATACACACACACACAATTCATTTATTTAAATGGGTTAGGGAGGGTTATGCATGTCCTTATATGTATTTAGGAACATAGTTAATTCACTCATTACACGCCCCTACTGCATGCTAGAATCTCCGAAAAACAAGCCGATTTCAACCTCAAAATGTACGCTTTTTTTCTTTATTTTTTTTCTTTTTCTTTTATTTTTTTATTGCAAGTTAACAAAAACATTGTAGTTTATATAAGATAACAGATCATTGAATTATATACACATACAAAAGAAGGAAAGACGTACATGGAGCACACACAATGTAAACAAAACAAAAACAAAAAAAACAGTTAAATATATCGATCTAGTGATGTATGCAGGTACATTGGTAAGTTTAAGCAATGGGATATTTTAGAGATTTAGATAAAAGCAATATTGAGATATTCATAGTAATTGTAATAGAATTGTAGTAGATGTAGAGGCAGTGTTCATACTAATAAAAATAATTATAACAAAGATAAAAATAGTGGCGATAGTGGCGGTAGTACTTGGCAACCAACAGCATTCATGAAAATAAAAGTAGGAGTGGTAGTAGTGGTAGCACTGTATTTTTTAATAATAATAATAGTAATTATAATAATACTTTTAGATCAGTAAATAAAATTATTGTGAATATACACTATTCTCTGGGCCTGGGAGCCATTCTACCATTGCCGGTGAGCACAACCAACAGACCCCCCCGACCCCTCACCGTCAGCGACACCCAACCCCAAGAGTTACGCCTCTGTTTCGCTGAGTCTTCCTCCGCAGAGTAAGATGGGGCACCATAACAGGCACCTCCGGACCAAGCTCACCTAGTCTGATTGTGACCTGACAGGACATAAGTCAAGTTTGGTTGCCCCTTTGTTTTTTTTTTGTTTTGTTCTTTTTGTCTATCCCCCTTTTTCCTCCTTTTCTTTGGTAATCTGTGGTTTAGACCCTGGTGTACACTGGTTAGCTCCCTAGCCAAAGACACCACATCCAGCCCAAATATCCGTCCACCATATTTTTTTTACTTGACGGAAGGGATTGGGGGCATGGGCGTGTTACTAATGACCGTGTTGAGAAGATGTGCCAGTCGCGCCCACCGACAGCACCTAGAACATCGCCTGACCCAGGTCATTTATATTTACCATGAAGATTTAATAATATCAATACTACTATCCCTACTACCACCATCTCAAAAAAACAAAAAAAAATAGTATTAATATGCGGTTTTTACATGAAAAATTACGAGTATAACTTATCATAATATATACATACTGTCACGGGGTGAAGAATCACTCGACAAGGCAGGCTTCGTGAAAAGGCCCCGGAGGGTGGATTTATTTACAATCAAATAAACTGGTGAAGGAAGGTAAGCCGGTGCGTGGTGGCTGGTGCTTTAAGTCCTCTTCGGTGTTCAATCCAAACGAAAGTGGGTGTCCAAAACGTGTTTCCAAAACGGTGAGCTTTCAGTCACTCGCTGCTTTCTGGGGAGAACAGAGAGAAAGGTTAGACCAGCGCTTTCATTCGGTTCGAGACTAGCGTCTGTCTGTTTGCTAAGCATGTGCTGCTTATGTGGCTGTGGGCTGATTGGGAGCAGCTGTGACTGATCAGCCGGCAATGAGGACGTGCAGGTGTTTTGAGTTGGTTGCCAGGGCGACGCTGATTCCTCCGAGGACGCTCGTCACATTCCCCCCCCCCTAAGCGTCGTTCCGGTCCTGTGAACGAATGGAGATAGCAGGGGTGAAGTAAGGGGAGGGTGGGGAATGACCCCTGACAGACCTGCATAAGCTGTCCAGATCCGTGAGAGGCCATCGGCGTTCGCGTTGGCGGCCCCGGCCCGATGTCGTACCTCAAAGTGGAAGTCCTGGAGCGCTAGGAACCAGCGAGTCACCCTGGCGTTGGTGTCCTTGGCGCGGGCCATCCATTGTAGGGGCGCGTGGTCTGTGACCAGGGTGAACTTGCGGCCTAGGAGGTAGTACCGGAGCTCCAGGACTGCCCACTTGATAGCCAGGGCTTCCTTCTCTACGGCGGCGTACTTCCTCTCGGCCGGGGACAGCTTCCTGCTGATGTAAATGATTGGATGCTCCTCACCTCCCTGGATTTGGGACAGGACGGCTCCCAGTCCTGTGTCGGAGGCATCCGTCTGCAGCAGAAAGGGGCAGCTGAAGTCGGGAGCGCGGAGTACGGGTGAGGACGTAAGCGCTGCTTTGACCTGGGCAAAGGCCTCCTCGACTGATGGGGTCCAGCATACTTTCTCCGGCTGCCCCTTCCTGGTCAGGTCTGTCAGGGGGGCGGCTAACGAGGAGAAGTTGGGGATAAAACATCGGTAATAACCCGCCAACCCCAAGAATGCTCGTACCTGGGTCTTCGTCGAGGGTCTCGGGGCGGAGTGGATGGCCTCTACTTTCTTTTCCTGCGGCCGTATGAGGCCTCGTCCGACTTGGAAGCCCAGGTACTTGGCCTCGGAGAGGGCTAGGTGGCATTTGCGGGGATTGGCAGTGAGTCCAGCCCGCCGGAGCTCCGAGAGCACCCTCCGCAGACGATCCAAATGTTCCTCCCATGCCTCGGAGTGGATCACCACGTCATCTATGTAGGCGGCTGCGTACGCCTGGTGGGGCCGCAGGATGAGGTCCATCATTCTCTGGAATGTCGCGGGGGCCCCGTGCAGGCCAAAGGGAAGGGTCCGGTACTGCCAGTGGCCACTGGGAGTCGAGAAGGCAGTCTTCGGCTTAGCAGCTTCAGAGAGTGGTACCTGCCAATAGCCCTTGGTGAGGTCTAGGGTGCTGATGTACCGGGCCCTTCCGAGGCGGTCCAGCAGTTCGTCGACCCGAGGCATAGGGTACCCGTCGAATTCGGAGACTTCGTTCAGGCGGCGGAAGTCGTTACAAAAGCAGAGGGTGCCATCCGGCTTTGGGACCATCACAATGGGGCTGGACCACGGACTCCGGGATGGTTCAATTACCCCCAACTTCAGCATTTGTTGGATCTCTTCCTCAATAGCCTGCCGACGAGCTTCCGGGATGCGGTAGGGCCGTTGCCTGACGATGACTCCAGGGGGTGTCTTGATGTCGTGCTGGACCACGTTGGTCTGCCCGGGCTGGGAAGAGAACACATCCTGGAACTGACTGACCAGGTGCTGCAGCTCCACCTTCTGGGCAGCCGAGAGATGAGGGTTGACGTCAACAACCACAGGATCGGTGAGACTCAAGGCAGCCAGCTGGTCCCGCGTCCCCACCCACTTCTTCAG
This sequence comes from Rhinichthys osculus, assembly GCA_029959095.1. Taxonomy (NCBI): domain Eukaryota; kingdom Metazoa; phylum Chordata; class Actinopteri; order Cypriniformes; family Leuciscidae; genus Rhinichthys; species Rhinichthys osculus. Next base: position 41,902,340 of record JARWKJ010000007.1, read on the forward strand.
GAGGTTGATATGGTAGAGTTGCTCCGCCTGCCGTCGACCAGGTTGCCTCAGCCGGTACGTGACTGGTCCAATCCTTTCCACCACCGTATATGGCCCTTTCCAGGAGGCCAGGAACTTGCAGGCGGAGCTGGGGACCAAGACCATGATGCGGTCTCCAGGCTGGAATTCCCGTGGTTGGGCTGCCCGGTCGTAGTGGCGTTGCTGCGCTTGCTGGGCCTTGCTGAGGTGTTCCCGGACCAATGGCATCACTCGATCGATCCGTTCTCTCATCTGTCGAACGTGTTCGATGATAGTGCGATGAGGGGCAGGTTGCTGCTCCCAAGCTTCCCTGGCGACATCCAGGAGCCCACGTGGTTGACGGCCGAACAGGAGCTCAAAGGGGGTGAAGCCAGTTGAGGCCTGGGGAACTTCGCGGATCCCAAAGAGCACGTAGGGAATCATGAGGTCCCAATCCCGCTTATCCTCCGCCGCCACGCGTCTAAGCATCTGTTTGAGGGTCTGGTTGAATCTCTCCACGAGTCCGTCCGTCTGAGGGTGGTAGACTGTGGTCCTCAACTGCTTCACCCGTAGCAGCCTGCAGAGATCCGCCATCAGCCGGGACATGAACGGGGTCCCCTGGTCAGTCAGGATCTCCGAGGGGAGGCCGACTCGGCTGGCCATCAGAAACAGCTCCTGGGCAATGGACTTCGCGGTGGCCTTACGCAGGGGGACTGCTTCTGGGTACCGGGTGGCATAGTCGACGATTACCAGGATGTGTTCGTGTCCCCGGGCAGACTTTGGCAACGGCCCCACTATGTCCATTCCAATCCGCTCGAAGGGCACTTCGATGATCGGCAGCGGGATGAGCGGGCTGGGAGGTGGGGTCCTGGGCGACGTTACCTGGCAGGCTGGGCAAGCTTGGCAGAACCGCTTCACTTCGGCCTCTAGGCCCGGCCAGAGGAAACGGTCGCGGATGCGCTGAGTGGTGTTGGCTGTCCCGAGGTGACCTGCCATGGGATGGGAATGCGCCAGCTCCAGGATGGTTTCGGTCTTGGCTCGGGGTACAACCAGCAATTTCTTCTCCTCCCCCCTCCGCTGAGCGACACAGTACAGCAGGCCGTTCTCAACGACAAAATGCGGGAGAGGATGGGGCCGTGGGAGGACGTCTTTTCCATCGACGGCTCGCACCTGAGCCCAACAGTGCTTGAGCCGATCGTCCTCCCGCTGTTCCTTGGCGAAGGAGCCCCCTCCAGCAGCCTGTTGGTATACATCATAAAACAGATTAGTAGTCTGGGAGGGGGACTCACCATCTCTCCCGCTGTCGGAGGCGAGTAGGGCCGGTCGGCGGCGGGGTCCACGAGGCCGTCTCCGTCTTTGACGGTTCCCCACTGGGCTGGCAGGCTGAGTAGCGGCGGCGAGCAGTCTGTCGAAGCCGGGCCAATCTCTCCCAAGCAGTACAGCCACCGGCAGGTCCTTCACCAGGCCAGCCTCCACCGGCCAGGCGCCTTGGGGTGACGAGATAGTGATTCTACGGGACGGTACTTGGCGAGTGTCTCCGTGCACGCAGGTAATCGGCAGGAAGTTCTTCTGGCCGCTTCGGGGGACGCACAACCGCGACTGGATTAGGGTGACCGCACTACCTGAGTCCAGCAAGGCCCGGAAACGTTTCCCTTCCACCATCACATCTGCTTCGGGGGCTCCCGATGGTACATGCTGGTGGACAATGTAACCTGCCAACCATGCTCGCGGGGGTGACGGTGGTTCAGCGCTGGGCATGGGCTCATCTCGCAGTGGGGGAACCGTCGGCCTGCTGACTGGTCGTGGGGTCCCTTCGAGCGGGCGCCGCTCCTGGACCACCCTCCGGGGAAACGGCGGCGCTCGGTCCCCAGCCTCGCGGTGATGGATGGCATCCGCCAGCTCGATCGCCTCCACGAGTTCCAGGGTGTTGGTAGGGTTCCTCATCCCAACCGCTTGTCGATGTGCGCGGGGTAGAGCGCGGAGGAGGCGGTCGACCACCACTCGTTCTGCTACCTGAGCTGCGGTGGGGTTCCCTTCCAAGAGCCAGTGATGAGCAATGCGGCTGAGCTCGGCTGCTTGGGCACGGGCTGGCACGCGGGGCTTGAACTCCCATTCCTGAAACTGCTGGGCGGCGCAAATGGATGAGAGGCCGAGCCTTGCCAAAATTTCCCGCTTGACTTCGTTATAGTCTTCGGCGTCCGCACGGGGAAGTGAGAAATAAGCCCGTTGGGCTTCTCCGGTGAGGAGGGGTGCCAACGCGCGTGCCCACTCGTCCTCTGGCCATGCCTCATACTGAGCGGTGGTTTCAAAGACCTGCAGGAAGGCTTCCACGTCGTCATCAGTGGTCATCTTCGACAGCAGGCGGGTTGCTTGGGCGCGAGGATCAGGTAGCGGAACGCGCTGGGCGGAGGAGGCACGGATGGCGGTGAGTTCTTCCTCCGTCCTGCCCTGGCAAGTGGCGAGATGTTCCACGATTTGTTGCTGTCGGATGCTCACTTCAGCGAGGCGTTGTAATACTTCCTCCATCGCGGGGACGAGCGCGCCGCTTTCCGCCACCTGTAGTGCACAGACAAAAAAAAGGAAAAAATTAGGGGTTGGGGCGGTGAACTTGTCGGTGATTCTTCATGAACTTGCCCGCATTCTCCACCACTGTCACGGGGTGAAGAATCACTCGACAAGGCAGGCTTCGTGAAAAGGCCCCAGAGGGTGGATTTATTTACAATCAAATAAACTGGTGAAGGAAGGTAAGCCGGTGCGTGGTGGCTGGTGCTTTAAGTCCTCTTCGGTGTTCAATCCAAACGAAAGTGGGTGTCCAAAACGTGTTTCCAAAACGGTGAGCTTTCAGTCACTCGCTGCTTTCTGGGGAGAACAGAGAGAAAGGTTAGACCAGCGCTTTCATTCGGTTCGAGACTAGCGTCTGTCTGTTTGCTAAGCATGTGCTGCTTATGTGGCTGTGGGCTGATTGGGAGCAGCTGTGACTGATCAGCCGGCAATGAGGACGTGCAGGTGTTTTGAGTTGGTTGCCAGGGCGACGCTGATTCCTCCGAGGACGCTCGTCACAATACACATATATACACACATGAATGATGTAGATCAATTACTTATTTATTATAGGGATAGTTTGTATTTATGCATATTGAATATCCTTATTATTAATTCATTCTATATACCAAAGACTGAAGATTTTAATTGAGGCATTAACTCCCTAGCTAGTTTTTTTCAATATTTAAGGATGAGAGCAGTGGACTGAAAATATTATTAAATTTGTATAGTTGGTTTTTAATTGCTAACGTTTGTTTCTCTTTAATAATATGAACCCTTAGTATATGTAACCATTGTGTAATTGATATTTGGTGTTTATTTTTCCAGTTGAGTAATATTGTTTTTTTGGCGATAGCTAGAGATAAGAGCAGAGGTTTTGAGTGTTCAAAGGAGAGGTTCATTTGAGATGTGTCACCTAAAATACATAATAATGGGAGCGCATTAATTGTAATTTTAAAGAATTCTGATAGTTTATTAACAATATCTATCCAGAACTGATGAACCGGCGGGCATAGCCAGAGTGCATAAAGGTAAGTGTCCGGTGTATTTAAACTGCAGTTAGTACATCTGTCTGAAGTTACTAATCCCATTTTAAACATCTTACGCTGTGTTATGTGAGTTCTGTGTATAATTTTATACTGAATTAACTGGATGTTTATGTTTGTACTTAAGATAAAAGTGTTTCTGCAAATTGTTTTCCACAATTCCTCATTTATGTTGATATTGATATCTTTTTCCCATTGTTTAACTGGTACTACTATTGTTTTAGTGTCTATAGAGGATATTAGAGTGTATAATTTACTAAGTGTTTTTAATGAATTACTAATTGTGGTGATATGTTTTAGAATTGGGGGAGGTTGTGCAATATCCTTGTCTCCAATTGTACTTTTAATAGAATTCCTAATTTGCAAGTAATAGTAATACTGTTCTTTTCCTATATTAAATTTCTGAGTTAATTCTGTAAATGTAGCGAAGGTGTTGCCAGTAAACAGGTGATGTAGATGTGTGATACCTTTCTTTTTCCATTTAATGTTGTTTAGCGGAGTTTTGTTGATAGTAAAGTCAGGATTATGCCATATAGGTGAGTTGATGTGTGGTATCAGTTCATGTTTTGTCAATGTGTTAATTTTCCACCAAGCGGTGAGAGTTGTTTTAATTGTTACGTTCTTAAAGAGATTGTTTTGTTTGATTTGAAAATGTACGCTTTTAAATATACCAATACTGCCATCTCAAACATGGAGAGGCTTCTTCATGATCTCAACTAACAGATTCTGCAAAAAAGCGAAAATCACCAATTTTGAAAAAAAAACAAAACGCTTCATTCTCATTTTGCTCGTAAGTTGTGCTGCCGACTTGTGTCCCTACTTTCCGTGTTCGGTCACATATAATGCTCTCCTGGCAGGTCTTTTTTTTTTTCGGCAGCACTTGATCCAGTAATAGTAACACTTTCTCTTCTATTTTTTTATTTATATATATTTAAAAAATGTACATGGACTGCATTAGATTAAACTGAGAGGGGTCATAGCACGTGCATATTGTTGTCCTGTTAGTTTAACTGCTTCTATTGTTCTCATTTGTAAGTCGCTTTGGATAAAAGCATCTGCTAAATGAATAAATGTAAATGTAAATCAGACCTGAGCCTGTTGAAACAAGGAATTATTTCCCCTGTTCGGTTTAGTGAGTGGGCAACATTGCCATTCGCTGCCAGTAGTCAAGAAGGGTGTCAATGTGAGAATTTGCGGAGATTTTAAAATAACTGTAAACCCCGCCCTTTGTGTGGAACATTATCTGTTACCACAGATTGAGGACTTATCTGCTTCAAATAAGCAGCAGTTTAGCAAGCTAGATCTCTTACACACTTACCTGCAAGAGCCAGTTAATGAGAACTCCCGCAAAATACCTCACAATAACTACTCATGAGGGCATGTTTTTGTATAATAGATTACCTTTTGGAATAACATCGGCTCCATTTATACTCCAAAGAGTAATGGAGCAAGTACTTCAGGGGCTACCATACGTCCATTGATTCCTGGACGATATACTGGTTAAAGGAAAAGATGATGGTCATCACCTGACAAATCTGGAGTCGACTGAAGAAGCTTGGCCTTCGCGTGAAACCAGAAAAAAGTGAGTTTTTCAAGAGTTCACTGGAGTATCTGGTGTATCCCTAGACAAGCTGCATTCTATTGCAGAGGCGCCAGATCCAGTTACTGTTGGCCAGCTTCGATCGTTACTGGCACTGGCAAGTTATTATGCAAGAACTCTGAACTCGTCACAAATATGTGTCCTTCAGACCATGGAAAAACAAAGCTCTCAGCATCATCCACTACACCTACTCAAAGTGTTTGGAGGTTTCCTGTCCGGGTCCACAAACAACCAAACAGGCTAAATTTATAAAGTGTTTAAGGTTTGGGTGGTTCAAAAAGGAAAAGGGAATACTGCATGGAATGTCATGATTTGTGTTGTATATGTGGCCAGGGGCGTCAGGTACTGGAAGGAACTGTAAGAAGCACCAATAATTATACTACCCGGTCACCCGGTATATACCGGGAACTACCAGCCCCAGAACAGAGGGCGCACAGGTTCGTTACCGAAAAATGGGTGAGCAGAGAGACATAGACCAGGGAGTCCCAAAGATGAGGCTGCTTTATTCAAATACAAAAGTTTAAAACCATCAATACATTAATATCTCGAGGGCGCAATATTCACATGTCAGAAAGAAACGAAAAACAAGAGAAACACTTTATAAAACTTCAATATACATAAATAATAAATACAAAAAAAACAAACAAATACAAAAGAAAGCTTAAGGGAGGGAGATGGCCTGCTGTGACCCTAAATTTACACACCACGCTTAATACCCAAACACACACACAAACTTTGGTGAGGTCAATTCAAAGGAGCACGGCACTCAAGGTGAACACTATTAAACAGCAGCTAACCCCCTCCTCTATACACTTCCCCCACCACCCCAATTACATAGGAGAAAAGGACAAACACTAAACACTGATTAGCTGGTACTAACCAGCCCCAAATAAAGAAAGAAAAAGTCAACAGTTCACAAACATGGGAGAAAAATATACAAAGACAATTTTCAAATCAAGCTCACCTTGTAACTCAAAACAAGTTTAAACCTACAAAAAATAAATTACATACAATACAAGCAAAAATTAGCACAAAACAAAAAGGGAAATTATCAATTAAAATTCACAGCAAAACAATACACGAAAATAAAAGAATGAAACAAAATAAGGCCACGATCGCCCGCACGCTCGATGGGCAAGCCAGACAGAAAATAGCCACGACTACTTTTGTTCTCACTCTGCGGCGAGCAATCGTCCGGGCCCGCTGTTACAAAAACACACAAAGTTCACTCCACAACGACAATGACCGGAATAAGCCCAGGCAAGGCAACAGTGCGTTACATCAAAAGACGCGCATCTCGTTCCGTAATAGAGATGAAACCCTTCATCTCGTAATAGAGATGAAACCCTGTCAAACATAAAACAGAAGAAATGAAACAAAAGAGACCAACCACGCGAATGGCTCTCATACATATACCGGGAGATGTTCACAACACGGTACTATGCACGGTCGCTGACCATAACATGCAGTTGTTTGTTCGTTGACGAGCTACTCAAAGACTCAAGATAGTAAACAAACGTACCATTGACAAAAAAAAAACATCTTCAAAGCAACCGTACCAATCTTAAAGCCAGGGGCCGCCTATGCACAGCAGCATAACGCAGAGACACTCCAGATACTATCCCATTCAAAAAATGGCAACTTCCGTAAAGGGGCGTTACGGGTGACAACGCATCCCAAGTGACAAAAACCACCCCATTTTATACCATAACACTGTGATGTTTTTGGGTTAATTCATTCTTGCCTGTTGCCACTGGAGGGCGCTCCAGGCTGCATGTTGTTTAGCTGACAAAGTAATAAAACAAAGAACAAGTTGTTTTACTCACTGTGAGTGTTGTGTCTGTTCCTATAAGAAAATAGATATAATCAGTGTTATATTAGCATTTTGATGCAGACATAATAATAGTCTATATATTGTAGCCCCTTCTTTGACTATTACAAAGCATTTGATTGTTTAGAATATGATTGAATGTGACATTATAATGGGTTTATGTGAAGATTGTTTTAAGTTCACTTGAATTAAAAGTTGTTATATTTTTAAAAGCCTAATAAATGTTAAAATGCATAGCTGGGTGATTCTATAATTTAGGGTACACTGCATGTCCACTGATGGTAAATATACTTATACACTTATACAATCAAATTTCTTCAAACAAATTGCATTTTATGTGTAAACTTGCTTCATGAAATAACATCACACAGACAATATGTGCAATATATTCTTTATTTTGCTTAAAATGTGTCATTATGGCCCTAAAAGTACAGTTTTGTCCATGTCCGATTTTAATGTGAGAAAGCTGAGGGTCCAAAAATGTCCATTAAAATCATTAAAATAAATCAATTATTTATGCAATCTTTTACAAAAGTCTTAATATTAAAGGAAAATAATAGTTTTAAATATAAGTTATTTATTTAAATACTTAAAGTATATTAATTTATTCGTGTCCACAAAATGTTGGTCAACTATGTTACAAACAGAGGCTGCGTCCGAAACCGCATACTTCCCTACTATATAGTATGGGAAAAAAAGTAGGCGAGCGAAAAGTATTTACGAATCATAAGAGTAGGCGAGAATTACCTGGGTGACGCACTAATTATCGTGAGATTCGGACTTAAGTGCGTTCGAATATGCCTACTTTCCTACTATATAGTAGGCGAAAACAGTACGTGAAGGAAGCAGTACGTTCGAAACATCAGTATTCATAAGAGTAGGGGAGAAGTTCCCGGATGGCTTACTGCTTCCGGCCCAGATTTTTGAGTGCTCAACCGATGGATACTGTGGATACTCATCTATCCCAGGAGGCCACGCGAGAGCATACGTCGTTATCAAACATCACGGAGATCAGCGACGCGGGGTTTTTCAAATGTGAGTAAACACGGTTCCTTATGTGTTAAACTACTATAGAGTAAACGTTTTAACTGTTGAAGGTGTAAAGTAGTTAGACAGTATAGTATAGTTGTGATTTTGCTGTAAAAACATGTTTTGTATAGCTAGCTAACAGGGGAGCTCCAGTAAGCACACGTAACGTCTCTAAAGTGGATTTACATAACCATATATCTTAAAACACGCTTATTTAAAATGTCTATTTACATCTGAAAGGAAAATATTGTAAGTATTGACATATTGCAGATGAGCACATCACAACATGAAAAAGACATCTAAGTGATGTATGTGTGGCATTATTATAGGATAACGTTAATTCACTGTTGACATTAGACAAATGTGCTGTAAATAAGGTAAATAAACAAATCTATAAAGTAACTAAACATGTTTTTATTCAGACTGGTGTGAGCACTGAGGATGAGGAGCCCAGAGCTGAATCCTGGAAACGGTGCCATGGATGAGTCCCTCCATCTCTCCACTGGCCCTTATCGCCTCAGACTGAGTATCATCAGAATAAAGCCGCAGAATGGGCTAGTTAGGGTTCAGCGCCTGTAAATACATGCTTGTAGTTTGAATAAAGATTTGTTTCATGTGTTGTTGAATTGTATATGCATTTTGTTTTTTTGTGTGATGGTTACTTTTATTTGTTCTTTTACTCATTTATTCATGTTTCTTATTGTTGTCAGTATATAAAATATATTTATTTAATTAATTCATTGCTTGACTTACAATTGAGATGTTCGCGTGTATTCAAATAACTCATATGACAAAACAAATTACATTTTGCTTGTTTTATTAAATTATATAATTTTTAGTATATATAAAAAAGTAATATAATTAAGTATTGGTCAGCATTTAATATTATTTTGTTTAAGTTTTGGGGTGGGCTAACAATGCAATTCATTCTGAGGTAGGCTAATATTAATTTTTAAGGAGCGATACTTACATTTTTCGAGTATAAAGTCAACAGTTTTCTCCACAGGAGATCTTCGAGCAGTGGCCCGTCTCCGTTGTGCAGACATTACAAACGCCGAGGAAAACTGTTCTAGGTTGTGCTGTCGAGTTACTGATGTTATGAAGTGTTAGTGCACCTGTCGCTTATTATTTAAACTTATAAAGAAAAAGATCATGGAAAGATACCATTGTATCTAACAATGAACAATCATAATGACAAAACAGAAAACATAAAGATCATTGGTTTGTGTACATCATAATATGATATTTATACACAGGAAAAAAGAACAATAACAAGGCTAAATATCTTTAAATAGTTCTTCATAATACATTAAAAATGGTTTTGTTGTTATAAGTCTGAGGGATGAAACGAGAGGTAAATTCATCAAGAAAAGAGGAAAACTTAAAGGAGAAACTTTTTGGGTATAAAATAAAGAAATTAACAACGAGAGATGACGATTTTGGGGTTTCATAAGAAAAAATATATTGTTATAAGGATAAAACTGTGGGTCACATTAGTCGGGTTTAAAATATAACAACTTAAATCAACCCTAAATGTATTCACAAAATAAATTGGCAGCTGTTTCTTCAACAAAACCACACAATGAGCAAGTTTCATCAATATCAAGATATTTACAGATAGATTAATTAAACGTGTCGTTCATCTTTTAAGTTGTTGCGCTTGTGATAACGCGTCGTAGGTCACATGATAACGTCAACATGGCGGATGATGTCCGGATCGCATTCATACTCAACGAGATTTGGCTATAAAGTACCTACTCTTTTAGCGCTCGTTAAGTAAGTACTCATTCAAATTAAGTACCTACTCATTGAGTATGCGGTTTCGGACGCAGCCAGTACCTCCCCCAGCAACTCAAAAATGTTTTGTCCCAAGACCATGTGACCAGCACCATGTGATGTCATTTTCCTTTGAGGAGGCCATTTCAAACACACCATGGTGAGTCTCCTCTCAGTTTTTTCAATATTTGATTTAGAAAAGCATATTGCCTTCAGCTTTGAGGTTCAGCCATCAACCCCTGCACTGCCTCTAGTGCACTCAAACAAGGACAATGAAATTCTGTGGAGTCCTCAATTGATTGGAGTGTGGTGTGTTGTGACCTATGAGGAGACAAATTACCCTGGCACCATTCAGCAAATCACAGAGACTCATGTGCAGGTGAAGTGCATGAGTAAAGTTGGATGTGCAGTGAACCGCTTTTTCTGCCCCCTGAGAGATGATGTGCTCTGGTACTTGTTTGAAGATGTTTTGCGAATTATTCCTCCTCCAAAGCCAGTAAATTCCCGCCATGTTGAAATTGATTAAGATATCTGGTCAAATTTGTCAAAGATCTAACTCAGTGTTCATTTAGAGGCATTCTCTCTGAAATTATGTTTTGTGTGCATTGTTTCACCATTGCATACTGAATGCAAAAAATAAGTTTGAATAGCATTGTTTTTTAAAAGCTTTGTTGCATCCAGCCTACTGTTCTGTTGAAGAGGTTTTTTTTTTATTGTTAAATTACTTGATTTGAGCTGAGAAATGAATTACTAAGAGTATGTGTTGCATTTTATCAGTGCATTCCGAATGCATAAAAAACTTCAAAAGGATTTGTTTGGGATTATATAATTACAATTATTATGAGCAATCCCTGTTCTGTCAAATATTGACTAGTTAGTGTTGACTTGGAGGTTCTCCATGAAATTATTGTTTGTATTTTTGTCACTGCATTCTGAATGCATAATTGAGAAGTTCAGTTCACTAAATTCACTAAGTTCATTCCATAAGAAATTAGCTTGTTTTACTGATTGATTGAATATTGATTGTGGCTTTGTGGGGACATTTTAAAGCTATTTTCTGATCACTCTATATTCAATTTCCCATGAATTTATGTGTGTAGTGTTTGATCTTTTCAGATTTTTGAATGCATAAAGGATGATTTTACGTCACAGGTCTTTGTGAATTGAAAGTTTTGTTAGTGTGCATTTCAATGTGTTCTCTGTGGAATTATGTGCATTTCTGTACTGTTTAATAATTCTACATTTAAAATAAAAGAGGTTTTCACCGAAAGCAACTTTGCTAATTCAATTCTGTCTCATGAATAAAATGTTGTCCATGGTTAACAATATGTCCAGTCAACTAGGTTACTTGTGTCAACCGTGTGATTTTCATTGTCACCTAGGTAACACTTGGATTCTTAAAGTTAAAATAGCCTATATTGATGTTTCTGACATTTTTAAGCATTCTACTGATTTGCAGAGGTTGGAGTTTACTATAACATATTTTTTAATTATCAAAAATAACTTTAATGGAGATTTATGATGAAAAACATCCTTGTCCATAAGGACAGTTATAAATGCATTGCATGTTCATCTTTAAAAAATGGTTAATTATGAAAATAATTTTAAATAACAATTGTATGTGTGGCAGAAATGTACTCAAGAGCATTCTAAATTGCATTTAATTTCAAGTGCAAGACTGAATTGAATGGTTTGTATAATACCCTGTTTGTCTGTAACATAGTTGACAATCTCTGAAGTAAAAACATGTTTTTAATTAAAAAAAATATCAAAACAGTTAATATTTAAGCTCTGCAGCAACCCGGTATCACGCTAAAGCGTGTAATACACACGCTGGTCCACTAGCAGATGCGTGTCAGGGTCACGCTTTGCCTCCTCAAGGCGTGAATATGACACGCATGAATGAAGGTTGAGTACCAGCAGGGGGCAATAATTTCCTCAATGCCAACAACTCTCCACGGACCAAATAGAAGCGATATAGTGCATTCTCCAAAATTCCCGCGTCGTTCAGGTCTGCGTTCCAGTCCAAAATTGTCATGCCCTTCACTCGCTAACTTCCCTCCGTCTTGTTCACTCGGATGTACGTCATTGCTTACGTTGCACGAGTGCCCACTACTGGCGGAAACTGCAATTGGCTGAAATGGAAGGTTTTTTTTTTTTTTTTTTTACAACATTTACAAACAAAGTGGCATAGTACAAACCAGTGTATGATTAACACAGGAACAGACAGGACAGAAAGTAAGGTAAAACAACAAAAAATAAAATAAAGAGTAAAGCTAGGGGTTTTCTGTAAGATTAAGGTCATCAACTAACTTAGAGAACTTAATAGCATTCTTCTTCTTAATATGTCTAAGAGAAGAAAAGTAAAGACACAGCTCCTTATGAAAAATGTAGAAATTTGGCCTGGATTTCAAGAATTTGTTTTTAGGTATAAAAAACTTCCCAAGAATAATAATTTTATTTTATTCAATTCAGGTCATGTAGGGGGTCTTTCAAAATTGTACCAAACATAACATTTTCCTTTGTTAGACTAGATAAATTAAAAACTTTAGGGAACAACCAATAATGCATATCTTCCCAGAAAGCATTAACAAAAATACAATCATAAAATAAATGCTCAGTGGTTTCAATATGGTCATCACAGAATGTGCAATTATTGTGATCCAAACCAAAGCGACGTCTCAATTCCGCTAATGGGTATATACCATTTAGAACCTTAAAATGAACCTCCTTTGCTTTTGGTGCAATGGGAAATTTAATAAATTTAGAACTGAGAGTCTCAGCCTCTTTTTTTAGAGAAGATTAAAAAAAAGGAATTTCTGTGGAAAGAAGGCGGATATAATTGCGTTAATGAAAGTTTGCCTTATAATGAGGTTTGGTAATTTTATGTTTGTGAAATTGTGATCATTCACCAAAAGTGAAGGGAGATTAGGTTTCATGGTATTTTGACATAAATTATATACAGATGCATTTAAAGTTTGAGGTAATCGCCTTCACAACCTTGGCATACTGGTCTCTGTCGAAGAGATTAAATTTGGAAGCAAAGTCCTCAAAAGAGAGAATGTTGCCTGTACTGTCCAAAAAGTCCATCACAGACCATATTCCTTTTTCTAGCCAAAGAGGGGAAGAATATGGATTTATTTTTAAGCAACACATATCTGCAATTCCATATAGGGGTGTTGTGAGGAGTAAAGTTGTGTTTGTATATCATTCTCCAGTACAGTAAAACTTGTTGATGAAACGAGGATAACTTGATAGGGAGCTTTTTTAGATCAAAGTCACATCGAAGAAGGAAATCAATGCCTCCTACCTTCATAAAAATTTGACTGGGAATATGAAACCAAAATTGTTTTCCGTGAAATAAAAAAGACCTTAACCAGTTTATTTTAATAGTACCGTTAATGCACTCAATGTCAATAGCCTTAAGTCCACCTTCTTCATATTCTTTAACTAAAGTACCTTTCTTAATATAGTGGGTTTTCTTATTCCAGATATAATTGAATATACCTTGGTCTATGGCTTTTATTGCATTTTTAGGAAGCGATAAGGAGTAGGCTGGGTAGATGAATCGGGAAATGCATTCCATTTTTGTGAGAAAAATTCTGCCTATAATAGAGATATCTCTTTGAGACCAGGAATTTAAGTATGATTTGCATTTATCCAGATTATTCCAAATATTAAGATTATCAAGCGAGTTCTTATCCTTAGTAATGTGTATCCCTAGGTATTTAACAGCTGATTTAACCGGGATATTATGAATTGATGTAAGGGTGGAATCGTGAATCGGCAAAACCTCACATTTATTAAGGTTTAATTTTGAGCCAGATGCTTTTGAGAAGAAATCAACTATGTGAAGAACCTTAGGAATTTGATTACTGTCTTTCATAAATATAGTCGTGTCATCAGCCAGTTGGCTGATGGTTAGTTGATTGTCTAGCACTGTTAATTTTTCGAAATCTGAGTGCTTAATCAGAATGGAGAGCATTTCTGCTGCAGCGATGAAGAGCAGAGGGGAGATGGGGCAGCCTTGTTTAATGCCTTTGTCAATAGAAAACCTTGGAGATACACCTTGTGGTAACAACACAGTGCTGTTAGTGTCTTTGTACAGTAATTTCACTATATTTTGAAAGTTTGCACCAAAACCAAAATGTTCTAGGGTACGAAACATAAATTGGTGTTCAATCGTATCAAAGGCTTTGAAAAAGTCAAGAAAAAGGATAAAACCATTGTCTTCAATTAAATTACTATAATCAAGTAAGTCAAGTACAAGTCTTATGTTATTATGAATTGATCGCCCTTTTATGAATCCCGATTGTGTGTCTGAAATGATTTGAGTGATACCAGTTTTTAATCTATTTGCGTAGATATGAGTTAAGATTTTATAGTCATTGTTAAGTAAGGTTATGGGCCTAAGATTGTCAATTAGCTTGGGGTCTTTACCAGGTTTGGGTATGAGAGTGATGATTCCTTGCTTCATTGTAATTGGTAGAGTTAAAGTTTCGGAAATTTCTTTTAACATGTTGAAACAAAGGTCTTTAAGATGATCCCAGAAGTGTCTATAGAAGTTACTTGTTAGACCATCTGAACCTGGAGACTTGTCTAAGGATAAACATTTCAAGGCATTTTCAACTTCATCCATTCTGATTCCAGCATCACATACATCTTTAAAACAATCATCCACTTTAGGGATCCATTCTTTAGTGAGCTCGAAAAAAGCATCAGCAGCTGTACTTGAATAGAAGGAAGAGTACAAATTACTGTAAAATTGAGAGATTTCCTTAGAGATCTTATTCGGATCTGTACATTCTTGGTTATCAATTAACAGAGTTTTTATACTATTCCGTTCTTGCCTCTTTCTCTCAAATCTACAGAAATAGGCTGAGCTCCTTTCACCCTCCTCTATCCACTTCGCTCTTGACCTGATATATGCTCATTTTGCCTTATTAATGTAAATGCTGTCCAGTGAAGACTGCAGAAGGATTAGCTTCTGTTTGTCACCTACAGTTAATAAAGGTTTGTTACAAATTTTGTTGATTTAATTTACAATTTCCTTTTCCCTTTTTTTACTAGCTCTGGTTAATTTTTTGCTGTGTGATATGGAGATTTGACGTCCCTTGTATTTTAAGAATTCCCATTTCTCCCTATAATTTGTTAAGTTACAGTCTTCGTTAATATTACTGATTACTGAAATAATTTCTTGACAGAAAGGTTCACATTTAAGAAGGCTCGAATTGAACTTCCAATACCCTTTATTTCTTTGACGTGCATTTGTAGGAGTAAGAATAAGTTTAATCAAGGAGTGATCTGTTAAAGGTGCAGTTGAAATAGTGGAATTGGTCTCTAAGTTAGATCCAGTATCTGACAGAAGCCAGAAATCTAATCTAGATTTAATAGAACCATCCGGTTTAAACCAAGTAAAGGTTTGACTATCAGGGTTAAGTGTGCGCCATACATCTCTTAGTTGAAACAAATTACAAAACTCAAATACAATAGGGTTGTATTGGTGCCCTTGATATCTTGAAGGATTTCTGTCAAGCCACTCATCAATCACCATATTAAAATCTCCTCCAAACATGACATTTTCAGTTTGATATCTTTGGCTTAGTTCTTTAACAGCAGCGGTTATCTCAGAAAGTACATTTTTGTTTTGGTTATTGTTATTATATCCATATATATTTCCCAATATCAGGAAGTGATTATCGACTTCAAAGACACAAATTAACCAGTGACCATAAGAATCCTTCTTGGTAGTTACCACCTTCCCAGGAAAATTATTTAACAGTATGGCGACACCTGTGTGCCATGGCTAAAGACAATTTTGTCTCCCCATTGATTTGACTAGAACTTCTCATCTGTGTTATTAGAGTGAGTTTCTTGAAGAAGATAGCACTGTGCGTTTTCGTTTTTACAAAACAAGAAAATTGATTTTCTTTTTATAGAATCTCGTAACCCCCTAGCATTAAGAGATACAAAGGATAACGTGGATTTTAGAAAAGACATAGAGAAAATAGAGTAAAAAATGTAAGACAAAAATAAAAAAAAGATAAAAGATTAGGTACGTAGGAATGAGAGTTCTTAACAGAACGTTATATGAAGCCCCTGTCAACAAACAATAAATACTATGAACACCTGTAAATACCTGCACTGTAAAAACGAACAAGTTCATTCAACTTAAAATAATTTGTAACCTGGCTGCCTTAAAATGTTGTGTTAAGTAAGCTAAGAAACTTCAGTTGTTTGTACATATATTGGAGTTCCTTAAACCTAGAATTAATCGTTGGGGTAACAAAGGTGAACCTGACAAAATAGTCTGATCAACTTTAATTTAAGTTTAATGAACTAGTTTTTTAGTTACTCCAACAAGACATTAAAAGTTGTGTAAACCTAAATCCCAGTTAAGACAACATAAAATTAGTGACACCAACAAACTTGTCTGCTATCTTGAGTTGTTTAAACTAAACATCTTGTTGAGTCAATTTATAATTATTAGTTGTGCAAACAATATAAAAATTGGCTAAACTATTCATTTAGTTGAATTAACTTATTTTTTTAAGGCAGCCAGGTTACTTTTTCAAAAATAGTTCATTTTAGTTGGAATGTTAAGTTCATTCAACAGACTAAACTGCGTAATATGCCCACACAACTTAAGTTTCTGTTTTCTAATAGTACTACATTAGAAAACAATTTTATTCTAAACTGTTTTAATTATTCTTAATTGTTTTGATTATTTTAATTCATTCTATGTAAAGCACTTTGAATTACCATTGTGTATGAAATGTGCTATATAAATAAACTTGCCTTGCCTTACATAAAAATGATTCATTGGCATACAAGAACATGCAGAATGCTATTTTATTTGATTTCAAAGCAGACAAAATCCTTCTTAGTATTAATGTACTGCATGGTTAAACACCTTACCATTAAAACACATAGCTAAACATTGACATTTCATATTAACGTTTCTGTTAACATGAACATTTATCTAAAAATATTTATGCAAAATTTGGTACATAAAACTGTAAATATAGAAATAAAATCTTTCAGCCTTGAAGTTGTGAAATAAAAAAGCTTATACTGGCTTAAAAGTGCTGCAGTTAATTGCAAGCTGAAAATTGACATTTCATAACATGTTACATGAACATTTATCTAAAAAAATTATGCAAACGAGCTCTAGTACACAAAAGAACAGTAAATATAGAAATATAAAAATCTGCCTTGAACTTGTGAAATATAAAAGCTTACTGGCTTAAAAGTGCTGTAGTTAAATTGCACAAACATTTTGGTAGCAGGCTATCTCTGAGCAGATTAACTGAACACAATGTCATTCTACTAACATTTTTAGAACCTCTGCATTAAACTTTCGTCTGTAACTTATACAGGCCTCTTTTTTTGTCTAGTTTTCTGGTTGTATAAAAAGGGTGGTGTGATGCAGTCTTTAGTGAACACTGCTGCAATTAACTTGGCCAACTTGCCACTACACTTTGCCTTGAAGCAACTTGTTGCGGACTCAGTCCATGAACTTTCGCAGAACAATTGCCACTGCCGATGCCCATGAAAACTTTTTGTACCATCTCGAATGTGTACTTCAGTCCCTTGGGATAGTCTATGTCAAACAGTAAAGAAGACCCATAAGTGAGGAAAAGGCATTTGCAACATCTCCTAGCTCACGTATGATGATGTTCTCTTCCAGCACAACTGCAATATCGACTATCTCCTTTGCCAGTAGTGCTTGGCTGCTTCCGCCTTCGTAACGATGAGAATGCCAACGTCAACTTCTTTTGTAGCCTCTTTTTCGGAACTGGTAGTCTAAAGAATATAATGAAGTATTTAGTAATTAAGCATGTACTGTTACAATATACTTGAAAGGGTTACTTCACCCAATAATTAAAATTCAGTCATTAATTCCTCACCCTCATTTCATTCCAAACCCCTAAGACCTTCGTTCATCTTTGGAACACAAATTAAGATACTATGCATAACGACGCAACGTTATTGCCACTTTCAAGGCCCAGAAAGGCAGTGAAGACATCGTTAAAATAGTCCATGTGACTCCAGTGGTTCAACCTTAATGTTATGAAGCGTCATGAGAATACTTTCCATATTTTTATGATCAATATATTATATGGTGTAAATACACTGAAAAATTTATGAAAAAACACGTGAATATATTGAATAATACATAAGAAATTGTGGCTTTTCATATATTGAAAAATGTATTTACAATATATTTACACTGTAAAATGTAATTAGTTGAGTGTACTTAGATAACGTGGAAACCGATTGCATTAAATTTGACAATATATTAACGCAATATATTATTTCATTTATTTCTCAGTATATTTACACCAGGGGTCTCCAACACGTCGCTCGCGAGCTACCAGTAGCTCGTGGCCTGATTGGAAGTAGCTCGCCAAGGGGCCGTTCACATATCGCGTCTTTTGCGCGCTCAAGTTCGTTATTTCAAATGTAGGCGCTTGGGCAAGCGCGCTCATAATTGAAGTGACGCGCTCATTTTTTCCAGGCGCAGCGAGATGAAAACACCTCAACTTTTCAGAATGCCGTGAGGGAGGGCACCGCAGTTCATGTGACAAGATCCAACCAATCAGGTTCACCCTTTCCGTAACAACATTGAAAGCTCAGTCAACATGAATTTTACTATTAATAATAAAAGATAAGCTAATGTGCATTGTAAATGTCTGTAATTTATCTTTTTTTTTACTCATTCTTTTTATAAAAATGATTTAAAGGCTGAAATATGTGAGGTTTATCTTTTTATAAAACCTTTTTTGTCAAAACTTTATTTGAACTTGTACATGTTAGTAGATAACATGTTGCAAGACACTCCTTTAAAATCTGGCCATCATTTTTAATGCTATTATTTTAATGTTTATTTAAACAAAAAGAGCATATTGATGCTATTTTTTTGTTATTTGCTGGTTTTCGACATATAACTTGGTGAATTGATTTTATTTAGTAGTATTTTTTTAACAGGATTCTGTAATAACCGTGATCATTTTGGTCACTATAATCACGAAAGGAAATTTTCATGCCATTTCATCTCTAGTTATGATGCACTATAAAATCAACTATAATTATGTGTTTACAGTATAATATGCAAAGTACAATTTTCTATTAAAAAAATTAATCTCTGATTCTGTTCTTTTCTCTGACATTTAAGGGTGACATATATAGGCCTAACAAAACTATTTTAGGTCTAAAACAGTTTGGATAGCTGTTAATATGAGTTATGAGACATTATTTAGGAGATTTAAGTATTGTATTACATGAGTAGCTCTCGGCCACTTTCATTTTTAAAAAGTAGCTCTCAAATGAAAAAAGGTTGGAGACCCCTGATTTACACCATATAATATATTGACCAATGTAAAAAAAAAAAAAAAAAAAAAAAAAAAAACATCTTGCATGGCCTGAGGATGAGTAATTTAACACCACATTTTATTTTTGGGTGAACTATACCTTTAATAAATGTTTTTTACTGTGACAACAGTTACCCATGTCATATCAACTCACGCACCTCACAGACATGGATGAAACTGTTGGGATCCTCCTTTAGGTAATATGGAAGTCTCAACACACAACAAAAACAATCCATGCTTGCATACTGAATAAATGGAATGTGTGGTGCCCAAAAGTTTTTGATTTTTCTAACACAGAATTCCGTGTATTTCATACACATTATCACTGTTGTCTAGTACATTTTCCGGAAAATGTTTCAACAAATGGTTTTTAAGAGCAACTTGTGTCTTAAAGGAGAAAACACAGTCATTGTAGATGCAAGGTAAGGGGCAACATCTATTAAAGTGTCCGTGTTTTAGCTTGTAATGCCTTATAATGCTGCATTGGTTGGCAGAAGAAAATGTGCAGTACTTACCAGTTCATATGACTCACAGGACAGGTTGCTCCGTAGTCTCAGTGCAGCCACCAGCTCTGAAGAAAAATAAAGTCAAAGTCATACTGACTTCTAAATACTTTTGAGTTTGTATACTACTGAAGGGCTTTCTGTAATGTAATATAGTAGTTATATGTAATATTGATTTATACAACAGTTCAACAAACAAAACATTATAGTTGCACTATCAATTACACTATATTGTCCGTTTTTACCGTTTCAGCTGTTTTAAAGAGTTCAGAAAAACGAATTCCTTCGTCAGACGCAGTGCCAGAGCAAAAAAAAAAAAAAATAAACCCAGGGCGCAGTTACCATGACAACTAAACGGTTGGCCACCAGCATTATACATAAAAAAAGGTTTTAGCCACTTTCAAGAGTTCAAGTAGATACTTTATTTTATACATTTTTATAAAAGCTATTTATTGTTGTGAAGTGTAAGACTCACTTCATAAAAACGAATTCCTTCTTCTGACGCAGACAGTTTAAGTAAAAAGTGCCAGAGCAAAAAACGAATCGGTTACCTAATGTAACCTCGGTTCTCTCTAGAAGAGGGAACGAGTATTGCGTGAGTATTGCGTAAGCTAGCTTACGCTGCGGGAAAGATTCATCTTTGCTGAGAGTTTGAAGCCAAAAAATTATTTCATAATTTGTATCCATTGACAACGCAGTTCCTCTGCGGCAGACTTAGAGCAGGCTAGCTAGCAGCTCATTGGTTCGCTCAGAGAGAACTGCTTAAGCCTATGGGAGAGCGGGGCTGAACCCGCTGCCAATGAGAAGCGCCCGCGCGCTCATTGCATCATGGCCCGCCAGAATGGGCGTGGCTATGGTGTATATAACAGTCTCTCCCAGGCTTATATGTTGATTTATTTCAGCGTGAAGCGAAACGCTAGTAGCGCAAGCACGGCCGGGAACGCAATACTCGTTCCCTCTTCTAGAGAGAACCGAGGTTACGTTAGGTAACCGATTCGTTCTCTTACGAGAGGTTCTTAGGGAGCTGGTCGTTAGACAGCTAGTAATTTTACCTGCAAGGCGGGAACTTCCAAGTTGTAAAATCTGACAAAAGTGGACAGGGAGGCCCATCCCGCAGCCACACAAATGTCATGAATGGAAATTCCACAGGACCATGCCCACGATGAGGCCATGCCTCTAGTGGAGTGCGCCCTGATGCCCAGAGGGCAGGGCAGGCATTTAGATGCGTAAGCAGAGGCGATAGCGTCCACTATCCATCTAGACAGTGTCTGTTTAGAGGCGGCCAGACCTTTGGTGCGCCCCCCAAACGACACGAAAAGCTGCTCAGCGCGTCTGAACGCAGCAGCGCGCGTAGTGTACAATCTCAGAGCCCGCACCGGGCAGAGGAGATTGGCGTCGCGCTCACTATCGGATGAAGGCAGAGCCGATAGGGAAATAATCTGCACCCTGAACGGGGTACAAATCGCCTTCGGGACATAGCCATGCCTAGGTTTGATAATGACAACAGAATCATTCGGACCAAACTCGAGACACGCGGCGCTGGATGAGAGCGCGTGAAGATCCCCCACGCGTTTTACTGAGGACAGAGCCGTCAGAAAAACGGTTTTGAGCGAGAGGTATTTTAGGTCCACAGACTCGAGCGGTTCGAACGGGGGTGCTTTCATAGCTTCGAGAACTATAGAAAGATCCCAGATAGGAACCGAAGGGGGGCGCGGAGGGTTCATCCTCTTAGCTCCCCTGAGGAAGCGGATGACTAACTCGTCTTTGCCCAGGGACTGAGCGCGTCGGGGTTCAGAGAACGCCGCGACGGCTGCCATGTAAACCTTGAGAGTGGAGGGGGACCTGCCCTTGTCCAGCATCTCTTGAAGGAAAACAAGCAAAGACGGCACCTCGCATGACCGTGGGTCCAGATGTTTGTCGGTGCACCATTTAGAGAACACAGACCATTTAGACGCATAGAGCCTTCTCGTGGAAGGTGCTCTAGCCTGTATGATAGTGTTTCTTACTCCCTCTGGCAAATCGACGAATAGTCGTTGATCACCCATGCATGTAGCGCCCAGCGCCGTGGATGGGGGTGCCAGATCGTGCCGCGAGCTTGAGAGAGGAGATCTGCTCTGACTGGGATGGGCCACAGGGCTGTCTGTGACAGCTGAGTGAGCTCCGGAACCCAATTCTGACTCTCCCAACGCGGGGCTATGAGGAGCACCGAGTGGCGTGTGTCCCTGATCCTCTGAATTACCTGCGGTAGCAGAGCGATCGGAGGGAATGCATAGAGCGGGCGGCGAGGCCATTCCTGGGCTAGCGCGTCCTCGCTCCTTGAAAAAAATATTGGGCAGTGAGCGTTCTCTTCTGACGCGAAGAGGTCCACTTCTGCTCTGCCGAATAGCCGCCACAGTATTTGGACCGTTTGTGTGTTCAGGGACCATTCTCCTGTGGAGATGAGGTTCCTGGACAGTATGTCTGGACCGTCGTTCAGATGGCCCGGCACATGCGTCGCTCTGAGCGAGAGCAGGCGGCTCTGAGACCAAACTAAAATGCGGTGTGTCAGTAGGAAGAGATTCCTGGATCTGACACCGCCCTGACGGTTAAGATAGGAGACCACAGCCATGTTGTCCGAACGGATCAGGACGTGGTGTCCCCGAATGAGCGGGAGGAAGCGCGAGAGCGCGTTCTCGACCGCAAGCATTTCCAGACAGTTTATGTGTAAGGGGCTTTCCTGTGTCGACCAATGGCCGAAGGCCGGTGAGCCCTCGCAGACTGCACCCCAACCCGTGTTGGATGCATCTGTCGAGATGACTTTTCGGCGGGAAAAGGTCCCCATCGTGACGCCCTGCCGAAACCATTCTGCAACTGTCCATGGCTGCAGCGCCGTGAGACATGTCTGCATAACCCTGATCAGCTGGCGGCCCGTGTTCCACGCGCGGTGGGGTACACGGCTGTTTAACCAAAGCTGAAGCGGGCGCATGTGCAGAAGGCCCAGCTGAAGCACAGCGGAGGCTGAGGCCATGTAACCCAGCATCCTCTGAAAAGTTTTCAGAGGTGTGTGGGTGCTCATCTGAAACGAGGCGGCTAGTCGCTGAACACTGCGCGCGCGCTGTGTGGACAGGCGAGCCGTCATCGTGACCGAGTTCAAATCTATTCCTAGAAAGGAAATCGATTGACTGGGTTGAAGGGAGCTCTTTGTCCAGTTGACAGAGAGGCCCAGCGTTTTCAGGTGGTCGAGGAGAACTGCGCGGTGCGACAGAAGCTCCGTCTGTGATTGGGCCAAAATCAGCCAGTCGTCCAGATAATTCAATATGCGCAGCCCCTGGCTCCGCAGGGGGGCGAGCGCCGTATCCATGCACTTCGTGAATGTACGGGGCGCCAGGGATAAGCCGAACGGGAGAACGGCGTATTGATAAACATGACCCTCGAAGGCGAAACGTAAGAATGGCCTGTGACGGGGATTTATCTGGATCTGAAAATAGGCGTCTTTCAGGTCTAGAGAGATGAACCAGTCCCCCTGGCGCACCTGCCCGAGGAGTTTCCTGGTAGTGAGCATCTTGAACGGTCTCTTCATGAGCACTTTGTTCAAAAACCTGAGATCTAACATCGGTCTGAGGCCGCCGTCTTTCTTGGGAACCAGAAAATAACGGCCGTAAAACCCCGACTCGGTCATAGATGGCGGGACTCTCTCTATGGCGGCCTTTTGCAACAGCGTCGCAATTTCTGAGCGGAGCGTGCCGGCGGCCAGCGGGCTGACAGTAGATTCGAGCCGCGCACGAGGCGGGCGGCGGCGAAACTGTAGCAGATAGCCGTTCTTTATAATGTTTAGCACTAGGGGTGCACGATGATATCGGGACAACATCGGTATCGGCCGATAAAAGCTTAAAATGACCATCATCGGCATCGGCCGATATGAATATTTCTGCCGATGAGTCTTGCCGATAGGGTGGCGTGTTTCCTATGCGCACGTGACGACCGTGAACGAAGCATGAGCGCCAGCAACTTAAACTTCCAACTAGGGGTGTGCCGTGCGTCTCACGGTTTTTGATCGTGGACGATTAAAATGTCTCCACGATCTGCTTTTGAAGAAAAATCATAGTATCGTGCATTCTATCAGTTCAATTCTGGCGCCTTCATCTCAACATACTGTACAACGCGACGTACATTCACATCACATCATATGTAAACGCAGAGGTAGAGTTACACTCACGGGACACCCCAATTCACAAAAGTTCATTGTTTCCATGTGCGTCAAAGTCTTGCTAGGTAAACATGTCATTCACGTGCTGAAGCGCTGTTCTAACATCCGCTTTTCTGAGCGCGTACACCCGACGCTCACAGGAACTAAAAGCCTGTCACAGCGCCTGCATAGTGCATACTGGACTAATCTTTCGAGTCTTATTGCGCTGATACTGTCAAATACACACAAGGTTTACATAAACTAAGTTGGTTATGTCTAAAGTGAAAGCAAACAGAGAAAATCTGCTTGTCAAATGCGTGTATATTAGACGCGTCGCGTTACTCGCGTGCAGTTCTTAAAGAGACAGTAATAATATTCTGCCGCTTGTCTTTAAAGAGATACTGCACCCAGAAATAAAAATTCTGTCTATCTAATGTTGTTTCAAACCTGGATTCATTTCTTTCTTGTGCTTAAATATACTATGGAAGTCACTGGAGTACAGCAACTGTTTGGTTAGCCACATTCTTCCAAATAACTTTTATAATTTCAACAGAAGAAAGAAACTTGAGAGAGTAAATGATGACAATTTAAATTTGTGGGAGAACTATCCCGTTAATGTTAATAAAACAACAAAACACAGAGGAAATCACCCACTGCTCTTGACTGAGAATATTAATAGAAGCTTTAATAAGCTTTTTTTGCACTTAAAAAAAATACAAATATATCGGTATCGGTATCGGCATCGGGCAAAATTAGTTTGAAAATATCGGCATATCGAATATCGGCCAAAATCCTATATCGTGCATCCCTACTTAGCACCCACGGGGAAATGGCTGGAATGGCTTCCCACGCTTTGGAGCATGCGGCTAGTGGCCGAATGGCTATATCGCCCTAATTGCTGCACATAGCGGGCTGGACACAGTGTGTGGGCGCGCTTTGAATGTGTGTGGCAACGGGACTTGCACTCAGAGAGGAGTCTATGGGCCGTGAAACAGAGCGAGCAGAGAGGGGACACGCGCATGAGCTCGTGGGCGTGTTTATGTTCTCTGATATTACAGCGGGCTGTGCCCGTTTCATGTGATGGGGCTCTGAGAGAGACACGGGATATGTTATGCTTGTGTGTATGGGTGAACACATGATTGTGGGCACATTTTCTACACAACTGGCATATTTTCTCTTTTTGAGATTTCTCTGGGTAGCCGTAAAAACGGCTTTTTGTCGCTCGCAAGCGGGCTGGGACACCGGCTTGTTTGTGGCGGTAAACACTACAGCAGTCGGCGAAACAACGGGGACTGGCAGAGGGCGAAGCTTTGACGGCGGTCCGGCCGCAGCGGGAGAGCGCCGTCGTTTTCTCAACTTTGCTAGGCAGACTTCTGATGATCAGGCTTCAGCGTGATCTTGGGTCGCGGGCCCCGTGGGGGCGGCGGTCTGCGGCGGCTGTCAGAGCGAGAGCGAGGGCGGCCGCCCTGTCTGCGCTGGGCTGTTTGAGTCTGCGGAGGAGGGCGCTGTGGTGGAGCTCTGGCAGGAGGCTCGCGAGAGCGGCCTGCGGAAGAGCTAGCGCGACGGGGCAGAAACAAATTCATGGCCTGAGTGGCTTTCTGGACCTCGGAAAAGCGATCGACGATTCCCGTGACAGCAGATCCAAAAAGGCCCGAATCTCCCATGTCGGCGAGCGTGAGCCATAAGTGTCTCTCGGATACACAAAGGCTGGCCATGCATCTCCCCAGAGCTTGTGCGGCGGCTTTAGTGGCGCGAAGGGCGAGGTCCGTAGCACTTCTCAGATCCGTGACAGCGGAGGAGGGGTTTCTACCGCTCTCGGCCCACTCACGGAGAATATCGCTCTGTAACACTTGGAGGATAGACATAGAATGCAGCGCTGCGGCGGCCTGACCGGCGGCGGCATAGGCGCGAGCATGAAAGCTCAAGGTCGCTCTGCAAGCTTTCGAAGGAAGCGTGGGGGAAGAGCGCCATCTAGCAGAGGGCGGGCAGAGGTGTGCGGCGACCAAGTCCTCAACGGGCGGCATAGCTGAATAACCTTTTTCGGCGGCTCCGTCCACCGAGCGCAGCGAGGCGGATATATCGGAGCGGTTTCTAGCCGAGAGCGGGGCATTCCAGGACTTCGTCAGATCTGTGTGAAGTTCAGGCAGGAATGGGGCGGCCCAGTTGCACGCGGGGGTCGAGCGCCGATGAAAAAAGCTGCCGTCCATCTGGTTCGGGGCCTGCTCGGGTGGAGGAGACCACTCGAGACCGAGGCGTTCGACGGCCTGTGAGAGGAGGCGCATTAGTTCCTCCTCTATTCCGGCGTGGATCCCCGCCGACTCTCTCGTGGATCCGAGAGATGACCATTCCTCACTGTCTGATGCGAGCAGTGAACAGGAATCCTTCTCCTCCGCGGCGTCATCGGAAGCGACAGAGCGGCCACTCGGCGGCAACTGTATGTCCGGCTGGGGCGGGGAGGCAGAGCGGGAAGCAGGAAGCGGCGGCGGCGGCCCGCATGGTTCCGCAGGGGGCCCCGGCGGCCTCTGGGCGCGGCGTTTCTTTTTACGCGGCGAAGAGAGAGGCGGCGCGGGAGCGGATTTAGCCGCCACAACGGCAGGCTCTCACAGAAGTCGCATCCTCCATCCGCGAGGGCGAGTTCTGCGTGCTCGAGTCCCAGGCAGAGAGCGCAGATGACATGGCGGTCTCCGTCCTCGAGAGGAGCGCGGCAAGAGAGCGCCGCAGGAAAAACGAGACATCTTTAAAAAGACGCTCGGCTCTTTTAGATATAGAGAGAAAGGATACAGTCGTCGGATGGCGCTAGCTTGCAGGGCGGCTGAAGGTGGCGAAGACGGCCGGCTTCTTCAGGGTCCGGGAGCTCGCTAGAGTGATGCCTTCTCGACGGCGACGGCTTTTCTCAGGACAGCAGAAGCGTGTAGCTCGCTGAAGATGAAATGAATCAACATATAAGCCTGGGAGAAACTGTTATATACACCATAGCCACGCCCATTCTGGCGGGCCATGATGCAATGAGCGCGCGGGCGCTTCTCATTGGCAGCGGGTTCAGCCCCGCTCTCCCATAGGCTTAAGCAGTTCTCTCTGAGCGAACCAATGAGCTGCTAGCTAGCCTGCTCTAGGTCTGCCGCAGAGGAACTGCGTTGTCAATGGATACAAATTATGAAATAATTTTTTGGCTTCCAACTCTCAGCAAAGATGAATCTTTCCCGCAGCGTAAGCTAGCTTACGCAATACGAGAGAACCTCTCGTAAGAGAACCCAGTGCGCCGCGCGCGAAGCCCACTCTTCAATTGTGCGCGCACATGTGGAGGAGGCGCGCGCGCTGCATTTCACATCACTATACTGTCAAAAATATATATCGTATAAAGAGCAAATTAGACAATATTGTGTCTGACGTTTCATTACACATTTTAAATAGCAAATGCTGCGATCATCAGAGCATAAAGAACTTGTAAATGATGGTACTGAAATTACGCATGCGACGTAAACGTTGTCGGTGAACGTTATAAGCCAAGTCATGAAATTACCAAAAAGTACGAATACATTATGCAACTGTCACGTTATGTTGTGTGTTAGCTGGGATAAAAGTATAAATAAAATGTAATACATCACATATTTTAGCAAAATACTCTCTAGAATTGCTTCCATGGCTTTTCTGAGGTAAATTTAACATTAGGTGACTGTTTACAAGCTGTTTTATTGATATTTAAGGGTTGAAACAGCACTAAACGAGATAACTCTACATATTCTATATTTTACACGTATTCTATATTCGTTCCTACGACATATTCATTCATTGCCTCGTTTTAATTAAATTGTGATCACACATTGAAAAATAATTCCCTCGTTCCGCATTGCAATTCCTTCACTCGTATTCATTAAAAATGAGGGAATGTAGTAACGTACAACTTGGCCACAATTTAATAAAACGAGGGAACAAATTAATAAGTGAAGTGAATGAATTCTTAATTCGTCGACAAGACTTAACTATAAAGAGGGAACGAATTTGTGAAACAAAGAACAAATTCGTGGCCACTGACAACCCTGTGTAATATGTCACTCTTTCCTTTAGCTCCTCGTTTTCTTTAATGATACGGGGCATTTCTTTTTCCACCGCTTGTATTTTCTCTTTGCAATCTTTGATGTCAGCGGCGTTCATCTCCACAAGTTTGGAAATGTTGGCCACCATGATAGAGTTCTCTCTTAGCTGCTCACCGAAGTTATCAATTTTGGTGGTTAGCTTTTCTATAGCTTGAGTCAGGGTTGTAAGTGGTATTTCTTTCGTCTCTTGGAGCATTTTTAACTTTGCAGGAGGTGTCGCGACTTTCGTTGGGGAAACGGGGGGATTTTTCCTCTTACCAGCGTTGTTAGTCGAGGTTTCCATCGGCGTGTAGTCGTGGTCACTTATGTTTGTTAGGCTCGAAGCAGCAGTTAAGCTAGCACCTGCTTTCCCGCTCGGCATGTACGGTCAAAAGTTAGTTGAGAGCTCAGCATATATCACACAACAGTGTATGTACTTTTTAGTCCGCTTTACTATTTTACATTTTTTCGACGGTTAAAACAACGGTTTTCAGGTAAATTTCGGGGCAATTGAACAGGAGCTTACAATGTGCAGCCTGTCCGGTCCACCATCTTGCCGGAAGTCCTGAAATGGAACGTCCTAAGCCCTTGATCACTTGGAATCAGCCATGGAGTTGATTTATTGTTTAATTTTTTTTTCCTTTAAGAATTTGTTTAATTCAGCATCCAAATGTATATAGGTGTGTTTGGGTTGTTTTAAATTAAATATATATATATATATATATAATTAATATATCAGAGTTGTTTGTGGTGGTGGTGATTAGACAAAATCTGCATTGACGTCACAATCGTGTTGCATTGTGGTATATGGAGCTGCCTGAAGTGTACATATGAAGTAGACTCGCTCCCTCGGTCAAAATCGAGGGAACAAGTGTCTGTCCATATAAACTTCCCTCGTCCACTTCACGAAGTGGAACGCACTTCAAAATGGCGGCAGGGATTCCCCCGAGGGGAAGTGCTTAGGGAAGTGCGTGTCTAAAAGTGGACTGGAACGCAGCCCAGGTCGGTCAAAGCCATATTTGTATTACGGTGCTGTCATTTAAGAAATCTACGTTGCTATAGCCTAACGTTATATTTGTGTGTATGAAGACTGTGGAGCTTTTTAATCTGTGGTGCTGTTAACGTTACTGTGGTCAATAACGTCAATGGAAATTGATATTAATTGGCTAATTAATTAATCACAGAAAGCTGCTGTCGATCCTGAAATATCGATACTGATGTTGTATCTATTCTAAAGGATAGATTCTCACATAAAGCCAGTAATTTTATTCATTTAGAAAAAATTTATTTTATTCAGAAATGATGCAATAAATCGATTATACGTGACCGTAAAGGCCTTTACATTGTTACACACACACACACACACACACACACACACACACACACACACACACACACACACACACACACACACACACATATATATATATCATATAAGCTGTTCTAATAATTATGATGCTGAAAATTCAGGCTTGATCTCAGGAATAAATTACATTTTAACATATTCAAATAGAAAACAGATCGCCTATTTTAAATAATATTTCACAATTTTAGTTTTTACAAAGATTTACCGTATTTTTGATCAAATAAATTAAGCATTTGTAAGCATGTTAGACTTCTTTTAACATTAAACATCTTACCGACCCCACATGTAAAATTTACAATAATTATTCTAGTTTGTGCAATTACATTTAGTTTTTATTGATCGTTAAAGTTCATATACATAGTGTTATGTTCTGTAATTGATGTTAATAAATCTGTCAGAAGAAAATGTGCAAAATTGGGGGTACAACACTGTAACCCTTTAAAAACAATAACCATACACACAACTAATTACAGGCGCATCGAGAGGACAAATCACAAAATCTTTTAGTGGTCATGAAAATGTATTCAGATTAAGCATATTAATGATGCATTCACCTCATTTATCACGACACACTGCTTCTGTTCATGAATGCAGTTTACATGCTGAATATGCAATAACAGCAGCATCACAGTTATCTTAATAATAATAATAATTCATTACATTTATATAGCGCTTTTCTAGGCACTCAAAGCGCTTTACATAGAAGGGGGGATCTCCTCAACCACCACAAATGTGCAGCATCCACTTGGATGATGCGACGGCAGCCATATTGCGCCAGAACGCTCACCACACACCAGCTTACTGGTGGAGAGGAGACAGTGATGAAGCCAATCAGTATATGGGGAGACAGTATATCTTCTTTATTTTGTTACAGTTATATGTATAATATGACAAATCCAGGAATCTTTGCTGCAAAATAATTAACTATGTTTTTGTTTTCCTTTGTCCAACAGCTCCTGTTTTTACCCACCATCCTTCCCTGTTACCTCCACCTGTCTATCTTTATAAGAAACCAACGGCTCTTTTAAGAGCCACTCTTCTATCTCTCTCTCTCTCTCTCTCTCTCTCTCTCTCTCTCTGTCTCTCTCTCTCTCTCTCTGTCTCTCTCTCTCTCTCTCTATCTCTCTCTCTCTCTCTCTCTGTCTCTCTCTCTCTTCCGGTGCACGCTGGGAGCGTTTGGGGTGGTGAGGGGTTTTACGGAGAGGTACTCTTTTCTATTGGCTTTTTTCTTCTAACTTCAAAATTGAGTAAATTTGATATTAATCTAACATTAAATCTAGTAGTACAGTTTTTAGTTTGAGGTTAGTTGACGCGTTGTGGGTTTAGTATTCGCGTGGCGAGTACAGGGATGGCATCGCACCAGGATGTGCGAGCTCAGTCGCTGTCGCTTCGTCACGGAATAAGATGCATCACTCAAGTGGGTATAACCGTTGAGGATGTGTTGCTGGATGTAGCTGAGCGAGTGGGATATGAAAACATCATTTCCGCGTCTCGGATGAATAAGGCCGTGGTGGTTTTTTTGAAAGAGGAACTACTGGTTAATCGGTTGGTAGAGAGCGGCATAGTGGTAAGTGGAGCTTTTGTGATTGTTCAACCTTTAATATCTCCAACTGTAAAGGTAGTAATTTCGAATGTTCCGCCATTCATTCCGGATGACGATATACAGCGTGAGCTTTTGAGGTATGGAAAATTTGCGAGTGGAATTAAGATGGTACCGCTTGGATGTAAACATGAGTCTTTGAAGCATGTGTTGTCGTTTAGGCGGCAGGTGTTTATGTTTTTGAATGCCCCGACTTTAAACGTGTCTTTTCGTTGTGTTTATGAAGGAAAATCGTACATGTTGTATGCGAACACTGGGGAAATGCGCTGCTTTGAATGTGGTGCTGTAGGACATGTAAGATTGGCATGCCCGCAAAGAGAAGAAGTGATAAATGAGACAGGTCGAGGTAATGATATGAATGGTAGTGTGGAGAAAATTGTGGAAGAAAGAGTGGAAAATGAGGGTCAAAATGTACATAATAACAAGGATTTAGGCAGTGTTGGGGCTGAGGGGGAGACTAATACTATTGAAGTGTCAAAAGTAGTAGATATTGTTAATGGTGAGAGACAGGTGGTTGAGGAGATGGTGAGGACGGAAACTGAGAAGAGTACAGAGCAAGTGGAGAGGGTGGAAGGTGTTGAGGAAGTGATGTTGGTTGATAGTGATCAAAGGAGAGTGAGTTCAGAGGGTAAGAATTCAGGAGAGATGGTTGAGAATGAAGAAAGTGATGATGATTTGTCAGATGGATCAGATGTGTCAAATCTATCTCAGATGGGAGGTGACCAGTTATACGCTTTGGAGGAAATAGATGCTTTTCTGGATGAGACTTTCGGGAAAGTGGCGGAAGTGAAGGATTACTTTACTGATACCAAGAAATTTGAAAGATCTGTATTATACTGGATGAAAAAAGTTGGGGTGGATAGATTAAGTAGGAGGAAGAGGTTTCGTCTGAAAAAGTTTGTCACGAAAATAAGAGGGGGGAAAACCCAGAAAAGAAGGAAATTTAAATGATGTATAATTCACTAAAGGTGTTTCTATTTCTTCTTTTTTCTCTGTCTTTTTTCTCCCTCCATTGGAAAATTATTATGGAGTTTGTAAGAATAGGATCCTTAAACATCAATGGTGGAAGAGATAGGGTCAGAAGAGCAATGGTTTCTGAATTTATTAAATTAAATGATGTTAAAGTAACTTTTTTACAAGAAACACACTCTGATAGTAATAATGAATTGGAGTGGTACAGATGGTGGGAAGGAGAGTGTAAATTAAGTCATGGAACAAGTGCTAGTATGGGTGTTGCAATTCTCTTCTCAAAACAGTTGGATTTAAAAATTGTATCAACAATAGAGGTAGAAAAAGGAAGAGTGTTATTAGTTATAGCTGAAATTAAAAGTGTTAAATTTCTTTTTGTTAGTGTGTATGCTCCGAATATAGGATGGCAGCGTGAAATAACATACTAAAAGTTAAATGATGCAATAAAACAGCATGATGATGGCAACACATGTGTTGTAATAGGAGGTGATTGGAATTGTACAACACATTTCGTATTAGACAGGAATGGGGATGAGCCTCACCCGAAATCTAGTAACTTACTACTTGATATCATAAATAATTTAAAGTTGATAGATGTGTGGAGAAGTAGGAACAGTCTGGTGAAGCAATATACATGGATAAGGATATTAGATTCTGTTGTGACAGGAGCGAGATTGGATAGGTTATACATAAGTAAATCAGAAATAAATAGAGTAGCTAACACTAATATATTACCGAATGGATTTTCGGACCATCATATGGTTACTTTAGATTATAATGTTGCAAAAATTTCAAGACCTAAATTTTATTGGCATTTTAATGAAAAATTATTACAGGATACACATTTTTTTGAGAAATTTTGTAGTTTTTGGGAAATTTGGAAACAGAGGAAAAGTAATTTTGAAAATCTGACTCAATGGTGGGAGGTGGGAAAAGCACAGATTAAAGTATTTTGTCAACAATTTTCTTATAATGCTACTGCTATAATAAAGAAAAACGTGAGAATTTTGGAGATTGAGATTAATGAAATAGAAAAAAAAAATGATTGATGTGAATGATGAAGATGACGATGGTTCAGTGAATGTTTTAATAAAGAAAAAAATGGAGTTGAAGTCATTGTTGGAACAAAGAGTTAAAGGTGCACTTGTCCGAGCTAGAATTTCATCAATTAAAGAAATGGATGCTCCAACGGTTTATTTTTTTGGACTTGAAAGGAAGGAAGCACAAAAGAAATGCATGCTTCATCTTAAAAGGAAAAATGGAACTATCACTTCGGATCCAATGGAAATGAGAACAATGGGCATTGACTTTTATAAAGAACTGTTTGGTAAAATGGACTGTGAGGTTGGATCTATGGACCAATTCTTAAGAGATCTTCCTAAATTAAGACCTGGGGATAAAGATTCATTGGATGTAATGATTTCTTTTGATGAACTTTCAAAGGCGGTCAAACAGCTCTCTGCAGGAAAGTCACCAGGAATTGATGGGTTAACAGCGGAGTTTTACAAAGCCTTTTGGGGTGTCTTAGGAGAAGATTTGTATAATGTATTTTGTGAATGTTTTAAAAGAGGTCGTCTACCAAATAGCTGTCAAAGAGCTGTGCTATCACTCTTGCCAAAAAATGGAGATCTGGGCTTGTTGAAAAATTGGCGACCAGTGTCTTTAATGTGTCTAGATTATAAAATTTTGTCTAAATGTCTAGCTAACAGACTAAAAAATGTTTTGCATGTTGTGGTGGAGAGTGAACAAACTTATTGTATTCCTGGGCGGACAATCATGGATAATTTGTTTCTTATGAGAGATGTGATTGATTTATCTATTAGAAATAATCTTGATGTGGGTTTTTTATCTATTGACCAAGAGAAAGCTTTTGACCGGGTAGGTCATGAATACCTTTTTAATGTGTTGAAGACCTTTGGATTTGGGGAGAATATTATTTCTTGGATAAAAATGCTTTATGAAGATGCTTCAGTTATGCTTAAGATAGGAGGAGGTCTGAGTTGTCCAATCCCTGTTAAAAGATGAATTAGGCAGGGATGTCCTCTATCAGGACAACTTTATAGTTTAGCCATAGAACCCTTACTGTGTAAGCTAAGAAATGAGTTACAAGGTATAATGATACCAGGAGATAATTCGGGGCTAAGGTATTTTGTGTCTGCTTATGCAGATGATGTAAATATTTTTATTTCTGGTCAAAATGATATTCGGACACTTTGTAAAAATTTAAACCTTTATGAAAAGTCTTCTTCAGCCAAGGTGAACTGGGCGAAGTGTGAAGGGTTTGCTGTGGGGTCTTGGGTTGATAAGGGGCCAACTCAACTTCCCGAAAGACTGAAATGGGGAAAGGAAGGTTTTAAAGTTTTGGGGGTGTATTTGGGTACTGAAAAGTATAAAGAAAAGAACTGGGAGGGTCTGCTTGGAAAGGTTGTCGCTAAGTTGTCTAAGTGGAACTGGCTATTGCCCGAACTATCATACAGAGGTAGAGTCCTAATCATAAATAACTTGACTGCCTCTATGTTATGGCACAAACTGACTGTGCTGGAGCCACCAGATGACATCATTAAGGAGATTCAGAGGAAGTTGGTGGATTTTTTCTGGTCTGGTCAAAAATGGATTCCTCAGCCTGCACTTTATCTACCAGTGATTGAAGGAGGGCAAAGCCTAATAGATGTACGAAGCCGCATAAATGCTTTTCGATTGCAAGCAGCCCAGAGACTGTTGTACGAGGAGAACGTTGGGTGGATTAATGTAGCTTGTGCTCTTTTGCGGAAAACAGCTGGATTATTGTATGATAAGCAGCTTTTTTTACTGCAAAGTGATGAAGTGGATTTGAAAGAGTTGACACCTTTTTATAAGTCAATGATAACAGCTTGGAAAAAGACATTTATTGTACACAGAGATATTTTACAACCTGAGGACTGGATAATGGGGGAACCACTGTTCCATAATCCATTAATAAGAACAAGGATTTTGTCCTCTAAATCTGTGGAAAGCTGTTTTGTGAAGGCTGGGTATGTCAAGTTGGGGGATCTGAGAAGCGGTGATGACTGGAAAACAGCGGAGTCTTTGCAGAGTGTTACGGGGTTGAGATCTCTTCGACTTCTGAGACGAATAATGGAGGAGGTGTGGGCAGCTCTACCTGGAGCTTGCAGAGAGGCACTGTCACAGGAATGGAATGGGCACTACACATTTCCACCCATTAAAGTATCTGCTGCGGTCCAAGAGGAGATGGAGGAAACTGGACATTCGATTTTAACATTTGAGTACCCCAGGTTGGGGAGTTTTCAAGATATTAAGAAAGAACTCTATGTAACGTGTGTAAAGGTTACTCATCAGACTGTGCTAAGAGGAGTGAAGACTTGGAGGTGGTCAGAAGTGTTTGGGACAAACTTTAAGGCAGGTTGGAGGTCTCTATATAAGTTGCCTGTTGAAAAGCGTACTGCTGATTTGCAGTGGAGATTGATGTTCGGGGCTATAGCTACAAACAGACACGTGGCACACCTGAATCCGGCAGTGGGGACAGAGTGTTTATTTTGTGGCTTAGAAGAAACGGTTAATCATTTATTTATTGATTGTTTTAGATTGGAGGGAATGTTTAATTTTTTAACAAAAATTTTTATAAACTTTGGGGAGAATTTTTCTTATCAGAATTTTATAAGTGGTCCAATGTATAATTTTCAAGAAAGGAGGAAAAAGTGTTTACTGAATTTTTTGTTGGGATCAGCTAAGTTGTCCATATGGAAAACCAGAAAAAATAAAAGGTTAGGTACAGGTCCAATCAATGCTGAAATGGTACTAAAAGGGATGATAACAGCAAGAGTCAAGATAGAGTATACATATTATAAATTGGTTAGTGACATTGTAATGTTTTCTGAAATTTGGTCAGTGGGGGGAGTACTTTGTCAAGTTGGAGAAAATGAAATGTTGCTTTTAAATGTGTAGAAATAGGTATTTAATTTATGAAATGTAAATTTTTGTAAGATAATTGTATTGAGGTAAAAGGACAAATGGTCTAATAAAGATATTGTTAAGCCTCTCTCTCTCTCTCTCTCACACACACACATGTGTGGTTTGCCATACAGATCTAAACGTGGCCTGCAAAGCCACCGTTCAAGAAAGAACAGCCACATAAGCTGAGGCTAGAAAAGAAACTAAAAAAATTTGATCAGAAGAGGGAGAGCTGGGTTCAAATGCAAAAAAAAAATCGGACTACCTCTCATATACAAGATAAAGCTGTGTTGTTGGTATGCAATTTCTTGTATTGTTTTTATGCAGGTTATTTTCCAAATGTTGCTAGATATATTTTAAAATAATATGTTATTTTGTATGTGTGTCCTTGTATGTTTAGCTCGAAAAATTGCAGGCCCTGGGGTTAAGGGGGGTTTTACTTCTCTTCAAGCCTGGAAAAAAGCCAAACAATTGGGTGTCTGAGGTTTTGGCACCCCGCTGCCAGCTGAGTGAGACATCACATACATGCCTTGAACGAATTAAGGGCATGTATGCTATTGTTATTCAAGGTAAGAATATTCTGTTATTTATTTGAAAAAAGTCCTGTATTTGATGCTGTCACAGCCTCACAGGTAAGCCTGTGGTTTCCTTCTCTTGACTAATAGATCATTCAGATTATCATTGATGGTTTTCACTTACAACTAAAACTAAACTAATTGGGAGAGGTTAAATGATAAGCATTCATTTTATCTGCTTGGTTTTCATTTTAATCTTAAATAAAATAGAACGCACACACCAGGCGATCCAGTATATTTGGCTTTTATACTAAACCAAGCTTGAACTGTGAAGGTGGATTAAAGAACACATTTACAGTGGCTTCCGTCACATCACCAAAGTGGATGCTGCACACTGGTGGTGGTTGAGGAGAACCCCTGATATGATTGTAAAGTGCTTTGGGTCTACAGTAGTACATATGAAAGTTCTGTCATTCTATTCTATTCTATTGAATGTAATTGGAAGACAATGTAATTAGCCATTTTAATTATAAAATTCCAGTAGAAA
This sequence comes from Rhinichthys osculus, assembly GCA_029959095.1. Taxonomy (NCBI): domain Eukaryota; kingdom Metazoa; phylum Chordata; class Actinopteri; order Cypriniformes; family Leuciscidae; genus Rhinichthys; species Rhinichthys osculus. The sequence goes on from JARWKJ010000007.1 coordinate 41,939,220, forward strand.
AAATGGCACAATTGGTCATCCACCAGACTATCTCAAAACATCCATCACATGTCTTGAGAACATTCACCTATTAAATCAATACAGCTTAGGAAGAAGTAGTTTGGTAGAACAGCACTTGTTAGGTCTATACACATCTCTTTTTGCTACTACGGCTGCAACTAACGATTATTTTTACTGTCGTTTTTTTTTTCTTGATTAATCGATTAGATGTTTGTTCTATAAAATGACTTAAAATTGTGAAAAAGGTTGATCGATGTTTTTCTAAATAATTATGTACTTCTACAATGTAGGCTGGACCCCACTTGTAATTGAAAGTTCATCAGCCCCAGTTGAACCCCCAACAGGACCACCAATGGTCACCAGGAAGCAGTGGCCCTGCTTAATCCCCCAACAGCTCCAACGGGACCTCCAGCAGCCCTTATTGGACCACCGAAGTCCCCAATTGGACAGTCAGTGTCCTCTTTAGCACCCTCGGTAAAGCAATCCCAAAACCTGGGGAAAAGACCCCACTCCCCAGAAGGACCTTCAGCAGCCTCCCCAGTTTCTTTTGAAAAAGGTAAGCATAAAAGGAGCTACAGTATATGAAGAGTATTGAAAATAAGTTATAAGCCCCACAAAACCATACTCTTACTTTGTGTAATGTGAAACTAAACCAATTCAGAGTCCCGAAACATTTATTATTATAAAAAAAATAATAAAAAAACAGTTTTCAACATTGATAATAATAAATTACACAGTGTGTCTGTGAGCAAGGCACTTTACTCCGGGGGGATTGTCCCTGTAAGTCGCTTTGGATAAAAGCGTCTGCCAAATGTATATATATATATATATATATATATATATATATATATATGTTTCTTGAGCATCAAATCAGCATATTAGAATGATTTCTAAAGGATCATGTGACACTGAAGACTGGAGTAATGATGCTGAAAATTCAGCTTTGTAATAACTGAAATAAATTAGATTTTAAAATATAACCAAATAGAAAACAGATATTTTAAATTGTAAAAATATTTCACAATATTACTGTTTTTGCTGTATTTTGGATCAAATAAATGAAGCCTTGGAGATAGGAAGTCTTCTTTTAAAACATCAACAAATCTAACCGTTCTAATAATGTTGGCCACCACCGTATATATATTTTAAAATGATTATTGGATTAGAACCTCTCATCAAATTCCATGAACTGCTGCTGTTGTCATTGCTTCATTACTTCAATCATGCCTTTGTTTGCCCATATTTAGGACATTGTTTCTTGGTGTTTTGGTGTCTTCCCATTCGTAGTGCACAATATATTGACTCACTATCGTAATTGCAATATCATATGAAAATGTTGCAGAATGTATGCAATATTCCTTTTATTTTGTGCAGAGTTGCATCCGTCAATTTTGAAATGTGTAGGTTGTATTATTCGAAATTGGCCTGTGTCTAAAGAGCGTTCTTTAAAGGTCTCTGTCTCACCTTGGAAAAACATTTTGACAAATAAAGCCCAGTCTTCATTATAAACTGTGCCTAATTATATTCCTCGTGTGGGTGACATGGATGCAACATTTAGCAAATGTTTAAAAAAATTTTTTTTTTTTTTTTACATATTTTAAATGTTTCTCTATATTTAACAGATGAAGTTGTGGAAGGAGGCTGTCCTGCTCCCACTATTGTGCGGCCGAATAAAAGGAAAGGTGTGTTGATGTAATGTGTGTAATCCATACATTGGGATTTATATTAATTGTTGTGAGTTTAGGCTGTGAAGGCTGTATTTGCATTTGTAAGTGGCTGTGGTCTATTAGGTTTGGGCGATGTCCAAATTAATATGTTCAATTGTTTATTTAACAGTAGGGCTGAACAACTCATCAAAATCTTATCGAATTTTCAAATCACAGGAGGTGCAATATTTGTTAAAGGCAAAATTTGTGTTAAAATACCATTTTAAATTAAATATTGCGGCACTGCAGAGATGTCCTGTGCCTACACATCATATTCTACAGCTCTTTGTTAGATACAAATCCTTGCAGAAATCACAACATAAACATTTAAATATGTTGTTATTACCTTGTTTGACAGTGGAAGTTGTGGAAGGAGGCTGTCCTGCTCCCACTACAGTCCGGCCGAAAAAAAGGAAAGGTATGTTGATGTACTGCTTGTCCAGCTTTCTGTATAGGAGTGTGGACTGAATGCCACAAAATTGATTAGTATGAGCTGTAGTACCTTGCTACAGTCTTCTGGCAATTATTTGGCAACATAATAGCATAGTCAGAAAGTAACATACATGTTTTTGCTTTTGGTTTTGGTTTTCACAGTCAAAAGCATGTTAGTCTTTGCTATGAGAAAGCAATGAACAACTGCCAGGCAGCACAATAGAGATTTATTTGAATTCATGTATTTAACTTGTCTTTGTTTGCCAATATATTTATTACAACTGCCCAACCCTAAAGTTTGTGTTGATTACATTTAAGCCCCTTTCACACAGAGATTCCGGAAAATACACGGATAAAGCGACCCGGGATTTGACCCGGGTTCGTTTGATTTTGCTTCATTCACACTGCCAGTGATTTGCCGGAATCAGAGAGCGCGTTCACACACAACCCGTGTATGTTCCGGAAAGACACGTGACATCGATGTGACATGTAATGTCTCAGCAACGTGTATAGTTTGCTTATGAGCTGCGATTTCTCTCTGGGGAAACCACGATTGTGCATCTGATTATCTGATTCGATCATAAACTAGCGCATTACGTACCGTTTCACTAGCCTGCTTTCACTTCAATTCAGCGTCATCATTACGACACGGCATTGGTTACGGCTTTTGTTCACACAGCGCGCGTTCCGGGTCTGAACACGGCAATGTTACTAGGTCCCCAACCTAGTACAAAGTCATTAAGGTTAAATACCATTAAAACACTACAAAGGTTACAAAATGTTATTTTATTGGTGTAATGGTCTTAAAAAAGTATTGGTGATTAGTATAACTGCTAAACAAAGCAAATATTTGAAACTGAAAAAGTCTCACTATTTTTAGGGTCAAAAAATGGAAGCAAGTGGAGTGGGAGCCATGCAAACTCTGGTATGTACAACTTCTCATGGGCAACACATAGCCAATTAGTTTTAACATGTACACACTATTGACATATGTTAGGTAAGATTAAGGTAAGATTTGTCTATATAGTTCATAAATATATTTTTATAACCCACACAAAGTGTCTTAATAAGGTTTGGTGCAGAACCAAAACGTGTAATTGCATATTTCCTTTTTGTGTTACAGTGGAAAGAAGTGGCCATTGGAGTGGGTGGCGGATATGGACACTTGTTAGTGCTCCCGTCAGGTTGTGGAGCACTATTTTTTGTGTGTAGTTTGCCTTTCTTTCTTCTTACTGTTGTGAAAATAAACGCTTCTTGCGACTGGACCCTTTCATTGCCATCCAAGACAACATAAAATGTATCTGGGAATTTATTCAGAGAATAGTTTTATAAAAAAAAAACAAAAAAAACATTTGTAGCTTTTGATCCTTAACCTTTCTCTATATAGAAAACATACTGCTTCTCCTATGAATAATACATGATGTCCTGTCAGTGTTGGGCTATTGAAACATTTCAATCATCCACAGTAATTAATTGATCACATATTTTGCCTAAACATTTCTTCTGTATCAAACAATGGAAATGCCTTTGCACACAGCACCATGATTTTAAATGGCAACCTGTTAAACAACTTTATACAAAGGCTTTTTTACATAAAGATTGACTATATTGCAATTTTTGCATTAGTCTTAAATATATGTAAAACTACATTACATGTGTTGTGTAATCATACCATAATTTAAAATAATGTTAACTGTTGCCTACCAGTCACATTAAGTTTTGTTCAATAAAATGGGTTTAATTTCAAACCTCAACACAAGAGTGCTTAAAAGAGTGCAACATGCTAGGGATACAATATCTATTTAATAAAGCAACAATCATACATTTCAAATTTTGGATTTAAATCATAGGAGCAAAAACTAACACTTTTCATTTTACTCCTGATCTCATCAACAAAATGGTGTACATCAGTGTCCTTGGCAATGAAGCTGCCATCAAAATAGGGTTCATCTGACCTTAATAGAATAAGAAAAAAAATGTTCAGTGTAAGACATTATATGTTCTGTTATTTTACATTAAGTAAAACGATTACAAGTTTAAAACAACTAACCCTTTTGACTGCCGAAATCGGTACACTTTTCTGTTGCCATCTTCACAAAGAGGGAGCATGTTGGGTGTACAAGCGGGGCAGGTGAAGTGCTCTACACTGGCCATTTCTTCACACTGGTACTGGCAGAATGTGTATTCCATGAAGCTTCTTTGAAATAGGTCTCCATGTATTTTCCCAGCCTGTACATGCGATTAGTAAAGAGTAAAATGAAATAGCTACACTAATATTCTCCCATCTCTATTTAAGGCAACTTTGATCCACACTGATCTTACCCTTCCAAAGAGACAAGTCCTCCTCTCCAACATCCGCAAAAAACCTTGTCTCGATAATCCTGGTGCAACAGTTTTCATTTCTTCAAATGTGCTGAAGACATCGAATGAAAACAGCGTGTCAGCATTCACAGATGCTGGCCAGTACCAACTTCTTATTAGGTTGCTCATGTCAGGTGTCCAATGAGCCAGACATAATCTGCACAGCAAGTTTGGCAAGTGCAAGTCATACCGACCTAAAATAAAAAAGTAGAACATTCTAACACACAAAGGGACAAGAAATTTTTTTAAATATAAAAGCATAGTTCCTACCATTTATGCAAACCAAAATGATTGCTCTGCCAGCTGATTCTGTGAAGTTTGAAGGGTCGCAAGTGCATAACTGGACAGGTCTCTCTGTAGGTAATAAACATACTGAAAAGAGAAGAGAAATCATTTGAGAGAAATCATTAAAAATATGTACAATTAACATAATAAAAGTAAAAAAAAAAGTAAAAGAAATTCACTTTACCAAAATGGTTCAAAACACTACCTTGATTGACCAGTTTATATTTGCCATCTTTTTTTACACAGCACACTGTTGGCTCAATGGGCTTGTAAATTCCCTCAATGCAGGACTCCCTGTTATGGAGGGTGAGTTTTTTGTGTATGTGTGTGTCACAATCCACAGCCACTCTTGTGGCATGCAGTCTCTGCAGCGAATGACGGCAGGAGATGTGCAGTGGCTGCAGTTCTTTTCTGAAGCCACATTGCAGGACAGCAAGCAGTTGATGTGATAAGACCTTGCTTTCCGCCACTCATCTTGGGCTACAGATTGGCGCAAGCACCATGATGTGGATGTTGAAGGGGACTTGTTGGTGCCTTGAACATCTGCTGAGGTCAGAATATCCTGCAGTTTCTGCATCTCAATGTCTAAAAGACAGAAATAAGAAAATAATCATTTCTTTCGCGCTTATTGCTAAATTGCTTAATTACAGTAAGGTCAGGTGTCATCTTACCGAATAAGTGTTGAGAGCAGTTTGATTGGGTAACTGTGGGAACCTCCTCAGATGACTCAAAAGGTGTAGCGTCCTCACTGCCAACCACAGAAACAACCGAAAAGATAGATAGAAAGGAAAGAGATAACAATGTTCATGTCTTACAAGCATACAATACAGTGTTCATATAGTGACTTAAGGCTATAATAGGTTGATTGATATGTCTGACAATTCCTTTAAACTCTAAAAGTTTTGGTAACGCTTTAGATTACAGCCCGGAAAGTACTGTGTAATTAAGAGGAATTTACAGAGTAACTTTCAGTAATTATAGTGTACCTATAAAGTACTTGCATGTAAGTATAAGGGAACAATATGTAAAGTTTGGGGAATAAAGGGGTAACAACCAGGAGAATTAAAAAAATATTTATACTGTAAGTATTATAGAACTAAGGGTAACTTATTCTACTATTATGATACAACAATCTTACATTTGGGAGCAATTTAGCGAGAACATACACATTGCTTACCTTTTTGTAATAATTGTATACCAATACATACTGTATAGGCTTTTTTTAAATTACAGGGTACATATCTATGCATTTATACTTTTATTTATTTATTTTATGATAGTAAAAGTGCAGATGTTTAAGTTTGGCTAACATGTTTCAAGGCTAGAAAAGCTAAGACTATTGCATTTTTTTTAAATACTGGGAAATATATCTTGTTTCATGTGGTTACAGGGTAAGTGGTGCTTCTATAATAAATAAAGGTTTCCGAGTCAGTGATATAAGATTGTGTGTATACATTTTTATTGTTACCCTGTAACTACATGGAACAAGAGGGTAAAAAGCACCACTTTAATTTACAGCCCGCAATGTCACACTTACCCTGTAACTACATGAAACAAGAGGATCTTTCCACAATATTTAAGCAAAAGTTGCAATAGTTTTCGTTTTCAGTGCACTTTTGTTATAAAGATTACATTTTAAAAATTACAGGGTACATCTATGCATTTATAAAGTATACAGTATGTACTGGTTCACCATTATTTCAAAAAGGTACGCAGTATATGTTCTTGCTAAAGTGATCCCAAATGTAAGATTGTTATATCATAGTAGAATAAGTTACCCTTAATACTTACAGTATAAATATTTTTTTAATTCTCCTGGTTGTTACCCCTTTATTCCCCAAACTTAAAATATTGTTCTCTATACTTATATTGTAAGTATAATATAGGTACACTATAATTACCGAAGGTTACGCTGTAAAATTGCTTTAATTACGCAGTACTTTCCGGGCTGTAATCTAAAGCGTTACCAAAGTTTTTTTCCTCATAATCTTGAACTGTTAGAAGCATGAACCTGACACTGATGCTTCACTTCTACTTAATTTCTTTGGAATTGCCAAGCATTACAGTGAAGTCAATAACATAAGTAACACATGATGGCACAGTTTAACATACATTATTTAAAGGAAAATTATTAAAATCCGGAAACAGAAATCCTATTAACCTAACAAACCTACCTAACAAATAGCAAGCTGAATTCTGTATACAATGGACACAGTTATACTTAGTTAAGAAGCATTCTGTGGTGGGTAATCACAAATAATCTTGGAAGACATGGACTACCTGTAGCTGAAGCACGTTTTCGTGTGTCTCTCCACTTCTGCTTCTTTTTAGCAGTGGACGTCCTTTAGCATCTCTCTCCACCCATCGGACATTACATTTATTACCTTTAGTAGATGTTGTTTTGTCCTTCGCTTGCTTTGCCTTGCATGACAGAAAGTGAGCAGTTTATGATAAAACCGAAATGCAGCCAAATCTTGAGCAGTTCATTCAAATTTTGCACTCTAATTCCCACTCTTTGGTATTATTACCAATACTGGATTGTCTCAAAAAATACTCACTTTGGTTTGAGCAAGGAACATGTCTGCAAGGAAAATAGCATCATCTGCTCTCCCTCTGTCTTGCTGAGCAGCCATTTCAAAGATACTATACTGGAAAGGAAGATAAAAACACAGTCAGACAAAAAGTATTAAGGATGTATAGTATAGGGTGGCTATAGGCTATATAAAAACTAAATAAAAAAAAGTAAGGTGAAAGAAAAATAAATAATAGAGTAACAATACTTACTTGAAGACAGTGACGCTTTAGAAAAGAGATAGAGAGATGGAGAGAGAGAAAGAAAGAGAGTGTGTGTGTGTGTGTGTGAGAGAGAGAGAGAGAGAGAGAGAGAGAGAGAGACTGAGAGAGAGAGAGAGAGAGAGAGACTGAGAGAGGGAGAGAGAGAGAGAGAGAGAGAAGAGTGATTTCAAGAGCCGTTGGTTTCTTATAAAGATAGACAGGTGGAGGTAACGGAAGGATGGTGGGTAAAAACAGGAGCTGTTGGACAAAGGAAAACAAAAACATAGGTAATTATTTTGCAGCAAAGATTCCTGGATTTGTCACATTACATATAACCGTAACAAAATAAATAAGATAACTGTGATGCTGCTGTTATTGCATATTCAGCATGTAAACTGCATTCATGAACAGAAGCAGTGTGTCGTGATAAATGAGGTGAATGCATCATTAATATGCTTAATCTGAATACATTTTCATGACCACTAAAAGATTTTGTGATTTGTCCTCTCGATGCGCCTGTAATTAGTTGTGTGTATGGTTATTGTTTTTAAAGGGTTACAGTGTTGTACCCCCAATTTTGCACATTTTCTTCTGACAGATTTATTAACATCAATTACAGAACATAACACTATGTATATGAACTTTAACGATCAATAAAAACTAAATGTAATTGCACAAACTAGAATAATTATTGTAAATTTTACATGTGGGGTCGGTAAGATGTTTAATGTTAAAAGAAGTCTAATATGCTTACAAATGCTTAATTTATTTGATCAAAAATACAGTAAATCTTTGTAAAAACTAAAATTGTGAAATATTATTTAAAATAGGCGATCTGTTTTCTATTTGAATATGTTAAAATGTAATTTATTCCTGAGATCAAAGCTGAATTTTCAGCATCATAATTATTAGAACAGCTTATATGATATATATATATATATATATATATATATATGTGTGTGTGTGTGTGTGTGTGTGTGTGTGTGTAACAATGTAAAGGCCTTTACGGTCACGTATAATCGATTTATTGCATCATTTCTGAATAAAAAAAATTCGTTCTAAATGAATAAAATTACTGGTTTTATGTGAGGATCTATCATTTAGAATAGATACAACATCAGTATCGATATTTCAGGATCGACAGCAGCTTTCTGATTGATTAATTAATTAGCCAATTAATATCAATTTCCATTGACGTTATTGACCACAGTAACGTTAACAGCACCATAGATTAAAAAGCTCCACAGTGTTCATACACACAAATATAACGTTAGGCTATAGCAACGTAGATGTCTTAATTGACAGCACCGTAATACAAATATGGCTTTGACCGACCTGAACGACGCGGGAATTTTGGAGAATGCACTATATCGCTTCTATTTGGTCCGTGGAGAGTTGTTGGCATAGAGGAAATTATTGCCCCCTGCTGGTACTCAACCTTCATTCATGCGTGTCATGTTCACGCCTTGAGGAGGCAAAGCGTGACCCTGACACGCATCCGCTAGTGGACCAGCGTGTATATTACACGCTTTAGCGTGATACCGGGTTGAACTATAATACTAAAACACTATAAAAACAATAGTGTTCAGTTTCATTATAAAGTGCTTACGTTATTGCTATACTTTAAGTTGAATTCCCTGCGTTTCTATACGTTTGGATATATAAACATTTGATTCGGGGGGGGAACTGTGATGTTTTTGGGTTAATTCATTCTTGCCTGTTGCCACTGGAGGGCGCTTCAGGCTGCATGTTGTTTAGCTGACAAAGTAATAAAACACAGTATCGCTTTACTCACTGTGAGTGTTGTCTATTCCTATAAGAAAATAGATATAATCAGTGTTATATTAGCATATTGATGCAGACATAATAATAGTCTATATATTGTAGCCCCTTCTTTGACTATTACAAAGCATTTGATTGTTTAGAATATGATTGAATGTGACATTATAATGGGTTTATGTGAAGGTTGTTTTAAGTTCACTTGAATTAAAAGTTGTTATATTTTTAAAAGCCTAATACATGTTTAAATGCATAGCTTTCAATTATACGATAATGCAGAATGGCTATAATTAATGGCTAAAAGTGTTGGGGTCATTTTCATAGAGACACTGGCCTTTATTCATAGAAATACACATTTTTTAAATATACTACCTCTGTTGTTTCGTTGTTTGGGGATTAAATGTAAAATATTATAATATAAAAATGTTAGGTGCGATTAATTTCTATTAATTACGGGGGAAAGGTGTGATTAATTAGTTATGTTTTTTAATCGATGTCCTTCTCTTAATATGCGATACAGAAGCACATGTTCAACCGTTTCTGTTTGACTGTCACTGAAACTATTCCCTATATTTCCCTATTCTAGATCAAGAACCATTTAAACATGCTATTCTGAGAGGAGTTATTAATGTGTCATTTTATGACCTATATAGTGCTCACTTTTTTGGACACTTCCCTTTGTTTCTTGTTTTCCCCCATATCAGTAGTGTGGTTTTCATTTTAAACTCTGCCTTGCTTGGTGGTGTAACAGGCCAACGGTTTTGCAAGATCAGCTACTTCGTTTCCTTGGACTCGCATTTGCATCGATTTGCACTCGTTCATTTTTCATTTCCATTTCAAAAATTGCCCCCGGAAGCAGTATCACGACAGCTGATTGGCTGATGTCGCTCATTGCATTGGCTCTCGCTTGCTTCCTCACGTGATCACGTGACTTCTCCTTTCTTTCGTTTTGAATGACAGGCGCGCTTCACAACAAGATGAAGACTCAAGATAAGATTTTCAAAGAAGTAGGACTACTTGAATTCTTCACTCAACTTTACAACTGTAAGTTGTTTTGTTGTTGTAAACTCTTTTGTTTGTTTGTTTGTTTGTTTGTTTGTTTGTTTGTTTGTTTGCAGTTACCAATTGGAAAGTGTTGTTTACTAAATCATTCAGGAAAACGACATAGCAATTTTTTTGTTGTTGTGTCAGAAATTAGCTGTTAAATGTGGGCCTACAAATACATTATAGTCTGTATGAAATCATGTTATCTTAAAAAAAACTTTTTTTTTCTCTCTATATTGTTGATATTGTAAAATAAGGCTACACACACTAAGTTTCGTCATAGTCAATGAGGGAGTATTTAAAACAAGTGTGTTAAAACTAACCCGCGCATGTGCCCGCTCTCCCCATATTAAATTAGTTTCACAATTAGCAATAAACATAAATGAATCAACTAACAGTTGCATCATTTTATTATATCATTCATTTTTGTTACTCACAGATCATATAAAACTGAAATCGCCTGAGATGTGTCGAGTCAGCTTTAATTATAGTCAGGTCACCTTCATTTATAAAGCGCTTTAATAATAGGCTATATAATGTTTCAAAGTTTACAGTGAGTGATAATAGGAAATTATAGTAACAGAGATTGTTCAGGCTTTACAGCAGCTCTAGAATAAAGTTATTGTCCAGCTAAAGTTAGTTTTGATTGATTCACTTCCGTCGCGACGATCATTAGTTATTATATTAGCCTCATATTCACTGACATTAACATTAGCTGCCAGGGAAATAAAATGATAATAAAGAATTATCATTTTTTAATAATAAATTATCATAAATTAATAATAAATAATAAAAAATACATAGAAATTACATCAAAATAATATCATGTTTTCAGCGCGTTTTTTGTTTGTTCCAAAATATTTATAGGCTATATAATTTAAAGTCATTTTTAAAATGTGAAAAATTTGGTTTGCATTCTTTTTATGTAAATGGTATTTTACATTATGTTTCCATTTTATAAAATAAATAACTGTATAATGTTGTTCTTTACATTCCAACTGGTCCTTGAGTGTAAAAAAATCACATCAAATCCACAAATTTCTATCATACACTTCAGTCTTCTAATAATAAAGGTTTCTAAATCTTTCCGAAATAATCTGAGTAAATACAGTGAAAATCAAATGCAAAATAACTTATTTCTGGTGCACAAAATATGAAATCTTAAGCTTAAATCTTGTCAAAACAGGCTTAACAGTATTTTGTAAGACACTTAATTTTATTTTAGTAGGCCTACAAAACGTATTAGTCAATTTTCATACTTTGACCCAAGATATTTTTTACCAAATAATGACAGAACAAAGAGCATTTCTTATATCCTTAATGCTACATTTTTGTTTTAAAACATGAACAATATCAGTGAAAATGTTCCCACAAAGATCATCCATGCTGATTTCCACTGAGTTATTGATCGGATAAAAGCATAATAAGGTTTACATTTATCAACCGATTTCAGTGATAAATGTACGTGGTGTACAAAAAGTTCAATCTAGGCCTAGTTATTTAAAATATCTATAGTGAGACTTATATATAAGATATATTTATATACTGAGATATAATTTAATTTTCACAATAAATGTAATAAAGTTTTCTTATTGTGGAAAAAGCATTTTCTGTCTTTAACACGATTTTAGCTTTTCTTGTGCTTAGAGTTGACCGCCATTGAGAAAATGAAACAAATCGGCAAATCCAAATAACACCGGCAAGCTGCTTTCTGTATTTGTATAGAACTAAAATAATAGATATTTACTCCACAATAACAAAGATAACTGATGGATCCTTTATGGTACAACTACAGTGCAATGCATAGTAAATAATTCGTGGTATAGATACGCACGTTCATGAGATCGTGTTGGAAATAAACAAACAGTAGCGTATACAGCAAATACAATAATCAATAGTATAATTACTATAATAGCATAAGTAAATAATATAATAATACTATATTAATAATAGTTTGTGTAATACTATAAAAATAGCAATATAATATGAAATATCAATAACAGAATATACACAATAAAAAATATCAAGTTAAATAGTGACTAGTGAATTGTACAATCATTTAACAGAATAACTATACTAGATTGATAATCGCAAGTGGTATAATATAATAATAATAATAATAATAATAATAATACCAAATACAATGTAATATCAATTGCAGAATCGCAAGTGGTATAATATAATAATAATAATAATAATAATAATACCAAATACAATGTAATATCAATTGCAGAATAAGACAATAATAAAAATAGTAGGCTAAATGAAATAGTGACTAGTAGGCCTATACCTACCCGAAACGAGTAGCCTACTTGTCAAAAAAGTCGGTTTTAAGAAAATATAGATGAATATGATGGTTCGTTTTTATTGTAAAAAAATATATATTAATTTAGTTCATTTGTAGGCCTATATATAGCCGCTGTGAAGAAAACAGTTATAAAGTTTTCACCTATGGTCGTGTTAGGATGAAATATGAACACGATTATAAGGCCGTAGCCTTTCAGTTATTCTTATATTTATGCGGAAGTTTAAAATAGGCCTACAATTTTATTGCGATTTTTTTTTTAACAAAAACTAGACCGTGCAAACAGAAATATTGATTTATTTATTTTACTTTTCATAAGAACATTCATACGGAAAATAGAAAAACAGATCTCAGTAACCGGATTATAAACCTAATCTAGATGTTGTTCACTTTTAGGAGGAAATCTACAGAGTTTTATACAGGAGGCCGCAGATCTTTCCTCTCGGGCAACATGCCTCATATCGACTGTGCTCATATTATATGTAGAGGGAAAGGACAAAGAAAAAGAAAGCACTCCAAGAAGAAGCAGCAAAATGTTGCAAAATTACTGGCCTGTTCAGGGTTTCAAGTGCAGGTTGGTTTTATCTGTAGGCTAATATTTATTCGTTAACTTAGTATTGAACTGCTAGCAAATGTAGTGGTAGCGCCCGTCTAACTTTACATTCGTGGAGAAATCAAAACAGAAAACTCACAGAAGAAATGTACTGAGGTAAAAATTCAAATTGTTTTTTTATTTATTTATAACACATGATTTAGTTTCACATTCTAGGTTGGTTGTTTATGTTTTTATGTTATGGTCATATGTGAAATAAATGTAATTTAGCGGTTGTCCTGTTTCTAAATTTTATTTGGGTACATAGGATGGCCTGGATGGGTGTAGGATTTCCCGGCCTGAAATTGTGTCCCAGTTCGGCCCTGGTCCCCAGGAATACAGTCCGCCGCCAGACCTCAAACCTCCAGCGACTTTCAGGTAAAATGACAGAAAATTAAGACATTTTCAACTGTTCCTATTTAGTGTATGAGCTAAAAAAAACATTTTTAAAAAACTGTTATATTAAAGCTATAACAAGGTAACATAAAAGAGTTTAAACGAAATATATTGTTTTTATTGATTTTTTTTTTTCATTTGCATTTACTGTATTTACCGGTCAAGCTAGCATTACAGTTTACTACAAAAACGTTGTTGTTTTTTTAATTGAAACAAAACTGTTAGTATTACTAACAATTTAGCTTGCCCCATGGCTAACTAATGAGTTTAAAAAAGTTAGCAGATGAGGGGGAAAAACGATTTATTACACCGTGAGTTTCCTGTAAATTATACCTTTTAGCCTTAAAGGCGTTCGGTGTAATGACTACACTGTACATATATTTTGTATCTGCTTCATACAAACTCTTCATTCAGGCTATATCATGCTCGTATATACCTACTGTATATAGTGATAGTGATATCGGGTTTGTGGTAGCTCTATTTTGATTTATGTAAGCTAGCAACAACAACAGGCTAACAAAAATGCATTACTTGAATTAACCTTGAACTTGAAACATAAAACCTATACATGGGTCTTTCTATCTGTCTGCTTTCCTGCTTATGTTTCTCTGTACTTGACTTTGTCCATCTCATTTTACATCTTTTGATTCCCAGATTAGGAAAAACTATTCCAAGATTGCCGTGGTAAGTTTGTTTGATTTATTATCTATCTAGTTATGTATCTATGTCATGGTCTCCCGGGTTTTTGGTGTTCTGTTCCATTTGTGTTAGGTTTGCCTTAGTCTTGTTTACTGTTTTTAATTCCGTTGGTTCATTCTGTCCTGTCACTTCCTGCTCCTTGTCACACCTGGTTTCTGTCTTATTGTTAGCCGCTCAGTGTACTTATACCCCTAGGTTTCTTTATTTCCCTGCCAGATCCATGTTGCTTCCCCCTGTGTCTTCCATGTAGTCTGTTACATTTATTAACAGACTACTTTACCGGCCTGCCTCCTGACTTTGTTGCTGCATTTAGCTCCTCACCATCCACAACTCGTGACATCTAGGCCCATGTTTTAATACATCATGCACATTAAGAAACAAAAATCTAGCTTTTGTTGTATCCATTAGTCATGCATGTGTCTTTATTGCCTTTTTTTCCAGAGATGGGAAAAGCATTGAAAGGCACACGGTTAAGAAACATCAAGATAAAGGTGCTGAGGAGGAATATCAATGGTTGTGTAAAGGTTCATTACCTTACACATAAAGACATCCCCAAGCCCAGCTCCCAACAAACAGGCCTTTTGGACTCCACACTTGTTCCATCAGAACAAGATGAAGCTAGTTCATCTTCTGAGACTGCATACAGTAAAGCAAAGAAGAGAGAGCTAAATGCCTGGGATGCAGGCAAGGAGGACATGCTCAAAGTTTCATTTGAAACTTCAGCACCAATCTCTTCCAAGTGTTCTGTCTGCCAACGGCATGCTGGTTATAGGTGCTTGGAGTGCAGCACCACGGCAGTCCTTGTGAAGCCTGTCTGAGATGGACTCACCACAATTCATTGCACGTCCCTGATAAATGGAATGTATGAACAACAGCATTCACTCACACATATACATATAGCACACTATTTGTAAATCTTGTTTTAGCACAATACTACAATTTGTGTTGTCTTGAATTACTCATTTCCAAAACTATTAGTTAAAGTTATCTTTCTTTCAGAATTCTTCCTATGAACCATCCTACCAGGATCTATTCCTGTATTTACCCGAGGGCTAAACCATGCTGTGTACAGGAAAGATATAAAAGTCATTGTCAACACAGGTTTGTCATTTTATAATGTTAAAAGTCATGTGTTTAATTTCCTTGACAAAAGAAGAGAGGCTGATGAAATGTTGAGCAATGACGTTCTCGTAGGAATTTCTCACACTTCTGATGTGCAATTTTCCAGTAATAAAACATATTAGGTTACTGGTGACACAGTGTCTGTGTTAATATACATTATAGTAATGATAATGGATTAGATTTATATAGCGCTTTTCAAGACACTCAAAGAGCTCTACATTGAATTCATTATTCTTTCACTCATTCATACTTGGTGATGGTAAGCTACTTGTGTAGCCAATGAGTGCAAATGGCCACTGCCATGCTGCCGTCTATAAATAAGATTGTCTATCATTATCAATAGACTATTTTATTGTATTCCTTGGTTATGTTTTTATGTATTTTTTTTGCAGGACGTCTCTGCACCATCCCTATAGATATGTGCGAGTGTGAACCTGAAGCCTGCACTCTTCTGCGGTATGGGCTCTGGCCAGCAACAGCTGAAAAGCCTCAAACTGCCTTCTCCATTTCATTACTGGAACTTTTTGTTTGTCTGTCACTGGAGTGTCAGGTTTCTGTTCAGGGTTTTTGCAAGACTTTGCGCTGGAGAAACAATCTGACTCTTACAGAGGTGAGTCAGATTGCAGAGGTAATTTTGAAGTCCCATATGTGATGCCAACATTTCAGATCTTGATATATCACAACGAAGAGTAAATCGTTACGAAAACATCTAGGATCTTACAGTTGTATGAAAGAAGATTGCTGATTTTGTATTTTTTATCGGAAATATATATATTTATAATTATATTTATAATTTGGTAATAATTTGGCTTTTAATGTTAATGATGTTTCAGTAACATTTTTGCTTACGCGGTTAATACCATAGGTTAACGCACTCTACAGAGCCCTGGTGGGAGAATCCATATCCCACTTTAGGCATCACCACTTCCGACAAAGGAGTTTGGTGGATATTTGCCCTCAGTTTGATGATGGGACCACGTGCCCAGCATGTCCAAAGGTGGGTTCTACTCTTAGCTTAGTTCATGTTAGATTACTTGATTGCAGTTCCCATGAAATGATCAAATTGAATCAATGTGAAGTGTTACATTTTGATATAACGGTAACAGTATATGTTCACCAGCCTGGTATGAGTATGAATGAGGGAATTTGTGCATCTTTTATCTTTTTTGTTGCACCAGATACAAACCCAAAATTACTCAAGTTATTGTTTCCTAGGTGGATGGAGATATGATAGTGACTCTGGATGCCAATTTTGGCCTTGTGAGGAAACAAAGCTCAGGGACAAGCCTAGTTGAGCCCTTACATGGGACCCGCATGTTTGTTGCTGAAAATAATGTACAGGAATATCTGCTTTCACATCCTGATAATTCCAAACCTCACGAGGTTAGTCACAGTTGTAGAATACTTTATTACAAACTTAAACTAATAGAAAAACACCTAAGTCTTCCCATAACCATCTACATTTTTCCTTATCCCCAGGACTGCAGTAACTTCAAGGCTGGCAACATGCTGAGATCACAAAAAAAAGAGAAAAAGCTTGATGTTACAGGAGTGTTTGGAGCCTCCTGTCGTCATGAAATCCCACTGATGTTTGTAAACATGAGCCAAGGAGAACGGCGAGTCTATGACATACTGTAATAGTAGTGTATTAACCTGTGATATGTGTATGGGCGATATTGCAACATACTACTAAATGAGCTCAGCATAGTGTATCAGAATTCCCATGTTTTGTGTTGTTATAGGTTAGCTTATCCCCTGTATGTCATTGATGAGCTTCTTCAAAGATGCACAAAGAAGAACATACACTTGTGGGTGGTCTATGATATTGCCTGTGTTGTTGCCTCACATTTGAACGTGAGTTCTTTTTTAAACTTCTGTGTAAAGTTTCAATATTTTCTAAAAGATCTTAAAGTTACAAATAAAAGCTCTGCCATACTGTGTTCAAACAGAAATCAGGTGAGGGTATACCTCCCAACATCTCCTTGGCTGTGCCGGCTTTTCACATTTATGGACACAAACTGCCCTGCCAGGTAATACCATTGGATTTAAACAGATGTCAGGATCTGTGGGAACACTTCATTCCCTCCTTGTTTAGCTTCCATTCTCCTGTCCACTGCACTGCTTAAATAAAGAAGAAAGGCCTGAAAGTAATCTTGAATCTAGCATTTTCCTGACGTTTTCTAAACTTGTTTCACAGCCGTGCTGTTGCGGACAATGTGAGAGGTTGTGTCAATCTATGTGATATTTTACGACTTTGCTTTAATCACAGATCAAGTACAGCACCAGACGGCTTAGTGGGTTTGGGCTTACTGATGGGGAAGGAATGGAGAGACTGTAGTCTTTCCTCCGAAGATTCGCCAGGGTCACAAAGGAGATGACTCCATCTCACCGGCTTGCTGACTGATGCACTTCTGGACTATGGACGGAGAAAATCTACTGACCTCGGTTAGCTTACCATTGTATGGCGATGTCATAAATCAGTGCTAGTAGTTTAACGCACTGTGCTTGTTGGTTTAAATTTTACACATTTTATATTTTCTGGAGTTTAGCTTGAACAAATTGTACTACGCAAGTAAATTCAAGTATTTCTTTGCAGCGTTGAACCTCCTGCAAAAACTGGACAAAGCAGAGAAACTATCAACTCTAGCTGAAGAAGACATTTCATCTGTCATCAGAGAGGCACCGGGTAAATTGCACACAAGAAGCAGGAGTAAAAAATAAAATTGTGTTAACGATCTTATAATTTTCCATTTAATTTACAACCATTTTGCACATAGTGGTATTATGTAGAATTGATCAGTAGGATGTTTTGTTTGTTTGTTTTTATTTGTTTGTTTTTTTAGTGTTGATCTCTGAGCATGGAAGAAAAGAGAGATAGAGCTGTCCCAACAGAAACCAAAACCAATACGTAAGCAACTGAAGTGAATGTTTTAACCATTGTTTTAAGCAAATGTAACTACAGTAATTACCCAAAAAATACCTGACAAAGTAAAAGAAAAAGAAATATAGCTGTAACATTTTCATCTGATCTCCAGACACTGTCTCTAAATGGAAAAGGGACTACATTAAGGAGTTGATAAAGTTCTACAATCTCAAGTAAGAATTCAGTGTCTTGTCTACTGATATTGTAATAACAAGGCACATTAGTGTAGGAAACTGTTAGCCTGGCATGCCAGACCTACATCAAGATGTTAGGTCTGGGAACTCTCCATTGACATACCTCAATCCGAGGGGCGGGATAAACGGTTACCTTTCAAAATCCCTCTGCACGCAATAGGATAACGCTACAACCAACCAGAGCAACGAACGGTTGTGGATGAGTGAGTCCCATGCGTTTTTCCACCAGCGGAGCTAATTGATATATAAAACTTTTGCCGTATCAGGTTGGTAAAACTCCGAACACATCTTCCTTTTTTAAAAATGACTTAAGTGACGTTCTCTTAACTCCAAGTCCTCCAGAGTCGCGGCCAAAGCCGATTCGAAAGACCGCTGCATCTTCATTGTTTTCAAGTAGCAGGGAAATCACCTATGGAAATCACGTGAAACGTCATGAACTGTGCCGTCATTGTGTTAAGCCCGCCCGCCGACTCTATACACGATGTGATTGGCCTGACCAGTTTTTGGTTTTTACAGCTCAAAAGCCTATGGAGAGTTGCTAGACCACACTGGCTGCGAAATAATTTTCGCTGCCGCTAGGGTGCGTCTAGATTTCTAGGCTAGGAAACTGTTGCAGTGGCCCTGTTCAGACCCAGTATTAACATGTGCTATCACTGATACAAAGTGGTCAGCCCTAAGTGTGTCTGACCTGGTATTTAAATGCATTCCAGTGTTTCCCCTACAGTGACTCAACTGTGGTGGCCTGCCACTGCTATATTGTTAGCACCACGCCTTTAAAAAGCACATGGACAATGTCAACATTTCTGAATTGAATCCTCTGTCAAATGCTGTTAGAATGCTGTTACGTGTGACCTGGGCAACTTCTGTGTGTGGTTTGGCCAGATCCAACCACATTGCGGTACACACTGATTATGTTTAGACCTGTATTTAAAGCTGTCCACTGTTCATGTTAATACCAGGTCAGAACTGGGCCATTGATGTTATGAATTCCACTATTATGTCATCTGCAATATTTGATACGGTCTAGCTTAGTAACTCTTTATGGTTGGCAACCACCAAATTTTCTGATATTCTTTTTGTAATACGCAGATCTGGGACTTGTGAGGCATACATGGGGGATGAAACAGAGTAAGTTACCCGTCTCCATATGTTGCTGATCTTTGATAGAATGTGTAAATGGTGTTTTGATAATATTCATGTACTACCTTTGTAGAACTGAGAACTCCCTGCTTAACATGGAGAAGAAACACCGCATTGAGACCAGATGAATCAGATTTGAACTTCCAGTGTACTCTTAAAAATGTTGACCAGGAGCTCAGATCCCAGCTGATCTGCAGAGCTGGAACTGAATCCAGAGAGAGAGCAGTACTCCTCCAACTGAAAAGAAAATATCCAGGTAAAGTGATGTGGACAAGCTGAACAGTTTCATGAATGTAGATACTATTAGAGAGACAATGTTTAGCACTTCTGGTTCTGTTAAAGTGACACACAAACATTTGGGCAAATGTGCTTCTTTTCCACCTCCCCTCGAGTTAAACAATTGAGTTTTACCTTTCCCCTGTTCATCCAGCCGTTCTCTGAGTCTGGAGACCCCATTTGTGGCTTTAGCTTAGCATGAATCTAATCCGATTCAATGATTCATGCTAAGCTAAAGCCACAAATGGGGTCTCCAGACTCAGAGAACGGCTGGATGAACAGGGGAAAGGTAAAACTCAATTGTTTAACTCGAGGGGAGGTGGAAAAGGAGCACATTTGCAAAAATTAAAGTTCCTTTAATGTTTACCAATAACCATAATAAATAACAAAAAGACTAACTGTGTTTTCTTTTTTCTGACTTTGCTTCAGATGGGCAGGGCATTGTTAAATTATATGCAAATATTGCTATGTATTTCACTACTGTATGGGATCATACACAAAATATGACAATATTTAAAGCTCAATAGCATTTTAAGACAATGACTTACAGTCATAAAACGACCTGTACATTGTTCATCTAGGTGTCAGGTATGTGACAGTAGTGAAATACATAGCAATATTTGCATATGAATTAACAGTTTATTGTCATAAATATCAAAAATCTAAAAGGTGTGCATCATTCATGAGACCTGGGTGAACAATGTACAGGTCGTTTTATGACTGTAAGTCATTGTCTTCAAATGCTATTGAAGTTGGAAACGTTTATGCCAATGTCGCATGTAATTTTGAGACGGTCCCTAAAATGCGAATATCAAACGTCCAACGTCAAACCAACTTCATGCCAGTGCAAAAGTGCGACAAAAAAAGCCCATTCAATTTAAGAATGCGCTTCAGGTGTCTTTCACTTATAACATACCCATGTCTTAATGCCAAAGACCGCACTATATATTTATATGACATTCCTAATTTAAAGTAAAATGTTATTTCTTCTGTCATCTCCATCTCTGCTGTAGCCCAGTCTATGCTATGGTACGGTTACAGTATTGGCCGCTGTGGCTTCCTCGACATAACTCGTGGCCACGACAAATAGATGTCGTTCTCTCAAAATATGAAGTCGTGGCCACGAGAAAAATAGATCGTTCCCTCAACATATGATTTCGAGGCTACGACTTTGCATCGCGTGGCCACGACATAATTAGATGTCGTTACCTCAACAAAATGATCTCGTGGCCACGACTTATAATCACGTTCTCACGACTTAATGGGTCATTCCTACTATTCGGTGCCATTTCAGCTTGGTAAATTTCTATAAAAAAAAGTAAAAATTTCCATGATTTAATAATTTTATCTGAAGAATGGCTTGTTACACTACAAGAAAAATATATTGGTCCAGCTCAGGATATGACTCTTTAATAATTTTGACCAAATTCTTCACACATGCAAAGGCCAAATGTCCACCTGTTACCGGACATTCTCATCTCAATTAATAAATGTTTTGAATTCACAATTATTTTAATATTTACATTTTCTAAGAGCTAACATGTCCCTCACTTTACCCTGCAAATGTAATTTAACTTAGTATTCATTAACAAGCATTATCTTGAAAAAAGTTGTTGTATTTTAAGGCACAGTGCTAATTTTAACACATTTCTTTTAGAATAAAAAGACATTTCAATGGAATTTTGCCCCATTTTAAAATTATTTCATTTTGCCATTTCATTCCCTAAAATTAACCACAAAAATATGCATAACATTTGTTGAACTTATTTTATTAACTTAAACCAACACAGAGGTAACAGGGAGGACAGAGGGGTAACAGGGTGGACAAAGGGGTAACAGGGTGGACATCACACCACTGAACAACAATAAATGTCATCAACTCATTTACCCTGGCACCCCCTGATGAAGAAAGACACATGTCCACATCAACATTCAAACTTAAACATTTTTTAGATAACTTAAAATTCACACTTTTTTGAATTTCATATGTTTACAGATAACAGTAATAGCAACAGTAAACTACTGAACAAACCAGCATCCCAGGTGTTTTTCTATAAAATCCCACACTGTCTTCTCTAGCTGGACGGACCTCTTGTTTAAAGGTTGTGGCTCTTTCATCAGGCACACAATCTGCTCATCCCTGTACCAGCTAATGTCCTCTCGTGGACTCGGCCAGAAGAACTTGTTGGTCCCATTCTTGTGCATGCATTTCACCCTCACATCTTCTTCAACCTCCTGGATGATTCCTGGGTAGGGTTTACCATCATAGTTGACAACGCACCACTGTCCAATGTTTTTTTTCATGATGACCTCAGGGCGTGATGGTTCTTCAATGCAGTGTGGGCTTTCTTCTCCTCCCAGGCTCACCTCCTTCAGCCCATAGCATGCACAGTCGAGGACACCTTTGTCTGCCTGACAAAGGCAAGTTATTTCCCGGTATTTGATTGTTCCTGTAGAGAAACTGATGACTTGGTGAATTTTCATTGTTCCTTTGACAGGCACAAGCGGGGGCACATCAATCATTTCATTGACTTTACTCTCAACATCATCTTCTCCCACAAAAAAAAGTTTCACAGAGGTGCCGATGTTCCTCAACTGGTGGAACATGGCCTCTGCGTTGGGGATATCTCCTCCATGGCGGACAATTTTGTCAGCTGATCTTTTAAGGGTACCCCCCCCAACACCATCTGGAGCCCCCTTTCCATGGCTGGCTTCAAAGAAGTTCCAGCTGATGTCTTTGAAGCCTTTCTTGAAAGGTTCTTTTGACAGTAGGTAAAAGTTTTGCTTTTGTTTGTACTGAGTAGCTGGGCCGTCACTGAAGACATGGAGGCGATTGATCAGAGGGTATCGCTCCCTCACCATATCTAACACAGGGCTGAGGTGGGCCCAGATAGCCGGGGGATCGTGCTGCCTGGAAGGTGAGATGGAGCAGAAAGACACTGGTGACTCTTCAGCTGCAGTGTACAGCACTCCAGTATGTAGTGTTGCTTGCTGGTGCGACCCTCCAAAATGGACTGATTGAATTTCTTGAGAATACTTACAGGAATAGTTCTCACTGAAATCTACATGTAGTAGACATTCATTGTCCTTCAAGTTTTCTCTCAGCTGTCTGTAGGCCTTGTACTGCCAACGGATATTAAAGATGTGCCGCCTAAATCTGAACAGCATGTCATGGAATTCACTTGCAAGTGCATCCTCTGTTGTCATCACAATTTTTTTCACAGTGATTGTTGACCTTTTTCCAGACTCATCTCCATCGTTCACTTTGGAATTGTCTTCCAGACACCATTGGGTAAGGGCTATCTCTGTGTTTGTGGCAGGTCTCAGCATTGTAAGTGTTGAGACGAGACAATCATTACATTCGCCATATGCACAGAGTTTAGATTTGGGATCGCACATTGTTGCATCTACCATCTCCTCTAGGTTTTTTGTTGCTAACAGACCTTGGTTGTACAGGGCGTTGGACATGAACTGTAAGTTTTCATGAGTTTTACACTGACAGGTTTCGCGATCAGCTTCTGTGGGCATCACAACCCAAAATGGTCTTAAGGTGCAGAAACAAGAGTAAGAGACCTGATGTTCATTTTCTGAAAGGAACTTCTGGTGCAGATTCTTCAGTGTGTCAGTTAGCAAACGTTTCTGTTTTTTCTTCTTCTTCTGAGTAACAGTTTGCTTTCGTCCTGTTGTCATCCGACTAACATCATCTCTTAAAAAGAACATCTTGACTTTTTGTTTGCATTCAGCAGGTAATCTGTTGGACTTCTTCCTTTTAAATGTCAACAGTTCTGCATTCAGCAGGTAATCTGTTGGACTTCTTCCTTTTAAATGTCAACAGTTCTCCATCTGGTCTGTGACCTCGCTTTTTTGAAAAGCCCAGTGTTGCCTGTGCAGCCCTCTGCAACCTGTATTTTTTTATTATTTTTCCAATTGTTGTTTTTGCAATAATTTGCTTCTCCCGTTCCTTCTTGGTGTGTTTGTATTTATTTCTGATTTCTTCGATTATTGATTCCTGCAACAACAATCTTTTCCTTATGGTGTTGTTAACTGTTTGATGCCGCAGCAGTGCATTCACTATAGAACGTGGTGATTTTTTCCCTCCTGCCAACCTCTGGCACCTTTTCTTGAATTTTTCTTTTTTTCTCTTTTCCTTCTCCAGCAAGGCCTTTAGTTGTTCAATCTCCTTCTGTAGCCTCCTTCTTCCCTGTCGGACATTTCTCCTTCCAACAACATATTGCCTATTACACAAGAAGCATATTGTCACAATTTACAATCACTACAACAGATAAATGGTTCTGTATACAACAATTTATAGGATACAAGGCCAATTATCACATTAAAGTAAGTTGTTCTTATACCTATTATTGTAAGATTTAATTTGCTTTACTATCCCTTTATTAGGCCACAAAATGTTTATCATTGTATTTTACAATTTTAAGTTTCTGGTTTTAGAGAACATATTATTTCACTCACTCTCACACACACGCACATCCCTCACACACAGACACACACACACACACACACACGTGTAACGGAGGCCAGCTAGTAGTTGCTGTGCGAGTAAACCTCACTCCTCTGATCTCAATAGGCGCTCTAGCGACAGATGCTAGAGGCTGCAGTCTTTAGCCTCCTTGTTAGAGCGCCTGACTCTCACGCCGGAGACCCAGGTTCGAGACCCGCTCAGAGCGGGGTGAGAAGGACCCGGGTGGAGGGGTTACATTGGTGCCGTGACCCGGATGGGAGTGAGGTTTAGGGGGGTGAGTGTAACGGAGGCCAGCTAGTTGTTGCTGTGCGAGTAAACCTCACTCCTCTGATCTCAATAGGCGCTCTAGCGACAGATGCTAGAGGCTGCAGTCTTTAGCCTCCTTGTTAGAGCGCCTGACTCTCACGCCGGAGACCCAGGTTCGAGACCCGCTCAGAGCGGGGTGAGAAGGACCCGGGTGGAGGGGTTACACACACACACTGTAGAGAAAAAATCATCTCAGGTAATTTAATTCCAGTTTCTACCTAACCAACAAAGCATTCAATAGTAAACTTTCTTTTAACCTTGAGGGCCCTGGCTGTGGGATATTTCTTGGTTCTGGGGGACTGTCTGAACTTGGGGGAGGAGTAGTCATCGACTCAGATGCTATCCCGGCTCTGGTACAATCTCTCTGCTTTTTCTTCTTTTCTTGCCATGTTTTTCTCTGTGCTCTCTTCTCTCTTTCACTGAGTTCTAACACTTTCCTCTTTCTTCCTTCCTCTCTGTCCTTTCTCCACCTTTCCTTCTCTTTATTGAGGTATATCTGCCTTTTTTCAGGGTCTGCATCACGACGTGCCCTGTAGCGTCGCTGCTTTTCTGCAGCAGACAACGGTGCCATTTCCTGACAAATACATGCATACCATTTAAGCTACTTTTTCTTGAAGGCATATAACAAATAAATGTATAATAGATTATTTATAATACCAATTCAAGCTTTAAACACTTATTTATTTAGCATTTACACCTACTCTGTTACAATATGTCCACCCTGTTACTGTGCAAAACAGTAACAGGGTGGACAGTAACAGGAGGGACATTTTATGCTAAAGTTAGCCATTGCTACTCATGTGATGAAAAACAAGCTAGTGCACAGTGATCACTGAGGAAGATTTTTAACCTGTTTTTAACCATATTTTCCAAATTAAAAACAATTATAAGTTTCCACTATAAATAGGCATAACAGGGTGGACATGTTATGCTTTACCACATCAGTGAATCATTCTTAAACATTGAAAAAAGGGTGAATTAAGGAGTGATACTTACTCTGCTTCTTGAAGAGAATTTGCCGCCAAAAAGTATTCAAATTCCTGAGAGTCATGTGATTAGAGTAACAGTCAAGGGGCGTGTTCAGAGGGATATTCCATCAGAGTAACAGGGGGGACATTCAATTCAGGGACACAACATATTTTAAAGACTTTAAGCATAAAAAATGTATTACTAACAAAAAATATATTTTGTTGAGGAATATTATAAATAAGAATATACAACAATATTGAAAAATTTCAAATTTATTAGATTTTTATTACTTATATTTGTGGCTGAAGTTGTGCAAGCTTACTTGGGGACATGGCAGTTTAGCCTACTTGCACTAACATCAGAGTAATTATTTATTTTATTAATTAATCCTGGGTACATTTATTGTGTTCTATGGTAAAGGGGGATTAACAATTTAAGATGATAATTTAGAAACAAGTGTTAGCCCATTTTTACTCAAAATATACCACATTATGTCATGAGGACTCAAATGGCACCGAATGCTAAGAATGACCCTAATATGACGTTCCCACAATATATTATCACGTTCCCACGACTTAATATCACGTTCCAACGAGTTTATATGTTGTGGCCACGACAAAAATAAGTGAACCGAACATGTCCCCTCCCGGTCACCGTAAAATTCAGGAGATGAGAGTAATACGTTTCTCGTGACCACATGTGTTTATCAAAATGAATCAAAGGTGTAAGGAAACTGTCGGTAAATCCCCAGTTTGATGAATCAAAGGTGTGAGGAAACTGTCGGTAAATCCCCAGTTTGATAAACTTTCCAGGGCTCCAGACTAACTTTTTTGCCTTGGTTGCACTGGTGTGCCTAACTTATTTATTTAGGTGCACCAGCACAAAATTTAGGTGCACTAAAATGTTTCCTCGTCTCGCGTCACCTTTAACGCCACAATTTCAAGGTCACCTTTTTATCACGCTCCATATACATTCATATATATTATGTAAATGCTTTTAAACAAGAATAATAATAATAATTGCTGTTTTTACATTGTTCAAGTTATGGCAGGGTATTGACACAAATTTCACAATTCGATTCAATATTGATTATTTTGGATATCAGGTACAATACATGGCAAATTTTCTCAAGGAAAACAAATCTCTTAACTAATGCTGTAAATTGGGAGTCAGTTGTAGCCCACTATGCTTCATTAGCCTACTATAATATTGATAATTGAAGGTACCTGATTTGTACACAAACACTTAAATTACACTTTTATTTATTTTTATAATAAAAGTTATATGAAATATAAACATTTAAATGGTGGCTGCATAAAAACTTGCCAGATTTTTTTCCTAACAACATGCATTAAATATTGAAAAACATAAAAAAAAAAATTATAATGAATATGCAATATGGTGCATATATTTGGCAAAATGCTCCTCCCTAGAGTTAATTTTTCTAGCTAGCTAACGAGTTTATGGTCACTGGATATGTTTTTTTTTCTAAGGTAAATGTGACGTTACATTACATTGTTTACAAGCGTTTTACTGACGTCTTTCCACGGTTGAAACACTGATTGAGCGATTCCATGTGAAAGATACGGATTTCGATAAGTTGTACTCTATCTTTTAGCACACTTTCAGATGCTCGTTCATGTTTATTTGGCGCTGTAACTGGTATTATTAAGGCGGAAGAGAAGATCATGTGCGCTCCGCTGCTGCTGCTTCTCTTGAGCAGAGCTGAGCCAGAGCGATCTCACGCCACAGCGTCAAAACACACTATTTATGTTTTTGAATTTCATAAGAAAATGGACCTAATTTGAAATCTGAGACTTTGTTTCATATCAATAGTAACAAAGCATAAAGATTATTGCGATTTATTGGATGGGATGCGCGCTACAATGTTCCGTTCATTCATCAACTGAAAACAGCATAGCCCAACGGTTCGTAAAAATGAGAATCGATTAAAATCGAGAAATCAATATTTTTCACCTAGCCCTAGTTCAAGTAGCCTACATTTTTAAAAGTTTCTTCGTCGTCTGTTTTCTTGCGTTTATTTAGCTGATGCTGCTGATTGCCGTAACTGATTCTCTGGTGCTCAGGTGACAGGTCGCGATTTATTTCAATCACACAGAACGGAGCATTTTAGTCCTAAAGGAATATCTGAACCACAGCCAATCAGAGGCAAAGACCCGCCCAATCTCTATCTCTGATTGGTTTAGACCACGATATGATCCAACCATGCGTGCAAGGAAAACAACATACTCGTTTGTTGATAGGCAGCGGATGCAATCATGCGAGAACGTTAGGTGCACTGGTGCGACCTAGGAAAAAAGTTTAGTCGCACCCGACCAAAATGGTCGCACTCTAGAGCCCTGACTCTATGACAATGATGGTTATATTTAGCAGTTAATCCGCGAATCACATGCGTGCCGAACCGCAGAACCGAATCTAGTGCGAATGCGATCCGTTCCACCCCTAGCGCGCTATCTCGTTAAATATCATTGCCAGAATCGTAGAAATGCAGGATTAAGATCGCGTGGGGGGTTGAATCGAGATCGCGATCTTTTAACGATTAATCGTGCAGCTCCAAGGGACAGACAAACAAAAACGGGGACTGTGCCCTGCAACCGGGGACGTTTGGTCACCCTATAGTGCTTCTCA
Source organism: Rhinichthys osculus (assembly GCA_029959095.1). NCBI lineage: Eukaryota > Metazoa > Chordata > Actinopteri > Cypriniformes > Leuciscidae > Rhinichthys > Rhinichthys osculus. The sequence continues at coordinate 41,967,653 of JARWKJ010000007.1, forward strand.
ATTCCGGTCCTGGGGACCCACAGCTCTGCACAGTTTGTATGTCTCCCTCTATTAACACACCTAATTCAGATCATCAGCTCATTAAGAAAGAGTTGCATGAACTGAACTGGGTGTGTCAGATAAAGGAGACATATAAAATGTGCAGAGCTGTGGGTCCCCAGGACCGGAATTGAGAAGCACTCCCCTATGTGATGATGTAGGCTAGGCTATGATAGGTATTTTGTAAATCACACACTATAAATATGATAGAGAAGCAGATAGAGATAGTGGCAGTAAAGTCAGATAATTTAATAAGCTGAAGAAACAATATATGATTATATTATTATTAGTCTAAGCTTTTTATATTTGTCTCTCTCTATCACACACACACACACCCTCTGTAGCCTACTACCACGTCCTTCTGCATCCATTTCCTCCCAACCCTTGACATTTAGCAGCCTGCCACCTGAGTCCCAACACACACGCACACACACACACACACACACACACACACACACACACAAACACACACACACACACACACACACACACACACACACACACACACACACACACACAGGAAATAGTCAAGCTAACACCAAAATACTAAGTTACAAGCTAGCTACAAGTAGTGACTGCCCAACAATTGATAATACAGCCTGCCCCTTGTGTAAAATTTGCAGGCCAATTTTATAGCAGTAATATTTGTTTTATTTCTACAATAGCATTCGTGTGTCAGTTGTAATCTAAGTCAGTGTTATGGAATATACTTTATTAAGTCTCAGTTCATAGCCGGGTGAACACCAGCCGGTGCAGTAAACACTGTCTAGCTAGCTGACTACGACTTCAGTACAGTAATATCAGTGCTCGAAGTGGGGCGGGGCACTTCTACATTTTACTCTTAAGCAGGGGCGGACTGGCCATCTGTGTGATCTGGAGTATCACAGAACGGCTGGTACTCCAGGACGGCCGGCGGGCCGGCCCACCACCCGCCACACACGCAGTCATCACCTCTCCATTATTTGTATTTTATTTTCAATGCAGATGTAATGGCATTGTACATTTTGTTGTTTTTTATTTGAAAACTGAGGCTTCATTAATAAACAAAACCCCAATTGTCATCATTGTTTTTGAGATATTACTTGCTGTGAATACCTTGTCTGATATAGGTTACAGTATTGTGGCATAGTATCAGGACATCCTAGTGGCTAGGGGCGAATGGCTGGATGATGGGCCTATTTGGGAGAAAGTCCAGGGCTGTTTTTTAGCCCCAGTCCGTCCCTGCTCTTAAGCGTACCTGCACTTTTCCTTGCGTAGGCCTACCGCTACTTCTCGCATACCCGGTACTCTACTGACAGAAAAAGCGTGACGGCCGTTTAACCCATGCACTGCACACATCTGTGGCGCGTTACGGCTGCGAAACGGCTACCGGAGCTGATAGCGGCCACCGCAAGCGTGAGTAGCGCGTATTTTTTTCGGCTTGCGTTAATCAGTGCATTCACACCGCGAGGAGGAGCGTCGCGTGAGCAGCAGTGAAGCGGGGGTTCGGCGCCGAGTATATTGTTGTGCTACTCACGACATTTAAAGTGAAAGCAAAACACACTTTTGATGTAGAAAATAAATGATTTCACACAAAAAGTGCCCAAAATGCACAGAATTTGCATGTCTTGTGTTTTAACAAGAACTGGAGTAGGCTAAAAGAAAATGAAGACTCAAAAATATTTATACAAGATTTAGCCATTTAAACTTGTCTTAATTGTTCAGTTTGGGTAAAACTATATGTTTTATTAATAAATAAAACGAGCAAACTAGTCAGAATATAAGCTTTCTTTTAGTTTATGTAATAGCCTACACAGACATGCCCAAATCAAACCCGAGTTTACTTTTTTTTTTATGTTTGCTGTCTTGTAAACGTATGACTGAAAAGACAATATTAGAGCTCTTTTCTTGGTTGTTTTTGTTGTTTACCCATGTAATTGTTGTATACCTCTCATCTTAACAAACTTCAAGAATCAAGTTTATTAATGACCAACTTCTAAAAAGAGAATGTTTCTTTGTAAATAAATGCGCGCACACACGCACGCACACACACGACTTGTTTAAATACATTTATGTTGTTAATAAATAACAATAAATTGTTGTTGTACCAGCAATATTTCCAAGTTTTGTTTTTCACTGTAGAAATTTCAAATGTCATGATTTGCCAATGCAATACCGGCACCTTTTCCCCTCCACTTCAAGCACTGAGTAATATAAAAGATCATTGCTCCTTCTCAACTCTCTGGTAATATTCTATTCACAAAATACAGCCAATAGTACACAAAAGCATTTTCTGTCTTTAACACGATTTTAGCTTTTCTTGTGCTTAGAGTTGACCGCCATTGAGAAAATGAAACAAATCGGCAAATCCAAATAACACCGGCAAGCTGCTTTCTGTATTTGTATAGAACTGAAATGATAGATATTTACTCCACAATAACAAAGATAACTGATGGATCCTTTATGGTACAACTACAGTGCAATGCATAGTAAATATAAGATAAAGTGAGAAGTAATAGTAGGCCTAAATAGTTTAGTGTATATGAAATAAACAAACAGTAGCGTATACAGCAAATAAAATAATCAAGAGTATAATAGCATAAGTAGCCTACAATAATATAATAATAAAATATTAATAATAGTTTATGTGTAATACTATAATAATAGCAGTATAATATGAAATATCAATAACAGAATATACACAATAAAAAATAATAAGTTAAATAGTGACTAGTGAATTGTACAATCATTTAACAGCATAACTATACTAGATTGATAATCGAAAGTGGTAGCTTAATATAATAATAATAGCAAATACAATGTAATATCAATTGCAGAATAATATAGACAATAATAAAAATAGTAAATGAAATAGTGACTAGTACCACCCGAAAACGACTACTTGTCATAAAAGTCGGTTTTAAGAAAATATAGATGAATACGATGGTTTATTTTTATTGTAAAAAAAAAAATATTAATTTAGTTCATTTGTATATGTACCCGCTGGGAAGAAAGCAGTTAAAGTTTTCACCTATGGTCGTGTTAGGATTAAATATAATTTATGAACACGATTATAAGGCCGTACGAAGTGCCTTTTGCGTACGTGCGGTTTCAGTTATTCTTATATTTATGCGCAGCGTAAGTTTAAAATACAATTTTATTGCGATTTTTTTTTTTACAAAAACTAGACAGTGCAAACAGAAATATTTATTTATTAGGTGTTCAAGCACGAAGTGCTGAAAACCTATTGTAATTGTACTGATTTTTATTATTAGGTGTTCAAGCACGAAGTGCTGAAAACCTATTGTAATTGTACTGATTTTTATTATTATTATTAGGTGTTCAAGCACGAAGTGCTGAAAACCTATTGTAATTGTACTGATTTTTATTATTATTATTAGGTGTTCAAGCACGAAGTGCTGAAAACCTATTGTAATTGTACTGATTTTTATTATTATTATTATTATTATTATTATTATTCTTCTGCCGTAAAACGCATCGTGCAGACCAAACCGTAAGAGCTAGAGACTTGAAACTTTGTCAGATGGTAGTACAAAAATCGAGGAGAGCTTATCAAATTATGAGCCCGATTGGCCCATAGGTGGCGCTATAGCAACCAATTGCGCAAAACTGCTCATAACTCCTAGACCGTAAGTCGTAGACTCAAGTGTCTTATATCATTGGAAAGCTGGACTCCTGACTTAAAAAACGTATATCTCCGATTTCATTTCCGTCATGATAGATTTTCCGCCATTTTGAATTTTGTCAAAAAACGAGTTTTGCGAACTAGTCCCTGGTTTTTCGCCCGATCGGAACCAAACCAGTGCACAAATGTTCTGTGGAGTCTGAATATAAATTATAATCGAAAAAAAGTTGAAATTTCGATTTTCGGTCGCTAGGGGGCGCAAAAAGAACGTTGTGGGAGGAGCCTATTTTACTAAAATGGCTATAACTCCAGAAGTAAATTAGGTAGGTTCACCAAACTTGACACACGTGTGTATGAGGACAGTTTGAGGTCACAGTAAAAAAATCGCGTCGATCTAACACTAGGTGGCGCTATAACATGAAAAAAACATATAAAGAGCTGACCGTTAGTCCGATTGACTTGAAAATTGGTATGCAGTGTCTTGGTCCAAGGCCCCATGTATGTCTATGAGGACATTGGCGTATCTCAAAAAACATGGCCGCCATCGACCAATGAAGTTTGAGCCCCAATGAGACGAGGTTAACGGAGGCCAATCGGAACGAAACTCGATGGGCATGTTTGACTCATGGCCCAAGAGGTCTGTAAGAGTTTTGAAAGAAATCGGCCACTAGTTGGCGCTAACGAGTTTTACGGCTCTGTAATCACGTGGTGTTGCACACATCCCCACAATATGCATATCATTTGATAGATCTCCTCATGGTGAACAACTTTGCCTCTAGAACCATTGCTGTCAATCAAATCGTTCATTAAATATTCACGAATATGTTAAAAACCTACTTTTGCGAACTAGTCCCTGGTTTTTCGCCCGATCGGAACCAGACCAGTCTAGGACAATTCTCTGGACTGTCTAGGTCAATAATTATCGAAAAAAAGTTGAACTTTTGCATTTTTCGTATGGCTATAATAGGGTCAATTAGAAAAGGGGCGTGTCAAAATATACTCAAAAGCCTATAAATCATAAATTAAAACTCAGAACTTGACAAAAATTGATGAGCATATGTGTCATACCATGGTGAAGAAGTATGCAAAGTTTCATGGAGATCGGACAATAGGTGGCGCTATAACTGTTGAAAAGCTTTAAAACCATGCATTTCCTATGGTAAATTGCCTTTATTGGCTGTAAATGGTCTTTTCCATCTATGATCGAAAAATTTTCATATCTTAATGTTTAAAACCAGTGCAGTACAATTATCTGGACTCTCTAGATCAATAATTATCAGAAAAGGTATAATTTCTTCATTTGAATGGCTATAATAGTGTAAATTGGATGGCTTTAACATTTTGGATGGCTATAACAGCCAATAAGTGGTATTTTACTGCCCCCTGCTGTCATTTCATCATACTACTCCCTAATATTGTTTTATAATTCATATTTAGACTTTTATAAAATCATTATTTCAACATTTACAATCACATTTTGTAAAAATGTATCTATTGGAGTATTATGGACTACATTTATTTATTACTATTTACAATTGTGTCACAGGAAGGCTGAAAACGAAAGTATAACGTTGGGCCACGCCCCCCAAGTACAAATTCACTCATAACTCGAAAACAGAAAGTCGCTGATGGTAAGGTTCTCTCGGGTTCTTGATCCAAAGCTATCGCCGCGGGGCTCGGGAACGCCAACATTTACAACATTTACAAATACTTTATTACAATCTTGTTAACATTAGTTAATGCACTGTGAACTAACATGAACTAACAATGAACAGCTGGATTTGTATTAACTAACGTTAACAAAGAGGAACAAAAACAGTAACAAATGTATTGCTCATGTTTAGTTCATGTTAATTAATACATTAAATAATGTTTAATAAATGAAACTTATTGTTGAGTGTTACCAACATTTTTAATCTTTTTTATCGGCTTTCAGCATTGGCTAACAAACAGCTTTCAACAAATGCTTAAGGCAATTTTTTTATTAGTTTTAATATAGTTTTATATTATTACATCACAAAGAAATATGTGAAATGCATGCTTATACACAATTAAAAGAGATTTTCACAATAACATATCCCATGTGTGTGTGTGTGTGTGTGTGTGTGTGTGTGTAAGCATATGTCTACATATGAATGCAAAAGCACTTGTGAAAACACTTTTTTAATAAGTACAGTGGCCAGCAGAGGGCAGTAGAAGACCACTTATTGGCTCACTTTCATTTTGACTCACTTGATTTTCACCAGTTTTCTGCACTAAAGCAAACCAGTTTTTCCATGTTAACTATTATAACACAATCATATTTTGTCAAAGTTTATCACTTCATTTTTATTGACACTTCACATTAATGCTAGCAATATGGTGCATCATGGTAAATCACAATAGAAACATGGTAAATCATTGTAAACAATACTATTACATGGTGTATCATGGCAAATCATGCTACAATCCTGCGGTAAATCATTCTAGAATGTGGTATATCATGGTAAATCATCCTATAACATGGTAAATCATGCTAGAATCATATTAAATCATACTAGAATATGTTCAATTGTGGTAAATCATGCTAGAACAGGATAAATCATGGCGAATCATACTAGAACTTGGTATATCATGGTAAACTATGGTAAATTATGCTAGATTCATGGTAAATCATACTGGAACATTGTAAATAATGAAAAATCACACTGAAATGTGGTATATCATGGTAAATCATGCTAAAACATGGTCTATTCTATCTATGATCTCAGTGGTTAAATGCTTGCTATATACAACTTAATGTCTTTTGATGCTTTTGTGCTTAACGGCCTTAAAGGCCTTAAATGCTTGAACACCGCTAAATGCTGCTTGCAGCTTTAATTATTATTATTATTATTATTATTCTTCTGCCGTAAAACGCATCGTGCAGACCAAACCGTAAGAGCTAGAGACTTGAAACTTTGTCAGATGGTAGTACAAAAATCGAGGAGAGCTTATCAAATTATGAGCCCGATTGGCCCATAGGTGGCGCTATAGCAACCAATTGCGCAAAACTGCTCATAACTCCTAGACCGTAAGTCGTAGACTCAAGTGTCTTATATCATTGGAAAGCTGGACTCCTGACTTAAAAAACGTATATCTCCGATTTCATTTCCGTCATGATAGATTTTCCGCCATTTTGAATTTTGTCAAAAAACGACTTTTGCGAACTAGTCCCTGGTTTTTCGCCCGATCGGAACCAAACCAGTGCACAAATGTTCTGTGGAGTCTGAATATAAATTATAATCGAAAAAAAGTTGAAATTTCGATTTTCGGTCGCTAGGGGGCGCAAAAAGAACGTTGTGGGAGGAGCCTATTTTACTAAAAGGGCTATAACTCCAGAAGTAAATTAGGTAGGTTCACCAAACTTGGTAAAGGTGTGCATACCTTCAATCTGAGGTCACAGTAAAAAAATCGCGACGATCAAACACTAGGTGGCGCTATAACATGAAAAAAACATATAAAGGACTGACCGTTAGTCCGATTGACTTGAAAATTGGTATGCAGTGTCTTGGTCCAAGGCCCCATGTATGTCTATGAGGACATTGGCGTATCTCAAAAAACATGGCCGCCATCGACCAATGAAGTTTGAGCCCCAATGAGACGAGGTTAACGGAGGCCAATCGGAACGAAACTCGATGGGCATGTTTGACTCATGGCCTAAGAGGTCTGTAAGAGTTTTGAACGAAATCGGCCACTAGTTGGCGCTAACGAGTTTTACGGCTCTGTAATCACGTGGTGTTGCACACATCCCCCCAAAATGCATATCATTTGATAGATCTCCTCATGGTGAACAACTTTGCCTCTAGAACCATTGCTGTCAATCAAATCGTTCATTAAATATTCACGAATATGTTAAAAACCTACTTTTGCGAACTAGTCCCTGGTTTTTTGCCAGATCAAAACCAGACCAGTCTAGGACAATTCTCTGGACTCTCTAGATCAATAATTATCAAAAAAAAGTTGAACTTTGCCCTTTGGTTCACTGTAACAGGGTCATTTAGAAAAGGGGCATGTCAAAATACACTCAAAAGCCTATAAATCATAAATGAAAACTCAGAACTTGACAAAAATTGATGAGTATATGTGTCATACCATGGTGAGGAAGCATGCAAAGTTTCATGGAGATCGGACCATAGGTGGCGCTATAACTGTTAAAAAGCTTTAAAACCATACATTTCCTATGGTAAATTGCCTGTATTGGCTGTAAATTGTCTTTTCCATCTATGATCGTATACTTTTCATATCATAATGTTTAAAACCAGTGCAGTACAATTCTCTGGACTCTCTAGATCAATAATGATCAGAAAAGGTATAACTTCTTAATTTGGATGGCTATAATAGGGTCACTTCAATATGTAGCATTGACCAAATGTCCCCAAAAACCTATATCTCTTCAATGAATGCTCAGATCTTCTTAAAAAAAAGGTCAGGACATATCACTCTAAACAAGCTTGACAAATTTTAGACAGATCGGACAAAATTTGCCTCTATAACAGTTAAAAAGTTGAAAATGATATGAATATAGTGGCATTTTAAGCCAATAAGTGGTGTTTTACTGCCCCCTGCTGTTTAAAATAGTAATTTTGTCATAATGCTGACTATCATTGTTCTATAATTCATTTTTAGAATTAACATAATCACTATTTTAACATTTACAATCACATTTAGTCAAAATTCATTGTCACATTGACAAATGTGAACCCTGAATGAGACAGTTTAATCTACAATAGAATGTGTGTGTGTGTAGTCCCATGTTTCTGAATAAATTCTGAATAATCTGATTAATAGCTTGCAAAGACATTAAATGCTTATAGACCATTAAAATATATTTTCATAATGACTTTGTGTGTGTGTGTGTGTGTGTGTGTGTGTGTGTGTGTGTGTGAAAAGCACCTGTGAAAACACTTTATTAATAAGTAGAATGGCCAGCAGAGGGCAGTAGAAGACCACTTATTGGCTCACTCTCATTTTGACACACTTGATTTTCAACAGTAAATCAAAGCACTAAAGCAAACCAGTTTTTCCATGTTAACTATTATAACACAATCATTTTTTGTCAGAGTTTATCACTTCATTTTTATTGGCACTTCACATCAATGCAGCAATGTGGTAAATCATGGTAAATCACGATATAAACATGGTAAATCATAGTAAAAAATACTATTACATGGTGTATCATGGCAAATCATGCTAGCAATGTGATGAATCATGGTAAATCATGCTACAATCCTGATAAATCATTCTAGAATGTGGTATATCATGGTAAATCATCCTATAACATGGTAAATCATGGTAAACTATGTTAAATCATGCTAGATTCATGGTAAATCATACTGGAACATGGTAGATCATGAAAAATCACACTAAATTTGGTATATTATGGTAAATCATGCTAAAACATGGTCTATTCCATCTATGATGTCAATGGTTAAATGCTTGCTACATAAAACTTAATGTCTTTTGATGCTTTTGTGCTTAACAGCCTTAAAGGCCTTAACTGCTTGAACACCGCTAAATGCTGCTTGCAGCTTTAATTATTATTATTATTATTATTATTCTTCTGCCGTAAAACGCATCGTGCAGACCAAACCGTAAGAGCTAGAGACTTGAAACTTTGTCAGATGGTAGTACAAAAATCGAGGAGAGCTTATCAAATTATGAGCCCGATTGGCCCATAGGTGGCGCTATAGCAACCAATTGCGCAAAACTGCTCATAACTCCTAGACCGTAAGTCGTAGACTCAAGTGTCTTATATCATTGGAAAGCTGGACTCCTGACTTAAAAAACGTATATCTCCGATTTCATTTCCGTCATGATAGATTTTCCGCCATTTTGAATTTTGTCAAAAAACAACTTTTGCAAACTAGTCCCTGGTTTTTCGCCCGATCGGAACCAAACCAGTGCACAAATGTTCTGTGGAGTCTGAATATAAATTATAATCGAAAAAAAGTTGAAATTTCGATTTTCGGTCGCTAGGGGGCGCAAAAAGAGCTTTGTGGGAGGAGCCTATTTTACTAAAATGGCTATAACTCCAGAAATAAATTAGGTAGGTTCACCAAACTTGGTACAGGTGTGCATACCTTCAATCTGAGGTCACAGTAAAAAAATCGCGACGATCGAACACTAGGTGGCGCTATAACATGAAAAAAACATATAAAGGACTGACCGTTAGTCCGATTGACTTGAAAATTGGTATGCAGTGTCTTGGTCCAAGGCCCCATGTATGTCTATGAGGACATTGGCGTATCTCAAAAAACATGGCCGCCATCGACCAATGAATTTGAGACGAGGTTAACAGAGGCCAATCGGAACGAAACTCGATGGGCATGTTTGACTCATGGCCTAAGAGGTCTGTAAGAGTTTTGAAAGAAATCGGCCACTAGTTGGCGCTAACGAGTTTTACGGCTCTGTAATCACGTGGTGTTGCACACATCCCCCCAAAATGCATATCATTTGATAGATCTCCTCATGGTAAACAACTTTGCCTCTAGAACCATTGCTGTCAATCAAATAATTCATTAAATATTCACGAATATGTTAAAAACCTACTTTTGCGAACTAGTCCCTGATTTTTCGCCCGATCAAAACCAGACCAGTCTAGGACAATTCTCTGGACTCTCTAGATCAATAATTATCAAAAAAAGTTGAACTTTGCCCTTTGGTTCACTGTAACAGGGTCATTTAGAAAAGGGGTGTGTCAAAATACACTCAAAAGCCTATAAATCATAAATGAAAACTCAGAACTTGACAAAAATTGATGAGTATATGTGTCATACCATGGTGAGGAAGCATGCAAAGTTTCATGGAGATTGGACCATAGGTGGCGCTATAACTGTTAAAAAGCTTTAAAACCATACATTTCCTATGGTAAATTGCCTGTATTGGCTGTAAATTGTCTTTTCCATCTATGATCGTATACTTTTCATATCATAATGTTTAAAACCAGTGCAGTACAATTCTCTGGACTCTCTAGATCAATAATGATCAGAAAAGGTATAACTTCTTAATTTGGATGGCTATAATAGGGTCACTTCAATATGTAGCCTTGACCAAATGTCCCCAAAAACCTATATCTCTTCAATGAATGCTCAGATCTTCTTAAAAAAAAGGTCAGGACATATCACTCTAAACAAGCTTGACAAATTTTAGACAGATCGGACAAAATTTGCCTCTATAACAGTTAAAAAGTTGAAAATGATATGAATATAGTGGCATTTTAAGCCAATAAGTGGTGTTTTACTGCCCCCTGCTGTTTAAAATAGTAATTTTGTCATAATGCTGACTATCATTGTTCTATAATTCATTTTTAGAATTAACATAATCACTATTTTAACATTTACAATCACATTTAGTCAAAATTCATTGTCACATTGACAAATGTGAATCCTGAATGAGACAGTTTAATCTACAATAGAATGTGTGTGTGTGTAGTCCCATGTTTCTGAATAAATTCTGAATAATCTGATTAATAGCTTGCAAAGACATTAAATGCTTATAGACCATTAAAATATATTTTCATAATGACTTTGTGTGTGTGTGTGTGTGTGTGTGTGTGTGTGTGTGTGTGTGTGTGTGTGTGAAAAGCACCTGTGAAAACACTTTATTAATAAGTAGAATGGCCAGCAGAGGGCAGTAGAAGACCACTTATTGGCTCACTCTCATTTTGACACGCTTGATTTTCAACAGTAAATCAAAGCACTAAAGCAAACCAGTTTTTCCATGTTAACTATTATAACACAATCATTTTTTGTCAGAGTTTATCACTTCATTTTTATTGGCACTTCACATCAATGCAGCAATGTGGTAAATCATGGTAAATCACGATATAAACATGGTAAATCATAGTAAAAAATACTATTACATGGTGTATCATGGCAAATCATGCTAGCAATGTGATGAATCATGGTAAATCATGCTACAATCCTGGTAAATCATTCTAGAATGTGGTATATCATGGTAAATCATCCTATAACATGGTAAATCATGGTAAACTATGTTTAATCATGCTAGATTCATGGTAAATCATACTGGAACATGGTAGATCATGAAAAATCACACTAAATTTGGTATATTATGGTAAATCATGCTAAAACATGGTCTATTCCATCTATGATGTCAATGGTTAAATGCTTGCTACATAAAACTTAATGCCTTTTGATGCTTTTGTGCTTAACGGCCTTAAAGGCCTTAACTGCTTGAACACCGCTAAATGCTGCTTGCAGCTTTAATTAGGGGTTCAAGCACGAAGTGCTGAAACCCTATTGTAATTGTAAGGATTTTTATTATTAGGTGTTCAAGCACGAAGTGCTGAAAACCTATTGTAATTGTACTGATTTTTATTATTATTATTATTATTATTATTATTATTATTCTTCTGCCGTAAAACGCATCGTGCAGACCAAACCGTAAGAGCTAGAGACTTGAAACTTTGTCAGATGGTAGTACAAAAATCGAGGAGAGCTTATCAAATTATGAGCCCGATTGGCCCATAGGTGGCGCTATAGCAACCAATTGCGCAAAACTGCTCATAACTCCTAGACCGTAAGTCGTAGACTCAAGTGTCTTATATCATTGGAAAGCTGGACTCCTGACTTAAAAAACGTATATCTCCGATTTCATTTCCGTCATGATAGATTTTCCGCCATTTTGAATTTTGTCAAAAAACGACTTTTGCAAACTAGTCCCTGGTTTTTCGCCCGATCGGAACCAAACCAGTGCACAAATGTTCTGTGGAGTCTGAATATAAATTATAATCGAAAAAAAGTTGAAATTTCGATTTTCGGTCGCTAGGGGGCGCAAAAAGAACTTTGTGGGAGGAGCCTATTTTACTAAAATGGCTATAACTCCAGAAGTAAATTAGGTAGGTTCACCAAACTTGGTACAGGTGTGCATACCTTCAATCCGAGGTCACAGTAAAAAAATCGCGACGATCGAACACTAGGTGGCGCTATAACATGAAAAAAAACATATAAAGGACTAACCGTTAGTCCGATTGACTTGAAAATTGGTATGCAGTGTCTTGGTCCAAGGCCCCATTTATGTCTATGAGGACATTGGCGTATCTCAAAAAACATGGCCGCCATCGACCAATGAATTTGAGACGAGGTTAACAGAGGCCAATCGGAACGAAACTCGATGGGCATGTTTGACTCATGGCCTAAGAGGTCTGTAAGAGTTTTGAAAGAAATCGGCCACTAGTTGGCGCTAACGAGTTTTACGGCTCTGTAATCACGTGGTGTTGCACACATCCCCCCAAAATGCATATCATTTGATAGATCTCCTCATGGTGAACAACTTTGCCTCTAGAACCATTGCTGTCAATCAAATCATTCATTAAACATTCACGAATATGTTAAAAACCTACTTTTGCGAACTAGTCCCTGACTTTTCGCCCGATCAAAACCAGACCAGTCTAGGACAATTCTCTGGACTCTCTAGATCAATAATTATCAAAAAAAAGTTGAACTTTGCCCTTTGGTTCACTGTAACAGGGTCATTTAGAAAAGGGGCGTGTCAAAATACACTCAAAAGCCTATAAATCATAAATGAAAACTCAGAACTTGACAAAAATTGATGAGTATATGTGTCATACCATGGTGAGGAAGCATGCAAAGTTTCATGGAGATCGGACCATAGTTGGCGCTATAACTGTTAAAAAGCTTTAAAACCATACATTTCCTATGGTAAATTGCCTGAATTGGCTGTAAATTGTCTTTTCCATCTATGATCGTATACTTTTCATATCATAATGTTTAAAACCAGTGCAGTACAATTCTCTGGACTCTCTAGATCAATAATGATCAGAAAAGGTATAACTTCTTAATTTGGATGGCTATAATAGGGTCACTTCAATATGTAGCCTTGACCAAATGTCCCCAAAAACCTATATCTCTTCAATGAATGCTCAGATCTTCTTAAAAAAAAGGTCAGGACATATCACTCTAAACAAGCTTGACAAATTTTAGACAGATCGGACAAAATTTGCCTCTATAACAGTTAAAAAGTTGAAAATGAAATGAATATAGTGGCATTTTAAGCCAATAAGTGGTGTTTTACTGCCCCCTGCTGTTTAAAATAGTAATTTTGTCATAATGCTGACTATCATTGTTCTATAATTCATTTTTAGAATTAACATAATCACTATTTTAACATTTAAAATCACATTTAGTCGAAATTCATTGTCACATTGACAAATGTGAACCCTGAATGAGACAGTTTAATCTACAATAGAATGTGTGTGTGTGTGTAGTCCCATGTTTCTGAATAAATTCTGAATAATCTGATTAATAGCTTGCAAAGACATTAAATGCTTATAGACCATTAAAATATATTTTCATAATGACTTTGTGTGTGTGTGTGTGTGTGTGTGTGTGTGTGTGTGTGTGTGTGTGTGTGTGTGAAAAGCACCTGTGAAAACACTTTATTAATAAGTAGAATGGCCAGCAGAGGGCAGTAGAAGACCACTTATTGGCTCACTCTCATTTTGACACACTTGATTTTCAACAGTAAATCAAAGCACTAAAGCAAACCAGTTTTTCCATGTTAACTATTATAACACAATCATTTTTTGTCAGAGTTTATCACTTCATTTTTATTGGCACTTCACATCAATGCAGCAATGTGGTAAATCATGGTAAATCACGATATAAACATGGTAAATCATAGTAAAAAATACTATTACATGGTTTATCATGGCAAATCATGCTAGCAATGTGATGAATCATGGTAAATCATGCTACAATCCTGGTAAATCATTCTAGAATGTGATATATCATGGTAAATCATCCTATAACATGTTAATCATGGTAAACTATGTTAAATCATGCTAGATTCATGGTAAATCATACTGGAACATGGTAGATCATGAAAAATCACACTAAATTTGGTATATTATGGTAAATCATGCTAAAACATGGTCTATTCCATCTATGATGTCAATGGTTAAATGCTTGCTACATAAAACTTAATGTCTTTTGATGCTTTTGTGCTTAACGGCCTTAAAGGCCTTAACTGCTTGAACACCGCTAAATGCTGCTTGCAGCTTTAATTATTAGGTGTTCAAGCACGAAGTGCTGAAAACCTATTGTAATTGTAAGGATTTTTATTATTATTATTATTATTTTCCCCTAAAACGCATCGTGCAGCCCAAACCGTAAGTGCTGGAGCTCTGAAACTTTGCCAGTAGGTAGTACAAAAATCGAGGAGAGGTTATCAAATTATGAGCCCGATTGGCCCATAGGTGGCGCTATAGCGCAAAAAAAACAAAAAAATGGCACTATTTTCCTTAAATCTCAATAACCCTTTGTCCCAGCCTCAAGTGTCTTATATCATTGGAATCCTTGGCTCAAGCCGAACAAAAAAGGCCTCAAGGATTTCATTTCCGGTATGCAAATTTTTTCGCTATTTCCGGTTTTGTCCAAAACCTACTTTTGCGAACTAGTCCTAGGTTTTTTGCCCGATCAGAACCAAACCAGTGCAGAAATGTTCTCTGGTGTCTGAATATCAATAATTATTGAAAAAAAATTGAAATTTCGATTCACTGTCACTAAGGGGCGTAAAAACGTTCGCAGGAGGCGGAGCCTATTTTACTAAAATGGCTATAACTCGTGAACGAAATGAGATATTTTTACCAAACTCGGTACAGCTATGTATGAGCTCAATTTGAGGTCACAGTAAAAAAATCGCGAAGATCGAACACTAGGTGGCGCTATAACATTAAAAAAACATAAAAGGGGGTGTGGCCACCTGACCGTTAGTCCGATTGACTCGAAATTTTGTATGCAGTGTCTTGGTCCAAGGTACCATGTATGTATAAAAGGATATTGGCGTATCTCAAAAAACATGGCCACCATCGACCAATGAAGTTTAAGCACCTATGAGACAAGGTTAACGAAGGCCAATCGGAACTAAACTCGATGGGCATGTTCATCTCATGGCCCAAGAGGTCTGTAAGAGTTTTGAAAGAAATCGGCCACTAGTTGGCGCTAACAAGTTTTACGGCTCTGTAATCACGTGGTGTTGCACACATCCCCCCAAAATGCATATCATTTGATAGATCTCCTCATGGTGAACAACTTTGCCTCTAGAACCATTGCTGTCAATCAAATTGTTCATTAAATATTCACGAATATGTTAAAAACCTACTTTTGCAAACTAGTCCCTGGTTTTTTGCCCGATCGGAACCAGACCAGTGTAGGACAATTCTCTGGACTCTCTAGATCAATAATTATTGAAAAAAAGTTGAAATTTGCCATTTGGTTTATTATAACAGGATCATTTATAAAAAGGGGCGTGTCAAAACACACTCAAAAGCCTATAAATCATAAATAAAAACTCAGAACTTCACAAAAATTGATGAGCATATGTGTCATACCATGGTGAGGAAGCATGCAAAGTTTCATGGAGATCGGACCATAGGTGGCGCTATAACTGTTAAAAAGCTTTAAAACCATATATTTCCTATGGTAAATTGCCTGTATTGGCTGTAAATGGTGTTTTCCATCTATTATGTCAGTGGTTAAATGTATGCTAAATAAAATTAATGTCTTAAATGCTTTTGTGTTTAACGGCCTTAAAGGCCTTAACTGCTTGAACACCGCTAAATGCTGCTTGCAGCTTTAATTATTATTATTATTCTCCCCTAAAACGCATCGTGCAGCCCAAACCGTAAATGCTGGAGCTCTGAAACTTTGTCAGATGGTAGTACAAAAATCGAGGAGAGGTTATCAAATTATGAGCCCGATTGGCCCATAGGTGGCGCTATAACAATCAATTGCGCGAAATGGCTCATAACTCCTAGGCCGTATGTCGTAGACTCAAGTGTCTTATATCATTGGAAAGCTGAATGGATACTGAAAAAAATGTATATTTCCGATTTCATTTCCGGTATGCAAATTTTTCCGCCATTTTGAATTTTGTTGAAAAACGACTTTTGCGAACTAGTCCCTGGTTTTTCGCCCGATCGGAACCAAACCAGTGCAGAAATGTTCTCTGGAGTCTGAATATCAATAATTATCAAAAAAAAGTTGACATTTCGATTTCCGGTTGCTAGGGGGCGCAAAATGATCGTTGTGGGAGGAGCCTATTTTACTAAAATGGCTATAACTCAAGAAGTAAATGAGATACCTTCACCAAACTTGACACACATGTGTATGAGGACAGTTTGGGGTCACAGTAAAAAAACCGCGTCGATCTAACACTAGGTGGCGCTATAACATTAAAAAAACATAAAAGGGGGTGTGGCCACCTGATCGTTAGTCCGATTGACTTGAAATTTGGTATGCAGTGTCTTGGACCAAGGCCCCATGTACGTGTATGAGGACATTGGCGTATCTCAAAAAACATGGCCGCCATCGGCCAATGAAGTTTGAGCACCTATGAGACGAGGTTAACGAAGGCTGATCGGAACGAAACTCGATGGGCATGTTCGACTCATGGCCCAAGAGGTCTGTAAGAGTTTTGAAAAAAATCGGCCACTAGTTGGCGCTAACGAGTTCTACGGCTCTGTAATCACGTGGTGTTGCACACATCCCCAAAATATGCATATCAGTTGATAGATCTCCTCATGTTGAACAACTTTGCCTCTAGAACCATTGCTGTCAATCTAATCGTTCATTAAATATTCACAAAAATGTTAAAAACCTACTTTTGCGAACTAGTCCTAGGTTTTTCGCCCGATCGGAACCAGACCAGTCTAGGACAATTCTCTGGACTCTCTAGATTAATAATTATCAAAAAAAAGTTGAACTTTGCCCTTTGGTTCACTATAACAGGGTCATTTAGAAAATGGGCGTGGCAAAATACACTCAAAAGCCTATAAATCATAAATAAAAACTCAGAACTTTACAAAAATTGGTGAGCATATGTGGCATAACATCATTAACAAGCATGCAAAGTTTCATGGAGATCGGACAATAGCTGGCGCTATAACTGTTAAAAATCTTAAAAACCATGTATTCCCTATGGTAAATTGCCATTATTGACTGTAAATGGTTTGTTCCCATCTAAGATCATATAAATTTAATATAATAACGTTCAAAACTAGTGCAGTACAATTCTCTGGACTCTCTAGAGCAATAATTATCAGAAAAGGTTGAACTTCTGCATTTTGATGGCTATAATAGGGTCACTTCAATGTATAGCCTTGACTGAGCGTCCCCGAAAGCCTATATCTCTTCATTGAATGCTCAGATGTTATTAAAAACAAGTCTGAACATGTGGGCCATGACTCTAAATAATCATGAAAATTTTCGGACAGATTGGACAAAATATGCCTGTATAACAGTTAAAAAGGTGAACATTATATGAACATAATGGGCTATTAAGCCAATAAGTGGTATTTTACTGCCCCCTGCTGTTTAAAAAAAGTCATTTTGTCACACTACTCAACTATAATTAATATTTAGACTTTATAAATTCACTATTTTAACATTTACAAAAACATTTAGTCAAAAATCATCTATTGAAGTGACAATTGAGTCACATTGGATCCTGAAGTTCCAAATGTCTCTATCTACAACAGAATGAGTGTGTGTAGATTAAATGATATGAAAAACATGGCATATTGTATAAGTAGGCTGTAATAGCACTGTTGTCCACTAGATGGAGCAGCAGCATTACACATTTCTAATCTTTTTATCAGCTTTCAGCATTGGCTAGAAACATGGTAAATCATAGTAAAAAAGGTAAATCATGCTAGAATCCTGGTAAATTATTCTAGAATGTGCTATATCATGGTAAATCATCCTAGACAGGGCCTGAAATTAACACCCGACCACCTGCCAAATGCGGGTGAATTTTGCTATTGGCGGGTAACACTGTCAATCTACCTGCCACATTGGCAGGTAGCCAATGAGAATTGAGTGATTCATTAGGTTTTTTTTTTACGTTTTCATTTTCATTGCGTTGGACCTTAGCTATAATGTGGCGGCACATTACTGGGGTAAAAAGGCCAGCTGAAACAAACAACCAACAAAAAGATGAGGATGAGTCAAAGAAAAGTAAAATAAGACATTTTAATACAAAGTGGTCAATTGGAGACAACGGCAAGGTTCGTGAGCGGCTGATTTATGACAGCGACTGTTGTTTCGTAACGTTCATGCGATCAGAAAGAAGATGAGGCCCTTTTCTGACTACGTTTGGATGTGCCAGTATTGAACTGTTGGTGAGATGGGATGAGATAATGTAACGCTGACGTAGGCTCCAGAACAATGACAGTTGCACAGATGTGTGCGTGTGCAACTGTAGTACATGTTGGGAGTTGGGAACCGGTGAGAAAATGTCCGGTACCCGGTAACTTTACCAATAATAATATTAATTTAGTTCTGCTTAACGGTTCCTGAACGCTGTAACTAAAAGCTGTCAGGACCTAACTGTCTACGTGACTAAATCAGCCATCAACACAGCCGCGGGTGATTTGTTTACATACGAGCTGCGGTAGGTCTATAGATCTGTTGTGCATGTGTGTGTCAAAATCAATGAATAAAAAGATTTTTTTAAAATGTATATTCTAAGAGTTATTATTACTTATATTGATTTCGTTAATAACTTGACAGCACTTAAATGTGTACAAGTTAAAGAACAATATTGTGAAATTCCCGTTTTTCACCTTTAGGCTATGAGCCAAAAAAAAAAAAAAAGGCTGGTAAAAAGTCTCTGTGGCAGGTGAATTTTTATATCCACCTGCCACAGTGGCTGGTGGCCAAAAAAGTTAACTTCAGGCCCTGATCCTAGAACATGGTATATCAAGGTAAACTATGGAAAATCATACTGGAACATGGTAAATCATACTGGAACATGGTAAATCATGAAAAATCACACTGAAATGTAGTATATCATGGTAAATCATGCTTACTACATAAAGCTTAATGTCTTTTGATGCTTTTGTGCTTAACGGCCTTAAAAGGCCTTAACTGCTTGAACCCCGCTAAATGCTGCTATGCAGCTTTAATTAGGTGTTCAAGCACGAAGTGCTGAAAACCTATTGTATTTGTACTGATTTTTATTATTATTATTAGGTGTTCAAGCACGAAGTGCTGAAAACCTATTGTAATTGTACTGATTTTTATTATTATTATTATTATTATTATTCTTCTGCCGTAAAACGCATCGTGCAGACCAAACCGTAAGAGCTAGAGACTTGAAACTTTGTCAGATGGTAGTACAAAAATCGAGGAGAGCTTATCAAATTATGAGCCCGATTGGCCCATAGGTGGCGCTATAGCAACCAATTGCGCAAAACTGCTCATAACTCCTAGACCGTAAGTCGTAGACTCAAGTGTCTTATATCATTGGAAAGCTGGACTCCTGACTTAAAAAACGTATATCTCCGATTTCATTTCCGTTATGATAGATTTTCCGCCATTTTGAATTTTGTCAAAAAACGACTTTTGCAAACTAGTCCCTGGTTTTTCGCCCGATCGGAACCAAACCAGTGCACAAATGTTCTGTGGAGTCTGAATATAAATTATAATCGAAAAAAAGTTGAAATTTAGATTTTCGGTCGCTAGGGGGCGCAAAAAGAACGTTGTGGGAGGAGCCTATTTTACTAAAATGGCTATAACTCCAGAAGTAAATTAGGTAGGTTCACCAAACTTGGTAAAGGTGTGCATAACTTCAATCTGAGGTCACAGTAAAAAAATCGCGACGATCGAACACTAGGTGGCGCTATAACATGAAAAAAACATATAAAGGACTGACCGTTAGTCCGATTGACTTGAAAATTGGTATGCAGTGTCTTGGTCCAAGGCCCCATGTATGTGTAAGAGGACATTGGCGCATCTCAAAAAACATGGCCGCCATCGACCAATGAAGTTGAGACGAGGTTAACGGAGGCCAATCGGAACGAAACTCGATGGGCATGTTTGACTCATGGCCTAACAGGTCTGTAAGAGTTTTGTAAGAAATCGGCCACTAGTTGGCGCTAACGAGTTTTACGGCTCTGTAATCATGTGGTGTTGCACACATCCCCCCAAAATGCATATCATTTGATAGATCTCCTCATGGTGAACAACTTTGCCTCTAGAACCATTGCTGTCAATCAAATCGTTCATTAAATATTCAAGAATATGTTAAAAACCTACTTTTGCGAACTAGTCCCTGGTTTTTCGCCCGATCAAAACCAGACCAGTCTAGGACAATTCTCTGGACTCTCTAGATCAATAATTATCAAAAAAAAGTTGAACTTTGCCCTTTGGTTCACTGTAACAGGGTCATTTAGAAAAGGGGCGTGTCAAAATACACTCAAAAGCCTATAAATCATAAATGAAAACTCAGAACTTGACAAAAATTGATGAGTATACGTGTCATACCATGGTGAGGAAGCATGCGAAGTTTCATGGAGATCGGACCATAGGTGGCGCTATAACTGTTAAAAAGCTTTAAAACCATACATTTCCTATGGTAAATTGCCTGTATTGGCTGTAAATTTTCTTTTCCATCTATGATCGTATACTTTTCATATCATAATGTTTAAAACCAGTGCAGTACAATTCTCTGGACTCTCTAGATCAATAATGATCAGAAAAGGTATAACTTCTTAATTTGGATGGCTATAATAGGGTCACTTCAATATGTAGCCTTGACCAAATGTCCCCAAAAACCTATATCTCTTCAATGAATGCTCAGATCTTCTTAAAAAAAAAGGTCAGGACATATCACTCTAAACAAGCTTGACAAATTTTAGACAGATCGGACAAAATTTGCCTCTATAACAGTTAAAAACTTGAAAATGATATGAATATAGTGGCATTTTAAGCCAATAAGTGGTGTTTTACTGCCCCCTGCTGTTTAAAATAGTAATTTTGTCATAATGCTGACTATCATTGTTCTATAATTCATTTTTAGAATTAACATAATCACTATTTTAACATTTACAATCACATTTAGTCAAAATTCATTGTCACATTGACAAATGTGAACCCTGAATGAGACAGTTTAATCTACAATAGAATGTGTGTGTGTGTGTGTAGTCCCATGTTTCTGAATAAATTCTGAATAATCTGATTAATAGCTTGCAAAGACATTAAATGCTTATAGACCATTAAAATATATTTTCATAATGACTTTGTGTGTGTGTGTGTGTGTGTGTGAAAAGCACCTGTGAAAACACTTTATTAATAAGTAGAATGGCCAGCAGAGGGCAGTAGAAGACCACTTATTGGCTCACTCTCATTTTGACACACTTGATTTTCAACGGTAAATCAAAGCACTAAAGCAAACCAGTTTTTCCATGTTAACTATTATAACACAATCATTTTTTGTCAGAGTTTATCACTTCATTTTTATTGGCACTTCACATCAATGCAGCAATGTGGTAAATCATGGTAAATCACGATATAAACATGGTAAATCATAGTAAAAAATACTATTACATGGTGTATCATGGCAAATCATGCTAGCAATGTGATGAATCATGGTAAATCATGCTACAATCCTGGTAAATCATTCTAGAATGTGGTATATCATGGTAAATCATCCTATAACATGGTAAATCATGGTAAACTATGTTAAATCATGCTAGATTCATGGTAAATCATACTGGAACATGGTAGATCATGAAAAATCACACTAAATTTGGTATATTATGGTAAATCATGCTAAAACATGGTCTATTCCATCTATGATGTCAATGGTTAAATGCTTGCTACATAAAACTTAATGTCTTTTGATGCTTTTGTGCTTAACGGCCTTAAAGGCCTTAACTGCTTGAACACCGCTAAATGCTGCTTGCAGCTTTAATTAGGTGTTCAAGCACGAAGTGCTGAAAACCTATTGTATTTGTACTGATTTTTATTATTATTATTATTATTATTCTTCTGCCGTAAAACGCATCGTGCAGAACAAACCGTAAGGGCTGGAGCTCTGAAACTTTGTCAGATGGTAGTACAAAAATCGAGGAGAGCCTCAGAAAGTATGACCCCGATTGGCCTATAGGTGGCGCTACAGCAATCAATTGCGCGAAACTGCTCATAACTCCTAAACCGTATGTCGTAGACTCAAGTGTCTTATATCATTGGAAAGCTGGAGGCCTGACGTAAAAAACGTATATCTCCGATTTCATTTCCGGTATGCAAATTTTTCCGCCATTTTGA
Organism: Rhinichthys osculus; assembly: GCA_029959095.1. Taxonomy (NCBI): domain Eukaryota; kingdom Metazoa; phylum Chordata; class Actinopteri; order Cypriniformes; family Leuciscidae; genus Rhinichthys; species Rhinichthys osculus. Next base: position 41,990,429 of record JARWKJ010000007.1, read on the forward strand.
ATTTTGTCAAAAACCTACTTTTGCGAACTAGTCCCTGGTTTTTCGCCCGATCAAAACCAAACAAATGCATACATGTTGTCTGAAGTCTGAATATCAATAATCATTGAAAAAAAGTTGAATTTTCGATTCACGGTCGCTAGGGGGCGCAAAATGATCGTTGTGGGAGGAGCCTATTTTACTAAAATGGCTATAACTCGAGAAGTAAATGAGATATCTTCACCAATCTCAAGAGACATGTGTATGAGGACAGTCTGAGGTCACAGTAAAAAAACCGCGTCGATCTAACACTAGGTGGCGCTATAACATTAAATAAACATAAAAAGGGCTATGACCACCTGACCGTTAGTCTGATTGACTTGAAAATTGGTATGCAGTGTCTTGGTCCAAGGTGCCATGAATGTGTATGAGGAAATTGGCATAACTCAAAAAACATGGCCGCCATCGGCCAATGAATTTGAGCACCTATTAGACAAGGTTAACGGAGGCCAATCGGAACGAAACTCGATGGGCATGTTTGACTCATGGCCCAAGAGGTCTGTAAGAGTTTTGAAAGAAATTGGCCACTAGTTGGCGCTAACAAGTTTTATGGCTCTGTAATCACGTGGTGTTGCACACATCCCCAAAATATGCATATCATTTGATAGATCTCCTCAGGCTGAACAACTTTGCCTCTAGAACCATTGCTGTCAATCAAATCGTTCATTAAATATTCACGAATATGTTAAAAACCTACTTTTGCGAACTAGTCCCTGGATTTTTGCCCGATCAGAACCAGACCAGTCTAGGGCAATTCTCTGGACTCTCTAGACCAATAATCATTGAAAAAAAGTTGAACTTTTGCATTTTTCGTATGGCTATAACAGGGTCATTTAGAAAAGGGGCGTGTCAAATACACACAAAAGCCTATAAATCATAAATAAAAACTCAGAACTTGACAAAAAATGATGAGCATATGTGTCATACCATGGTAAAGAAGCATGCAAAGTTTCATGGAGATCGGACAATAGGTGGCGCTATAACTGTTGAAAAGCTTTAAAACCATGCATTTCCTATGGTAAATTGCCTGTATTGGCTGTAAATGGCCTTTTCCATCTATGATCATAAAATCTTAATGTTTAAAACCGGTGCAGTACAATTCTCTGGACTCTCTACATCAATAATTATCAGAAAAGGTTGAACTTCTTCATTTGAATGGCTATAATAGTGTAAATTGGATGGCTGTAACATTTTGGATGGCTATAACAGCCAATAAGTGGTATTTTACTGCCCCCTGCTGTCATTTCATCATACTACTCCCTAATATTGTTATATATAATTGAAATGTAGACTTTATTAAATCATTATTTTAACATTTACAATCACATTTTGTCCAAATTCATCTATTGGAGTATTATGGACTGCATTTATTTATTTTATTTATTACTATTTACAATTGTGTCACAGGAAGGCTAAAATACGAAAGTATAAAGTTGGGCCACGCCCCCCAAGTACAAATTCACTCATAACTCGAAAACAGAAAGTCTCTGCACGCTAGGTAAGGTTCTCTCGGGGTTCTTGATCCAAATCTATCGTCGCGGAGCTCGGGAACGCCCCCCGCGACGAATTCTTAGTTAATGTTAACTAATGTAGTTAACATTAACTAAGAATGAACAATACTCCTTCAGCATTTGTTAATCTTTGTTAATGTTAATTTCAACATTTACAAATACTTTATTAAAATCTTGTTAACATTAGTTAATGCACTGTGAACTAACATGAACTAACAATGAACAGCTGGATTTGTATTAACTAATGTTAACAAAGATGAACAAAAACAGTAACAAATGTATTGCTCATGGTTCATGTTAATTAATACATTAACTACTGTTTAATAAATGAACCTTATTGTAAAGTGTTACCGACATTTTTAATCTTTTTTTATCAGCTTTCAGCATTGGCTAACAAACAAACGCTTAAAGCTATTTTTTTATTAGTTTTAATATAGTTTTATATTATTACATCACAAAGAAATATGTTAAATGCATGCTTATACACCATTAAAAGAGATTTTCACAATAACATATCCCGTGTGTGTGTGTGTAAGCATATGTCTACATATGATTGCAAAAGCACTTGTGTGACCAGCAGAGGGCAGTAGAAGACCACTTATTGGCTCACTTTCATTTTGACACACTTGATTAGGGATGGGAATTGATAAGAATTTAACAATTCCGATTCCATTATCGATATTGCTTATCGATTCGATTCCTTATCGATTCTTATTGGGTGAGGGAATAAGTACAAATTTGTTTGTTTGTATTAACTTATTGAACTTATAACTTATTTTGTTTGTTAATTATTATTAACTCGCTGACACAGCACAGAGTATTAGGGGTGTGAACCTACAATGGTCTCACGGTTCGGTTCGATTACGATTATCATGTTATCGATTCAGTTCAATTTGATATCTCGATGCATCTACATGCACTGCATCCTCAATTTTACTTCAAAAGTTATGTGTGTGTGCGTGCGCGTGTTCACCCGTTCGTGAAGTCGCAGTGACAGAAACAGTGACATTCCAGTTTAAGTTGTGTGTGCGCGCGCGCGCGTCTCATATGAGTATGTGCCTGGAGAGTTTTGCGCATCTCGTGTGTGTAGAGTTTGCATGTATGCGTGAGCGACTTTAGGTGTGTCGTTGTGCATTTCATATGTATTTGTTTGAGCATTCAGCAGTATACATGTATGTTTGACTACTTAGTATACGTGTATATGCAAGTGTTTCATATTTGTGTGCGTGAATGAAGTTTGATTTAAGTCCTAGACGGCACCTCATATATTGTCGTCTTTTCGCGTGAAATATAACCAAACGAGCGCTTCTGCCTCGATGTTATGTTTGATGCGTTCTGAATCAAAATAACGCAGCTCGTGTGTGACGTCATGACACATTTGCAACGAGCGGAACCGATAAGCGGAATCGTTAAGCAGGCATACTAACGGTTCCAGGGAATTGGTTAACTGGGCACCGGTTCTGAAGAAGAAAATTAATATAAAATAGTACTGCAAAAAAACAGTTTACTGTAGTGTAAAGCTATTCTATTGCTGTTATATATTTATTGTCCAACATTTACATTTTAGTACAATTACATTTATTTGCTGAATTCGTTTATTTCATTGAACTTATTTTTGTATGTAAGGTTATGTGTACCTCCTGGGAAACGGTCTAACGTTATAACTTTATGAACTTACATCACTTTATTCTTCTTACCTGTCACACTTAATGTAGAGATTAATATAATTAATTAAATCCTTGAACTTCCCTGTCTCAAGTTATGTGGGGGAAAAGCCTAGTAGCAACTTCTTTTTAACGGATATAACGTTAACTGTTGTGAATTAAAATAATCACCTAATTATTTCAACCTAAAAATGACCTCTGCACTGGACTAAATATATGTACAATATATGACTGCCGAGTCGCTTTCACCCCAAAATGGCGGACGCGTAGGGCTGCTGCTGGGCGCTGGTGTTGCAATGGAACGTTCTATTGGCTTTCACTTCTTGTCAATATACGTTCTTTGCCTGAACTAACAATGAACAGCTGGATTTGTATTAACTAACGTTAACACTAGAAGTGCCAGAATTCCATAACTACTAGAACTGCCACAAGCGGTCATTTTGACCGTTAGATTGCAAACTCTATATCTTTAATGATAAATACCCAATTGAGAGATTAATGCATTTGTTGTATTAGGATATCTTTTAAAAACAAAACAACACCAAACTGTACATTTTAAAAAGTTTAATTATACATTTATAAATAATAATATCAGTAGCCCGTAATTATCGCATAGGGCCTATTCACAACAGAGCTATATTTCCATATCCCTTCAACATAACTCAGAACAAGATAATAACAACTAAAAGTATCTTATTTAGATATTCTTTTGACAGTGAGAGAGACAATGTCACGGTTTATGAATTCGCTGTCTCCTTTCTCGTCTTGTTGTGTGTGTGTGTGTGTGCGTGGTCGCTGATCAATGCAGCTGATCAGCACGTGCGCTCTGATCAACGCGCCAGCTGCAACTGATCAGCGATTCGACCCTTTTCAGTGTTACTGTTCTCGCCTAGTCTTTGGGTGTTTCTCAAAACCAAGAATGCAAAGAACGGACTTGTGTTCTTGGGGAGAATGCTCTTGCTAGTTGTTCTTGGAAGAATGAACTCACAAGGTGACGAGCACACAGAACGCTGCTGACAGTTTGAGACGATGTGTTCTTGCTGGTATTGCGCAATAATACCCCCGCACAGACACCGTCTGCAGTACCCAAACATAACGAGAATTATTGACGATAACAGCCAGGCTGCAATGGTCTCTTGACTGTGGGGAAAAACGAGTCTGTGAGCAAACTGGCCGGTTGGCTCGATAGCTAACGTTACACCCGCAGGCGCTTATGGAGATTCTCACTTCCGAAAACGTTTGAGCACATTTTCGATTAGCCATACATTTTCGTAAAAGTGCCAATATTTGAAATCTACACAGTTGATTTCTCGCATCAAATGTTCTCAGAAGTGAATTTAGTGATGAAATAGTGTACGTAATTGTAGAAAAACGAAATACTGTATTGACCTGCCTCTCCTTCCTCGAATGCCGAATTGAATGCTGGGATATTTCTGCCGTCAAGTTCACACAAGTTACCAGCCGATGCATCCTCGGTAAAATGGGCGTGTCAAGAACACATCCGGGATTTTTTACTGTTCTTGCCAAAATGCAAACTTCTGTATTGGGACAGTACTTGGGCCACAAAAGATGACGTTTCACAAGAACACAAGGACACAAGTACAGACAAGAACACAGATTGAGAAAGGCCCTTTGTCAGATTGTTGTGGATTTTTCCTGCGTGTTTGTTCCCTGCCTGTATCCGTTTTCCGTGTGTCATCCCGTGTTCAGCACTCCTGGTTCAGCACTCACTCCAGCGTCCCTGTGCTGCCAAGGGCTTCATACCGGACATTTGCACACCTTCACTCTCCCAGCATCTGACCAGCTCTCAATAAACATATCTGTCATTTTGCAATTGAATCTTCTGATTATTTCCTAATAGACAAAGGTCAACCGCGAGAAATGTAACAAAAGAATACCGCGAAATTCAGTGCGGTCAATATGACCGTCTATGGCCGAAATAGGTAAATATGTTCATTTGTTTGTTTGCCTTATGTGTAATTTATATTAAAAACATTTTAAATGAAAATACAGACACTTTTAGGAAAAGTCGGGTACCAGCAGGATTTTATTTATTTTTTCAACAAAGTTATTGCAGATATAAAATTCAAAACGGTCAAAATGACCGTCGTGGCCGTTCTAGTGTTAACAAAGATGAACAAAAACAGTAACAAATGTATTGCTCATGGTTAGTTCATGTTAATTAATACATTAACTAATGTTTAATAAATGAACCTTATTGTAAAGTGTTACCGACATTTTTAATCTTTTTTATCAGCTTTCAGCATTGGCTAACAAACAAACGCTTAAAGCTATTTTTTTATTAGTTTTAATATAGTTTTATATTATTACATCACAAAGAAATATGTGAAATGCATGCTTATACACCATTAAAAGAGATTTTCACAATAACATATCCCATGTGTGTGTGTGTGTGTGTGTGTGTGTGTGTAAGCATATGTCTACATATGAATGCAAAAGCACTTGTGAAAACACTTTATTAATAAGTAGAGTGACCAGCAGAGGGCAGTAGAAGACCACTTATTGGCTCACTTTCATTTTGACACACTTGATTTTCACCAGTATTCTGCACTAAAGCAAACCAGTTTTTCCATGTGAACTATTATAACACAATTATATTTTGTCAAAGTTTATCACTTCATTTTTATTGACACTTCACATTAATGCTAGCAATATGGTGCATCATGGTAAATCACGATAGAAACATGGTAAATCATTGTAAACAATACTATTACATGGTGTATCATGGCAAATCATGCTACAATCCTGAGGTAAATCATTCTAGAATGTGGTATATCATGGTAAATCATCCTATAACATGGTAAATCATGCTACAATCATATTAAATCATACTAGAATATGTTCAATTGTGGTAAATAATGCTAGAACAGGATACATCATGGTGAATCATACTAGAACTTGGCATATCATGGTAAACTATGGTAAATCATGCTAGATTCATGGTGAATCATACTGGAACATTGTAAATAATGAAAAATCACACTGAAATGGGGTATATCATGGTAAATCATGCTAAAACATGGTCTATTTTCAGTGGTTAAATGCTTGCTACATACAACTTAATGTCTTTTGATGCTTTTGTGCTTAAGGGCCTTAAAGGCCTTAAATGCTTGAACACCGCTAAATGCTGCTTGCAGCTTTAATTATTATTATTATTCTCCTGTAAAACGCATCGTGCAGCCCAAACCGTAAGTGCTGGAGAGTTGAAACTTTGTCAGATGGTAGTACAAAAATCGAGGAGAGGTTATCAAATTATGAGCCCGATTGGCCCATAGGTGGCGCTATAGCAATCAATTGCGCAAAACTGCTCATAACTCCTAAACCGTAAGTCGTAGACTCAAGTGTCTTATATCATTGGAAAGCTGGAGGCCTGAAGTAAAAAACGTATATCTCCGATTTCATTTCCGGTATGCAAATTTTTCCGCCATTTTGAATTTTGTCAAAAACCTAATTTTGCGAACTAGTCCCTGGTTTTTCGCCCGATCAAAACCAAACAAATGCATACATGTTCTCTGGAGTCTGATTATCAATCGTTATTGAAAAAAAGTTGAATTTTCGATTTCCGGTCGCTAGGGGGAGTAAAATGATCGTTGTGGGAGGAGCCTATTTTACTAAAATGGCTATAACTCGAAAAGTAAATGAGATATCTTCACCAAACTCAAGAGACATGTGTATGAGGACAGTTTGAGGTCACAGTAAAAAGATTGCGACGATCGAACACTAGGTGGCGCTATAACATAAAAAAAAAATAAAAAGGTCTATGACCACCTGACCGTTAGTCCGATTGACTTGAAAATTGGTATGCAGTGTCTTGCTCCAAGGCCCCATGTATGTGTATGAGGAAATTGGCGTAACTCAAAAAACATGGCCGCCATTGGCCAATGAATTTGAGCACCTATTAGACGAGGTTAACGAAGGCCGATCGGAACGAAACTCGATGGGCATGTTTGACTCATGGCCCAAGAGGTCTGTAAGAGTTTTGAAAGAAATCGGCCACTAGTTGGCGCTAACGAGTTTTACGGCTCTGTAATCACGTGGTGTTGCACACATCCCCACAATATGCATACCATTTGATAGATCTCCTCATGCTAAACAACTTTGCCTCTAGAACCATTGCTGTCAATTAAATCGTTCATTAAATATTCACGAATATGTTAAAAACCTACTTTTGCGAACTAGTCCCTGGTTTTTCGCCCGATCGGAACCAGACCAGTCTAGGTCAATTCTCTGGTCTCTCTAGATCAATAATTATCGAAAAAAAGTTGAACTTTTGCATTTTTCGTATGGCTATAATAGGGTCATTTAGAAAAGGGGCGTGTCCAAATACACTCAAAAGCCTATAAATCATAAATAAAAACTCAGAACTTGACAAAAATTGATGAGCATATGTGTCATACCATGGTGAAGAAGCATGCAAAGTTTCATGGAGATCGGACAATAGGTGGCGCTATAACTGTTGAAAAGCTTTAAAACCATGCATTTCCTATGGTAAATTGCCTGTATTGGCTGTAAATGGCCTTTTCCATCTATGATTGTAAAATTTTCACATCTTAATGTTTAAAAGCAGTGCAGTACAATTATCTGGACTCTCTAGATCAATAATTATCAGAAAAGGTATAATTTTTTCATTTGAATGGCTATAATAGTGTAAATTGGATGGCTATAAGACTTTGGATGGCTATAACAGCCAATAAGTGGTATTTTACTGCCCCCTGCTGTCATTTCATCATACTACTCCCTAATATTGTTATATATAATTGAAATGTAGACTTTATTAAATCATTATTTTCACATTTACAATCACATTTTGTCCAAATTCATCTATTGGAGTATTATGGACTGCATTTATTTATTTTATTTATTACTATTTACAATTGTGTCACAGGAAGGCTGAAAACGAAAGTATAACGTTGGGTCACGCCCCCCAAGTACAAATTCACTCATAACTCGAAAACAGAAAGTCTCTGCACGCTAGGTAAGGTTCTCTCGGGGTTCTTGATCCAAATCTATCGTCGCGGGGCTCGGGAACGCCCCCCGCGACGAATTCTTAGTTAATGTTAACTAATGTAGTTAACATTAACTAAGAATGAACAATACTCCTTCAGCATTTGTTAATCTTTGTTAATGTTAATTTCAACATTTACAAATACTTTATTAAAATCTTGTTAACATTAGTTAATGCACTGTGAACTAACATGAACTAACAATGAACAGCTGGATTTGTATTAACTAATGTTAACAAAGATGAACAAAAACAGTAACAAATGTATTGCTCATGGTTAGTTCATGTTAATTAATACATTAAATAATGTTTAATAAATGAACCTTATTGTAAAGTGTTACCGACATTTTTAATCTTTTTTTATCAGCTTTCAGCATTGGCTAACAAACAAACGCTTTAAGCTATTTTTTTATTAGTTTTAATATAGTTTTATATTATTACATCACAAAGAAATATGTTAAATGCATGCTTATACACCATTAAAAGAGATTTTCACAATAACATATCCCATGTGTGTGTGTGTGTGTGTGTGTGTGTAAGCATATGTCTACATATGAATGCAAAAGCACTTGTGAAAACACTTTATTAATAAGTAGAGTGACCAGCAGAGGGCAGTAGAAGACCACTTATTGGCTCACTTTCATTGTGACACACTTGATTTTCACCAGTATTCTGCACTAAAGCAAACCAGTTTTTCCATGTGAACTATTATAACACAATTATATTTTGTCAAAGTTTATCACTTCATTTTTATTGACACTTCACATTAATGCTAGCAATATGGTGCATCATGGTAAATCACGATAGAAACATGGTAAATCATTGTAAACAATACTATTACATGGTGTATCATGGCAAATCATGCTACAATCATGCGGTAAATCATTCTAGAATGTGGTATATCATGGTAAATCATCCTATAACATGGTAAATCATGCTAAAATCATATTAAATCATACTAGAATATGTTCAATTGTGGTAAATCATGCTAGAACAGGATAAATCATGGTGAATCATACTAGAACTTGGCATATCATGGTAAACTATGGTAAATCATGCTAGATTCATGGTAAATCATACTGGAACATTGTAAATAATGAAAAGTCACACTGAAATGGGGTATATCATGGTAAATCATGCTAAAACATGGTCTATTCTCAGTGGTTAAATGCTTGCTACATACAACTTAATGTCTTTTGATGCTTTTGTGCTTAACGGCCTTAAAGGCCTTAACTGCTTGAACACCGCTAAATGCTGCTTGCAGCTTTAATTAGGTGTTCAAGCACGAAGTGCTGAAAACCTATTGTAATTGTACTGATTTTTATTATTAGGTGTTCAAGCACGAAGTGCTGAAAACCTATTGTATTTGTACTGATTTTTATTATTATTATTATTATTATTATTATTATTCTGCCGTAAAACGCGTCGTGCAGACCAAACCGTAAGGGCTGGAGCTCTGAAACTTTGTCAGATGGTAGTACAAAAATCGAGGAGAGGTTATCAAAGTATGAGCCCGATTGGCCCATAGGGGGCGCTATAGCAACCAAAAGCGCAAAACTGCTCATAACTCCTAGACCGTAAGTCGTAGAGTCAAGTGTCTTATATCATTGGAAAGCTGGTCACCTGACGAAAAAAACGTATATCTCCGATTTCATTTCCGGTATGCAAATTTTCCCGCCATTTTGAATTTCGTCAAAAAACAACTTTTGCGAACTAGTCCCTGGTTTTTCGCCCGATCAAAACCAAACAAATGCATACATGTTCTCTGGAGTCTGAATATCAATAATTATCGAAAAAAAGTTTACATTTCGATTTACGGTCAATAGGGGGAGTAAAATGATCGTTGTGGGAGGAGCCTATTTTACTAAAATGGCTATAACTCGAGAAGTAAATGAGATATCTTCACCAAAATCGACACACATGTGTATGCGGACAGTCTGGGGTCACAGTAAAAAAAACGCGTCGATCTAACACTAGATGGCGCTATAACATAAAGAAAAACATAAATAGGGCTATGACCACCTGACCGTTAGTCCGATTGACTTGAAAATTGGTATGCAGTGTCTTGGTCCAAGGCCCCATGTGTGTGTATGAGGACATTGGCGTATCTCAAAAAACATGGCCGCCATCACCAATGAAGTTTGAGCACCTATTAGACGAGGTTAACGGAGGCCAATCGGAACGAAACTCAATGGGCATGTTCGACTCATGGCCCAAGAGGTCTGTAAGAGTTTTGAAAGAAATCGGCCACTAGTTGGCGCTAACGAGTTTGACAGCTCTGTAATCACGTGGTGTTGCACACATCCCCAAAATATGCATATCAATTGATAGATCTCCTCATGCTGAACAACTTTGCCTCCAGAACCATTGCTGTCAATCAAATCGTTCATTAAATATTCACGAATATGTTAAAAACCTACTTTTGCGAACTAGTCCCTGGTTTTTCGCCCGATTGGAACCAGACCAGTCTAGGACAATTCTCTGGACTCTCTAGATCAATAATTATCGAAAAAAAGTTGAACTTTGCCCTTTGGTTCACTGTAACAGGGTCATTTAGAAAATGGGCGTGTCAAAATACACCCAAAAGCCTATAAATCATAAATGAAAACTCAAAACTTGACAAAAATTGATGAGCATATGTGTCATACCATGGTAAAGAAGCATGCAAAGTTTCATGGAGATCGGACCATATGTGGCGCTATAACTGTTAAAAAGCTTTAAAACCATACATTTCCTATGGTAAATTGCCTGTATTGGCTGTAAATGGTCTTTTCCATCTATGATCGTATAATTTTATATAAAACCAGTGCAGTACAATTATCTGGACTCTCTAGATCAATAATTATCAGAAAAGGTATAATTTTTTTATTTGGATGGCTATAACAGCCAATAAGTGGTATTTTACTGCCCCCTGCTGTCATTTCATCATACTACTCCCTAATATTGTTATAGTTCATATTTAGACTTAAAATAAAATCATTATTTCAACATTTACAATCACATTTTTTAAAAAATGCATCTATTGGAGTATTATGGACTGCATTTATTTATTTTATTTATTACTATTTACAATTGTGTCACAGGAAGGCTGAAAACGAAAGTATAACGTTGGGCCACGCCCCCACAAGTACAAATTCACTCATAACTCGAAAACAGAAAGTCGCTGCACGCTCAAATTTTGATGGTAAGGTCCTCTCGGTGCTCTTGATCGAAATCTATCGTCTCGGGGCACGGGAGCGCCCCCACGCCCCCCTCCCCCCCGCGGATATCTAATCCGTGAGACTCCCGAATTGAAACGGCTGTAACTCCCGACCTAGACCACCTATATCCTTGTGGGTGAGCTTGTTGGAAAGGGCCCGTCCTCATCTAGCTTCGATCCGAGTATGGTGCGATTTGACCCAGGCATTCCCGAGATATAAGCCCACAAAGATATGCATTTCAACAGACATTACTCCCGACAGCAATCACTCATTAACACGGGGATGGTCTTGTTCAAGAGGGCTCCTCTAACCCTATCTAAGTTCTGAGTTTCAGATTTTTTCACTTTCTCGTTCCCGAGATATAAGTAAAAAAAAAAAACGAATTTCCTGTCATTCATTTCAACCGTTTATGTAGGCTGTAAAACCGCTGTTGTCCACTAGAGGGAGCAACAGCATTAGATATTTTTAATATTTTTTAACCAGTTTTCAGCAATGGCTAACAAACAAATGCTTATAATATAATATTAAATAATGATTTATTAGAAAGTTTAATATTTTTACATCACAAATAAATATCTGAAATGCTTAAGGACCACAAAAAGAGATTTTCACAATATCATAACCCACAATTGTGTGTGTGTGTGTGTGTGTGTGTGTGTTTGTGTGTGTGTGTAAGCATGCATAATGGTATTCACATTGAAAGAATGGTTTGCTTTAGCGCACAATACTCAGGGTTTCTGCAGGGTTTAGTCAGTCAAATTTAAGACCTTTTAAGACCTTTTTATGACCAATATGATTTAAATTTATGACCTACTCGAATTACGAAAAATAACTTCCTTTCAAAAGTCTTTTTTTTATTGACTTTCATTAAAAGTAATAAGTTTAATTATTTAAAGGTTCCATTTTCTTAAGAGTAACAAACTGAAGCCTCCCTTTTCCTAAGTATCAATAACACAGGAACAACACAACACTTATCACGATAATATATCAGTCAATATCGATAATTATGACGATAAATGTCAATTCTTTATTTCTTTGAACTTTGAAGGCTTTCTTAGTTTTAACTTTTAGTTTTACGGCTCTGTTATCACGTGGTGTTGCACACAACCCCACAAAATGCATATCATTTGATAGAAACCAGAGCGTTAATTGTGGTTTTAAACTACTCTTTATTGTCAAAACATATCATGACAAACACTTGCCAAACAGGTGAACATTTCACAAATCTGAGGTAGAACATTCAAACATTTGTATTTTTTCCTTAACAAAAATAATATCTTTATTTCAAAATTAATTTCTTAGTTTCTGCATGTGCTAATGGGGGATATTGTTTCAAGTCTTGAAACAGGTTTGTGTTGCCTGACTTTGATGGCACGTATCTTTATGAAATGTATGAAAAACAGTAGGCTATAGCCTAAATACATAAATACTGTAATTATATTCCATTAGTCCTTTAATACATTGTCTACATTAATAATATAATACAATTCAATATGTATCCCACATTTCATGGTGCAGTTAATATTACTAGGCTAACGTTACAGTAAAACCATGGTAAAGGATGTAAATGTGTAGATGGAAAAGCTTTCTGACTGTATAGTTGCGCACAGTGTTTCTCCTGTTCGTCAGCGCTGTTTCATCTGCCTTTAAACTGGTTTAAATCACTGAGACATTTGTGTTCTTCGCTGAATTCAAGTGCTTCTCACTGGATCTCGTGATCGAGACTGATCAAAGTTAACCATAGACAGTAAAAGAACGCGTCTGCTCTAGTGAGCTTGATCGCGCTACGCTGCCGTTTGGACTTTGAGCCGAGCGGATAAACGCTCCGTGAGGCGCGCGCGGTTCAAATGAGTTTGGTTCCGCTTTTGGCGCATAAACATGATCTAACATTTATCGAACTCTTGATATCGTTTTATAGAGAAAACATTATATCGCGATAATGAATGAATGAGCATATAAATTTAAGACGTGGCTAAATGTAATTTATGACCTTGTATGGAAAAACCCGACGTTTTTATGGCCTAAAATTCTTATTATTAAATTTAAGACGTTTTATGACTTTTTATGACCCCGCGGAAACCCTGATACTGATTAAACCAAGTAGTTCAAAATAAAAGTGGTACTATAGCAATAAGTGGTCTTCTACTACCCTCTGCTGGACATTATACTTATTAATAGTCTTTTCACATGTGCTTTTGCATTCATATATTCAGACACTAAAAAATAACCTTATGTGACAATTACTATAATAACACAATCATATTTTGTCTTTCAATTCACTTTACTGTTCTGAAACTTCACATAATTGCTAACAACGTGGTAAATCATAGTAAATCATGCTACAATCCTGCTGAATCATTCTAGAATGTGGTATATCATGATAAATTATTGTGTAGTATTCGGTCACAACAAGGTAACATCAAGGTAAACTAAGACAAACCATGGTAAACTGACTATTGTAGTACATTGAGAAATATGAATCCTGAAGGACAATTGCAGTAAACATTTCTTTTTTCCATCACATAGTTCAAATATCTGTATCTACAACAGAATGTGTGTGTGTAGTCCTAGGTTTCTGAATAAATGCTGAATAATCTGATTAATAGCTTGCAAAGACATTAAATGCTTATAGACCATTAAAATATATTTATATAATGACTTTGTGTGTGTGTGTGTGTGTGTGTGTGTGTGTGTGTGTGTGTGTGTGTGATCAAATGTCTACATATGAGTGCAAAAGCACCTGTGAAAACACTTTATTAATAAGTAGAATGGCCAGCAGAGGGCAGTAGAAGACCACTTATTGGCTCACTCTCATTTTGACACACTTGATTTTCAACAGTAAATCAAAGCACTAAAGCAAACCAGTTTTTCCATGTTAACTATTATAACACAATCATTTTTTGTCAGAGTTTATCACTTCATTTTTATTGGCCCTTCACATCAATGCAGCAATGTGGTAAATCATGGTAAATCACGATAGAAACATGGTAAATCATAGTAAAAAATACTATTACATGGTGGATCATGGCAAATCATGCTAGCAATGTGATGAATCATGGTAAATCATGCTACAATCCTGGTAAATCATTCTAGAATGTGGTATATCATGGTTAATCATCCTATAACATGGGAAATCATGGTAAACTGTGGTAAATCATGCTAGATTCATGGTAAATCATACTGGAACATTGTAGATCATGAAAAATCACACTAAATTTGGTATATCATGGTAAATCATGCTAAAACATGGTCTATTCTATCTATGATGTCAATGTTTAAATGCTTGCTACATAAAACTTAATGTCTTTTGATGTTTTTGTGCTTAACGGCCTTAAAGGCCTTAACTGCTTGAACACCGCTAAATGCTGCTAGCAGCTTTAATTATTATTATTATTATTATTATTCTTCTGCCGTAAAACGCATCGTGCAGACCAAACCGTAAGAGCTAGAGACTTGAAACTTTGTCAGATGGTAGTACAAAAATCGAGGAGAGCTTATCAAATTATGAGCCCGATTGGCCCATAGGTGGCGCTATAGCAACCAATTGCGCAAAACTGCTCATAACTCCTAGACCGTAAGTCGTAGACTCAAGTGTCTTATATCATTGGAAAGCTGGACTCCTGACTTAAAAAACGTATATCTCCGATTTCATTTCCGTCATGATAGATTTTCCGCCATTTTGAATTTTGTCAAAAAACGACTTTTGCAAACTAGTCCCTGGTTTTTCGCCCGATCGGAACCAAACCAGTGCACAAATGTTCTGTGGAGTCTGAATATAAATTATAATCGAAAAAAAGTTGAAATTTCGATTTTCGGTCGCTAGGGGGCGCAAAAAGAACGTTGTGGGAGGAGCCTATTTTACTAAAAGGGCTATAACTCCAGAAGTAAATTAGGTAGGTTCACCAATCTTGGTACAGGTGTGCATAACTTCAATCTGAGGTCACAGTAAAAAAATCGCGACGATCGAACACTAGGTGGCGTTATAACATGAAAAAAACATATAAAGGACTGACCGTTAGTCCGATTGACTTGAAAATTGGTATGCCGTGTCTTGGTCCAAGGCCCCATGTATGTCTATGAGGACATTGGCGTATCTCAAAAAACATGGCCGCCATCGACCAATGAAGTTTGAGCCCCAATGAGACGAGGTTAACGGAGGCCAATCGGAACGAAACTCGATGGGCATGTTTGACTCATGGCCTAAGAGGTCTGTAAGAGTTTTGAAAGAAATCGGCCACTAGTTGGCGCTAACGAGTTTTACGGCTCTGTAATCACGTGGTGTTGCACACATCCCCCCAAAATGCATATCATTTGATAGATCTCCTCATGGTGAACAACTTTGCCTCTAGAACCATTGCTGTCAATCAAATCGTTCATTAAATATTCACGAATATGTTAAAAACCTACTTTTGCGAACTAGTCCCTGGTTTTTCGCCCGATCAAAACCAGACCAGTCTAGGACAATTCTCTGGACTCTCTAGATCAATAATTATCAAAAAAAGTTGAACTTTGCCCTTTGGTTCACTGTAACAGGGTCCTTTAGAAAAGGGGCATGTCAAAATACACTCAAAAGCCTATAAATCATAAATGAAAACTCAGAACTTGACAAAAATTGATGAGTATATGTGTCATACCATGGTGAGGAAGCATGCAAAGTTTCATGGAGATCGGACCATAGGTGGCGCTATAACTGTTAAAAAGCTTTAAAACCATACATTTCCTATGGTAAATTGCCTGTATTGGCTGTAAATTGTCTTTTCCATCTATGATCGTATACTTTTCATATCATAATGTTTAAAACCAGTGCAGTACAATTCTCTGGACTCTCTAGATCAATAATGATCAGAAAAGGTATAACTTCTTAATTTGGATGGCTATAATAGGGTCACTTCAATATGTAGCCTTGACCAAATGTCCCCAAAAACCTATATCTCTTCAATGAATGCTCAGATCTTCTTAAAAAAAAGGTCAGGACATATCACTCTAAACAAGCTTGACAAATTTTAGACAGATCGGACAAAATTTGCCTCTATAACAGTTAAAAAGTTGAAAATGATATGAATATAGTGGCATTTTAAGCCAATAAGTGGTGTTTTACTGCCCCCTGCTGTTTAAAATAGTAATTTTGTCATAATGCTGACTATCATTGTTCTATAATTCATTTTTAGAATTAACATAATCACTATTTTAACATTTACAATCACATTTAGTCAAAATTCATTGTCACATTGACAAATGTGAACCCTGAATGAGACAGTTTAATCTACAATAGAATGTGTGTATGTGTAGTCCCATGTTTCTGAATAAATTCTGAATAATCTGATTAATAGCTTGCAAAGACATTAAATGCTTATAGACCATTAAAATATATTTTCATAATGACTTTGTGTGTGTGTGTCTGTGTGTGTGTGAAAAGCACCTGTGAAAACACTTTATTAATAAGTAGAATGGCCAGCAGAGGGCAGTAGAAGACCACTTATTGGCTCACTCTCATTTTGACACACTTGATTTTCAACAGTAAATCAAAGCACTAAAGCAAACCAGTTTTTCCATGTTAACTATTATAACACAATCATTTTTTGTCAGAGTTTATCACTTCATTTTTATTGGCACTTCACATCAATGCAGCAATTTGGTAAATCATGGTAAATCACGATATAAACATGGTAAATCATAGTAAAAAATACTATTACATGGTGTATCATGGCAAATCATGCTAGCAATGTGATGAATCATGGTAAATCATGCTACAATCCTGGTAAATCATTCTAGAATGTGGTATATCATGGTAAATCATCCTATAACATGGTAAATCATGGTAAACTATGTTAAATCATGCTAGATTCATGGTAAATCATACTGGAACATGGTAGATCATGAAAAATCACACTAAATTTGGTATATTATGGTAAATCATGCTAAAACATGGTCTATTCCATCTATGATGTCAATGGTTAAATGCTTGCTACATAAAACTTAATGTCTTTTGATGCTTTTGTGCTTAACGGCCTTATAGGCCTTAACTGCTTGAACACCGCTAAATGCTGCTTGCAGCTTTAATTATTATTATTATTATTATTCTTCTGCCGTAAAACGCATCGTGCAGACCAAACCGTAAGAGCTAGAGACTTGAAACTTTGTCAGATGGTAGTACAAAAATCGAGGAGAGCTTATCAAATTATGAGCCCGATTGGCCCATAGGTGGCGCTATAGCAACCAATTGCGCAAAACTGCTCATAACTCCTAGACCGTAAGTCGTAGACTCAAGTGTCTTATATCATTGGAAAGCTGGACTCCCGACTTAAAAAACGTATATCTCCGATTTCATTTCCGTCATGATAGATTTTCCGCCATTTTGAATTTTGTCAAAAAACGACTTTTGCGAACTAGTCCCTGGTTTTTCGCCCGATCGGAACCAAACCAGTGCAGAAATGTTCTGTGGAGTCTGAATATAAATTATAATCATAAAAAAGTTGAAATTTCGATTTCCGGTCGCTCGGGGGCGCAAAAAGAATGTTGTGGGAGGAGCCTATTTTACTAAAATGGCTATAACTCGAGAAGTAAATGAGATATCTTCACCAAACTTGACACACGTGTGTATGAGGACAATTTGAGGTCACAGTAAAAAAATCGCGTCGATCTAACACTAGGTGGCGCTATAACATGAAAAAAACATATAAAGGGCTGACCGTTAGTCCGATTGACTTGAAAATTGGTATGCAGTGTCTTGGTCCAAGGCCCCATGTATGTGTATGAGGACATTGGCGTATCTCAAAAAACATGGCCGCCATTGACCAATGAATTTGAGACGAGGTTAACAGAGGCCAATCGGAACGAAACTCGATGGGCATGTTCGACTCATGGCCTAAGAGGTCTGTAAGAGTTTTGAAAGAAATCGGCCACTAGTTGGCGCTAACGAGTTTTACGGCTCTGTAATCACGTGGTGTTGCACACATCCCCCCAAAATGCATATCATTTGATAGATCTCCTCATGGCGAACAACTTTGCCTCTAGAACCATTGCTGTCAATCAAATCGTTCATTAAATATTCACGAATATGTTAAAAACCTACTTTTGCGAACTAGTCCCTGGTTTTTTGCCCGATCAAAACCAGACCAGTCTAGGACAATTCTCTGGACTCTCTAGATCAATAATTATCAAAAAAAAGTTGAACTTTGCCCTTTGGTTCACTGTAACAGGGTCATTTAGAAAAGGGGCGTGTCAAAATACACTCAAAAGCCTATAAATCATAAATGAAAACTCAGAACTTGACAAAAATTGATGAGCATATGTGTCATACCATGGTGAGGAAGCATGCAAAGTTTCATGGAGATCAGACCATAGGTGGCGCTATAACTGTTAAAAAGCTTTAAAACCATGTATTTCCTATGGTAAATTGCCTGGATTGGCTGTAAATGGGGTTTTCCATCTATGATCATATAATGTTCATATAATAATGTTAAAACCAGTGCAGTACAATTCTCTGGACTCTCTAGAGCAATAATTATCAGAAAAGGTATAACTTCTTCATTTGGATAGCTATAATAGGGTCACTTCAATATGTAGCCTTGACCAAGTGTCCCCAAACGCCTATATCTCTTCAATGAATGCTCAGATCTTCTTCAAATCAAGTCAGAACATGTGACACATGACTCTAAACAAGCGTAAAAAATTGCAGACAGATCGGACAAAATATGCCTCTATAACAATTAAAAAGGTGAAAATGATATGAAGAATGGCATGTTAAGCCAATAAGTGGTATTCTACTGCCCCCTGCTGTTTAAAATAGTCATTTTGTCATGCTACTAACTAATATTATTCTATAATTCTTATTTAGACTTTATAAAATCACTATTTTAACATTGACACTCACATTTAGTCAAAATTCATTGTCACATTGACAAATGTGAACCCTGAATGAGACAGTTTAATCTACAATAGAATGTGTGTGTGTGTAGTCCCATGTTTCTGAATAAATTCTGAATAATCTGATTACTAGCTTGCAAAGACATGAAATGCTTATAGACCATTAAAATATCTTTTCATAATGACTTTGTGTGTGTGTGTGTGTGTGTGTGTGTGTGTGTGTGTGTGAGCAAATGTCTACATATGATTGCAAAAGCACCTGTAAAAACACTTTATTAATAAGTAGAAGGCCAGCAGAGGGCAGTAGAAGACCACTTATTGGCTCACTCTCATTTTGACACACTTGATTTTCAACAGTAAATCAAAGCAATAAAGCAAACCAGTTTTTCCATGTTAACTATTATAACACAATCATTTTTTGTCAGAGTTTATCACTTCATTTTCATTGGCCCTTCACATCAATGCAGCAATGTGGTAAATCATGGTAAATCACGATAGAAACATGGTAAATCATAGTAAAAAATACTATTACATGGTGTATCATGGCAAATCATGCTAGCAATGTGATGAATCTTGGTAAATCATGCTACAATTCTGGTAAATCATTCTAGAATGTGGTATATCATGGTAAATCATCCTATAACATGGTAAATCATGGTAAACTGTGGTAAATCATGCTAGATTCATGGTAAATCATACTGGAACATGGTAGATCATGAAAAATCACACTAAATTTGGTATATCATGGTAAATCATGCTAAAACATGGTCTATTCCATCTATGATGTCAATGGTTAAATGCTTGCTAAATACAACTTAATGTCTTTTGATGCTTTTGTGCTTAACGGCCTTAAAGGCCTTAACTGCTTGAACACCGCTAAATGCTGCTTGCAGCTTTAATTTATTTTACTTTTCATAAGAACATTCATGCGAAAAATAGAAAAACAGATCTCAGTAACCGGATTATAAACTTAATCTAGATGTTGTTCACACTTTTAGGAGGAAATCTACAGAGTTTTATACAGGAGGCCGCAGATCTTTCCTCTCGGGAATCAGGAATATCATCTAACTAGTATATTATCCATTACTAAACCCAATTTCTTGAGTTGTCATGACAAAACATGCCTTAAATCTCTCATATTCACGGGCCAGAAGCTCATTTCGACTGTGCTCATATGTAGGCATGCTCATAACGAGTTTTATTTATGAGTAAACCCTCCACGCAGATTCATAATTCATAATTTCGCTCTTGCGTCGTCATCTCCGGCGTGCCGCGCTGTGTAATAAACCTATTTCCGTCAGACGGAATAGCACTGATCAAACACTCTCAAGCTGTTTATATCGAAGATCATTTATGCATTAATACTGAAGAAATTGCAATCATGTTAATTAGTGTGTAGATTAAATAGCAGACTATAGATAAACCTGTCGATTTAACCGCTACACTTTTATATTTCTAACTGATAGTTATAGCCTATATTAATGCATTTAGGTTGTTTCAGTGATATTAAATGATAGGCCTATTTTAGACTACAATAAATCCAGTTCATTTAACACTTTTTTAGTGCAGAATCATATGGCAATTATTATTTTCTAATAAAGATATTAAACTTGAAGGTGAAGACGTACATTGTTTATTTTCTGAAGTAAAAACACAAATAATAATTATTTTCTGAAGTAAAAACACAAATAATAATGTAGGCCTACAATATTGTAATAATTTTAAATAATGTAAATACATGCATAAAGTAGACCAAAGAACTATAAAGTGTATATTAGTTATGTTTACACGTTTTTTGCTTTTTTTAAACTCTGAGTGCAGTTTAAAAACTGGTGAGAAATAATCTTTGTGTGAGTGACCTTCCAGAATATTTGTAATTTAGAAAGTAAAATAATTAATAATGCTATACTGAAACTTATTGAAGCTCCAGAAACCTGTTTTCTCAACTTCAGCTTAAACATCCTGAACTTCTGACTAGTTTTTTGTGGGGAAGGGATATGGAATTACCTTTGTCCCAATAATAATGAACGTAACTTTTCAAGAAACTAATGCA
This sequence comes from Rhinichthys osculus, assembly GCA_029959095.1. Taxonomy (NCBI): domain Eukaryota; kingdom Metazoa; phylum Chordata; class Actinopteri; order Cypriniformes; family Leuciscidae; genus Rhinichthys; species Rhinichthys osculus. Next base: position 42,011,782 of record JARWKJ010000007.1, read on the forward strand.
AATATAAATTGAAACTGAATAAGATATCTGTGAAACTGAGGAAAAAAAATGCAGGCAAATATTTTGACTTCGTTTTTACTGCATGTTTTGCTAACTGTTTTCACATCTTTCTTTCTCTGATCTGAACTTACAAATGCGCTTCCAGACTTTTCATTTATGCATCTGAAGTTTTCGTTACGCTCCCTGAGTTTTCGTTCGCCATTCTGGCACATATCTCTCGTGGGGGCGGGGCTAGCAGCAGTGAGTTCTCATTGGCTACTGCATTGCCCCCCTATTAAACATCTTAAACATTTTAAAATATTGCTAATAACTTAAAAGCACTAAATGGTTTAGCTCCCCAGTACTTGAGCGAGCTCTTAACTCATTATCCTTCACATCTATTGCGATCTCAAAACTCCGGCCAGTTGATAATCCAGTTGATAATACCTAGAATATCAAATTCGACTGCTGGCGGTAGATCCTTTTCCTATTTAGCACCAAAACTCTGAAACAGTCTTCCTACCATTGTCCGGGAAGCAGACACACGCTGTCAGTTCAAAGCTAGACTAAAAACACATCTCTTTGACCTAGCATACACATAACACATTATAGATTTCTATTATTCAATGTTAGGCTGCATAGATTAGGTCAGCCGGAACCGGGAAACACTTCCCATAAATCCTGATGTACTCGTTACTTCATATGAAGAATGGCATCTACGCTAGGCTAGCCTGGTTAAAACCAGACCATTCTCAGTTGTAACTGAGTTATGGTCTGGCAAAGCGTCATAGACAAATAATTTCCAGAGGGGCGTCACCACGGACGTCGCGGATAGACCTAAACCCAATCAGAGCGATGAAGGAGATGACGTATGCAGAGCAGCGGAGAAACATCTCCGAGTGTTGTTCTTTGCTAGGTTTTTAACAAAAAGGAAACGTTCAAATCGCTTAAAACAGACGCGATAGCTGATTCGAACGAGTGATGTTCGATGGCGGCATCCATCTTTGTAATGTAGGCTACAAAATCTGCTTCAAAATCCCAGCGCTGTCGTCATCGTGTAAAGCCCGCCCCAACTTTTCTGATTGGTGCCTTGATTTCACAGATTGGAAATGGGCTTGAATGAGCTCTTTGCCAGACTAATGCTGCGTTCCAGGCAGGTTTTGTAAATCACGACTTCGACTCACGACTTTGTAGCGTTCCAGGCCAGTCACGCTAAACCACCTGAGCGCAATATACATACTTATTTTTTTCAGACACATAACATTGTATTACATAATCGTGTGTATATACACACTTATTGTTTCAGACACATAACATTGTAATACATAATCGTGTGTTTATTATTATCATTATTATTATATGATTATTAATTTGACTGCAACGTTATATTGTCCTAAAGTGTATTCTCACTGTGTACCGCCTGCAGAAACACTGCATCCGTAGGGGCTGCCATTGTTGTTTTGTATGGTTTTGCGGGCTATGTGACGTCAGAACTCGTAACTGGGAGTACATCGATCTAGTACGAGTTCACGGGTGGGAAGTCACGGGTTTGACTGCCGTTCCAGTGCACTTTCACAGGTATAAGGTTGGAAAAACACGGGTTACAGGTTGCCTGGAACGCGGCATAACTTTCAGAGCAAATCTGGAAGTTGTCTGGGTTTCCCCAGGCTACATCTATGCTAATATTAGTCTCTCTGTTTATCCCGAGGTTTACCGCAGTCCGCCGGATCCAGGCGTATCCAGATCTGATGAAGGACCTGCGTCTGGACGCGACGACAAGCAGTACTTAGTCTCAACTAGTCCCTCCCCTGTGAAGGCCTCCTTCCCTTTACCTCTGTACAGATAGTCGTTGTCTGGATAATTCCGGTTTGCGTGGCTACGCAGACGCGACAATTCTGTATTATTCTGTATTATACATTTTTTAAGACCAGACAAGTACTTTATTGAGGGTTGATTTGTGAAGGACTGCACGCCTGCGCACATATTCAAACTGAACATGTGATGCGCATTTGCGCGCCGTTTGCGTTTTTGAGGTTTGCGCAGAGATAACGGATAATCATTTGCACCTTCAAACCTATTTCAGTGAGTGCGGTCTCGAGACACCAGGCACTCTTAATAATGATCTTTGCAACAGAAGTGAACCAATCAAAACTATCTTTAGCTGGACAATAACTGTATCATAATGCTCTTGTACAGCCTAAACAATCTGTTATGGTAATTTATAACTGTAAAGCTGCTTCCGTACTGTTAAAAGCGCTTTATAAATGAAGGTGACTTGACTTGTTTTACCTTGAGTATTTAAAAGCGTATTGTTTCATAAGTTTATTAGCATAATGATATTAATGATAAACTCCTCCTGAAGGCAGCAGTGAACCTTTGCTACTTGAATTTCTTGTGTATGATGGCCTAAATATTTCCAAAATGCATGAACACATGTTAATGTCCTTTAAATATATTTGAATGATTATCTTAATAGGCCATGATGAGGTATGCATGTGATTAACAATTTAATGTCTATAAAACCTTGATTCTTCTCCAAAGAAGACTGACTTGTGCCAATAAATATCCCTGTACACCACACTGTTATTCTCACTTTGTTTTAAACAAGGCAATGTATTTAAATTTTTTATAATACAAGTTTGTTGTAAATGTCATTTTACTATATGTTTAGATCACTGGGATTACATGAGCAGAGCAAACTTCTGTCCGCAAGAGCCTGTGTTAATGTGTGTGTTTAGATGAGTGTTTTTGCTCATGTCAAATATTAATACGAATTCACAGAATCAGATGCATTTTTTTATTAAAATCTTTTGTATTTGCAGTAAATGTGAAAATTACTAAATGGTCTATTCTGCCCTACAAAGGCAAAAGACCTTAACTCAGAGTGTGAAACTGAGAAAAATGACTTTAAAGTGTTTTTTGTTGTCCAGCCAATTGTATTATAGGTAGGACACTGAAAATTTGCCAAGTAGTTGTCATAATGAATAATATTTATCTACATTAAAAAAATGAACTTGACCTTTGACCTTTATTCGGAAGTTACTGTATTTTGCCTTTGCATTATCTGCAAAACAATAATGGGTCATACAAAGGCAAAATACCTTAACTTCTAATTTATTGACCATTTTGACTTGTATCACTCTATACAAACATTTCTATCATAACAATGATAGCCTTAAAATAACATTTAGTGAATTCTGTCTAGTAAGGCTTAATATTACACCAATAGAATATAAAAAAATATATATATAAAAAATAAGGCTATTATCTGTACTGGATCATTTTAAAACTTTATCATTGTACTTAATTTAAGTAAAATAAAACTTTAAGAGGTACCGTTAAAGTAACCTTCCACAAATATTTCTAACATTTGAAAGGTTTGATTTGGCTATGCCAGTAATATGTAGACGCCCTTTCTCAAATACCATTCACCCTTTTCTGACATAACGTATAGGAATATGCTTATATCTGATGACACTGTGTGTATGTTTTCCAGAATTAATGAAAAAACTCTGTATTAATACATTTTTCTGGACAGAATGGAAAATGTATTTAGTACCACATGCATGTACAGACTACAGTTCTCGCTCACAAATTTTATATGATTAGGATTGATTGTCTTGATATAGTCAGTTTATGTTTACAAAGAAGGGAGTCTAACAACAAACTGATTTTAAGAAATGTATTAAATTAACAAGAAAATGAAACGAAAGAATGTTAAGAGGTGAATAAAATGAATAATGTTGTAACATTTAATACTGGTGCAATTTGTACATTAAATGTTAGTTTGACTAAAACATTAATTATTCAAAATAATTTATATTGAATAATTCTTACTATTTTTTTTTAAATGTTAAACGACAAAAATAGATGAGATAGGGGTATTTTACAACAACTATGAATGCACCACGAGTTTCTGTCAGTGAGTAGACTGTCAGATGGAGCCACCCTGTATGGTACGAGGAAACTTGTAGGCCTACTACTAGTACCCAATTTTATTTTCACTTTATTCAATGCGTGTGGCAAAAGTGCTTCAATTATAGGCATAATAACACCGTAACCTCAGCGCGGCAAACGCGTTGCTGGTGGGTAAAACAAAGGCAAAGTGCCTTAACTCCACTGTAACTTATAACAGCGTTCTAGAGTGCAGCGGTACAAAGCTAAAAGACTGTAACTGATGTTAAGGGCTTCTGCCTTTGCTTTCCCTCTGCTTTTGGAAGTTATGGCAAAAACAACATTTTATTTTTAGCAGAAAAGAACAAAATTGACCCAAGATATTTGTCCATATGATAAAACTGATGTCCATTGTTCCAAATATGGCAAAAACTCATTTTGAGTGAAATTGAAGTTATAGGTCTTCTTTGCACGGCAGTATTTTAGCTGCTAAATAAATGTCATTGTGATTTTTTTTTATTGTTATGGAAAACTTATAGAAGTAACTAAATCATTGTGTAATTTCGATTGTTTGTGATGATGAAATGCCTTGTAAGAAATGTCGCTTGCATTTCCCCGTGAGTTTCTCCGTACAGAACGTGTGTGTGTGTGTGTGTGTGTGTGTGTGTGTGTGTGTGTCTTGTAGCCTACATACAAACCATTTGATTATTAACCCTTAAGTGTGAACTCGTGAGTAACTGAATTTAGTCTGACTGCAATGGGTCTGTAGTACACATATATATATATATATATATATATATATATAAAATGTAAACTAAAAAAAAGAAATATTGACTTGCCATAGACTGAAATAAGTTGAAGTTGAAGCTCTAGAATTATTAACTGGAAGGAAAAAAAATGTTAAAATGAAACATAGCTAAATTATAAATAAATAATGTAATAGGGTCTAAATTAAACATAAATACCAATATATATATATATATATATATATTTTTTTTATGACAAAAGAACATAACGAAATTGCTTAAAATTAAACTAAATAAAACTGATTCAAAATCAACATATGAATAAAACTAAATTAACTGCTAAAATAACACCGCAGGTCTCCGCACCAGTCACGTGACAGAAAACTGAAAACTAAAAATTAAATTATTCCCACTGATCTTCTGTTTCATTAATAAAGTTTGATTTGCTACATATTCCCGCTTTTGTGTCTTCTTTTCCTGAATATCGCGTAGACTGCCAGTATAATATAGAGTAGGCTAATAATAAATAAGTTAATAAATGAATGAAAAGGAGCGGGGCTGTCACTCAAGGACACTTTTACTGTTGGCTCCTCCTCCCTGAATGACGTAACAGCAGCTCGCGCTATAAAAGTTCATAAACAGGATAAAGTTTGATTTTATTCATTCATTCATTCATTTAGCAAACGATCAGCTTAAGGTAAGAACTGTGTTTAATATATTAGGCTACATGTTTAAATGCAGTTTGACCGTGAACCGTTTGATTGGCAGGTTCATAAACCATATTGCATTGAAGGATGAAGTATTCTTGCAGAAGAAGAAGGGATGAAGTGTAACATGTTTTCGATGAACATGTGGTGCGACCCTTTTGAACATGAAACTTACGCGACTCTGAAGTAAATCAGCGACTCGTTGTTTCTGATGCTCGAGATTAAACTCAAATGTTGTTTTATTAGCCTATTTCGTTCATCAGCATCTTCATCTTCCCCGTTTCCCGCGGGTCCGTAAAAAATACGCTACTTCGATGTCTTTACCTTTCAAAGCGTAAAGCCGTAAAAAAAAGTCTGAAATATCTTTTTTAAAAAAAACCTGTTTTAATCGTAGGCTAATATCCATCATCGCTCAGATCACTCTTGAGAAATTCAGCTCAATAGGCTATAGCGAAATATCTTCTTTTTACATCACGGAAATCTGGCAAGAAAGTATTTTACTAAATTATATTTTTATACAACCGTTTCTATAGGCTACATATAGCAATAGCCTACTGCGGTGTCTGTGTCCCCTGGCTGCAGTATTGTTATTACGCTATACGCTTCCGGCTTTGCCTTAATTCTGTTACACGTGTTTCTGTTACAATCTGTCCTTTTCTTTTTTTATGCTTTTTTCCAACACACGCAGTTTCATCGTCAGAGATGCACACGCTATTCGGAAACAGCCCAACTTTGTTTCCAAATGCACTATACAGATATCCTGTCTGGTTTGTAAACCCATAATCACAACAATCAAAGCTTCCAACGGCAATATTTAACATAACTCCAAACAATGTACGGGATGTATCTAATGTGGAACCTATAGACCGAGTAAATAATGACAGAATTTCATTTTTGGGTGAACTATAAAAACAAGGCTCAGCATAACACAGACGCAACTGATTACGTTCACTTTGCATATAACCAACTGTTTTTTTTTTTTTAAAAACCTTGTGTGTAATTGACAGTATTAGCACAATCAGATGCAGAAGATAAAGGCCAGTAATCGGGCGCTGTTTGACAGCCTATTAGAATGCGCGCGCTCCGGGTGCACGCGCTCAGAAGATACGAATGGAAATAACAGCACACGAATGAAATGTTTAACCGGAAAGGCTTTTAAGCACACGATCCAGATAGCAGACCAACACTGAATCAACATTGAATCAATGTTAATGCATTAACCAAAAGATCATTGAATCAATGTTGAAATTTAACATTGATTTTTCATCAGGTTTGCACCCTGAAATAATGTTATTTCAACGATGAAAAATCAATCAAGATGGACATAAAATCAATATTATTTCAACCTTAATTAAATCACTTATTTAACATTGAATCAACATAGAAACAATATCAAATCAATCTTGCTTTATGTACAGCAGGATTATATGCCAGTTAATTGTCTGTTTTTACTCCTTTCAATCAAAAAGGGATGTAATTAATATGGTTTTTAATCAAAAATTCTCTCAAAGTAAACAACTTTAAACCTTCAGTTTACATGCAAATGTTTTTATTTATGACCCCACACTGTTTCAACAGGAATAAACACCACATTCAGGAAAAACAAGTGACTCTAATGGTGACTAAAACCCATGAACATTTTATACAAATAAAACATTATGGCCTGGTTTCACAGACAGGACTTGGATTAGGCAATTAGGACATTTAAGTAGCTTTTATAAACGTGCCTTAGTAAAAAAAAAGAAAAAAAAGAAGAACATTACCGTTGTGCATCTTGAGACAAGATAATGGCACTGACATTTTAAGATATCAGTGCAAGTTGCTTTCAATTAAAACAGCTCAATCATGCATTTTAGTCTGGAATTTAGCTTAAGCCTTGTCTGTGAAACTGGGGGGGAAGAACTTAAAATACAACTTAAGTACAGAATATAATAAAATTGATGACAGAGTGACTTAAAACAATTACATGGAATTGTTGATTCTGAATTCATAAAGTAAATACCAGGAGAAGATCCAGGAAAACAATAACAACATAAATGCAAACGTGCATTAGTAAAATTTAAGTAAATACAAATTGAAACTCACCAACAAAGACAGAAAGAGTGCTGCAGACTGAAACACTACCACAGTTCACCGTTTAGGACATGAAGCTTTTCAAGGATTGAAAAAAGGATCCTCGGTTAGGATCTACTCGTCTGATGCAAAAAGGATGTCCTTATTAAATTGATACTCTGATGAACTCAGGGGTTTCCACCACAAGCAATGTCCCCAAGCAGTTCAGGGGCATAACGGAGCCATTTTTGCAGTAACAGCAAAAACAAAATTTGAGGCCTCCTTTTCTCAGCCATCACTTCTTGTTGTAAGGCATCTAAAGAATACACAAACAAACCGAAAGTTAGAACTGCACAATGTTCTAAAACCATTGATTGGTAGTAGTGTATGACTGGCAGAAGAAGGTGGGTCATAAATATTCAGAAATGTGACTGCTGCAAATGTACAACAAATTTAAGTGCTTGATTAATTCAGTTAAAGGGTTAGTTCACCCAAAAATGAAAATGATGTCATTAATGACTCTCCCTCATGTCGCTCCAAGCCCGTCAGACCTCCGTTCATCTTCAGAACACAGTTTAAGATATTTTAGATTTAGTCCGAGAGCTTTCTGTCCCTCCATTGAAAATGTATGTACGGTATACTGTCCTTGTCCAGAAAGGAAATAAAGACATCATCAAAGTAGTCCATGTGACATCAGCGGGTTAGCTAGAATTTTTGAAGCATCGAAAATACATTTTGGTCCAAAAATAACAAAAACTACGACTTTATTCAGCATTGTATTGTCTTCCGGTTCTGTTGTCAATCTGCGTTCACGAGTCCCATAAAGTCGTAGTTGTAATTTTTGGACCAAAATGTATTTTCGATGCTTCAAAACATTCTAACTAACCCACTGATGTCACATGGACTACTTTGATGATGTCTTTATTTCCTTTCTGGACAAGGACAGTATACCGTACATACATTTTTCCAATGGAGGGACAGAAAACTCTCGGACTAAATCTAAAATATCTTAAACTGTGTTCTGAAGATGAACGGAGGTCTGACGGGCTTGGAGCGACATGAGGGTGAGTCATTTATGACATCATTTTCATTTTTGGGTGAACTAACCCTTTAACTTGAAATTTGAATATAAAAAAAATGTGTTAAAGTTAAAACACACTGAATTCAAATTTATGACAATTAATTTTAATAGAAACATTTTAGGTTGATGATGTATATCATACCCAGAAGCAGAGCACAAGCTGATGTAGCTGTAGTTGATTCAAAACTTTAACTCCCTCGATCACAAAGCCAATGTCATCAGGTGGTTTATGAAGTTCTCCCTCTCCTTCCGAATAATGAACACTGCCATGGTGAGCTGGTCAAGGTCACACTCACAGTCATCTGTCTGGTTATCCTGAAGTAGTGTACATAAAACAAACAAGTTTAATTGCCTTTTGCTATCATAATTACAAAATACACAAATTTAGACTTTTTCTGAAAAATCAAATCAAAATAGAATGCAGACGTTCAACTCACAAGGTACTTCTTGATGAGGTCTTTAGGATTTTCTCTCAGGAAAAAATTAGGGCCTTCAGGACACACTCTTCTCATGCAAATGTTTTCAGTCTATGATAAAGCGAAGTGATTATTTTTCTTATTTGAAAAAATCTAAATAATCTGTATTACGGAATCAGATTTTGCAGATATATGATAGCAAAGGACAGGAAAATATAAAAATTTACCTTCAGGCCATCCAAGATGTATGTGTCTTTTTTTCCCTTTAGTAAAAATATAAAGACAACTTTTAGCTGATAGTCTATCCAAGTCTTAAGTTTGTTAATGTTAATGCAAGTCAATAGACAACATGGATTTTTTTTACTCAACATTATTATTTAATATTATATATTAACAATTATAGCAGTTTTATAGAAATTACTTACCATGAATAGCAAAGTGTCCTCAATCAAATATTGAAAAGCTTTTGGTCCTAAGGAGAAAAAAGAAATGCAATATTTAAAAGTGGTCGAAAATTGTTTGCTACTGGTCCATTAATTAGGCTAGTTGTGTAATAATCTACTATTACTTTTAACCATTATAAAAAATAAATAATTTCTACTAAAAAAACCTAACATTCACATTTTTCCCTGGACGAAGCAAAACACCTAACGTTAGCTGCTAGCCTAATGTTTAGGCACATAACGTTAGCTAGCGTTAAGCACTTTGTCTTTACTTACATGCATCATTATTATGGGCGAACAAATAGATTAATAAATCAAAGCTTAGATGTCAAAGACAAATAAAAGAATATACAAATACTTTAAAAACTAAACTCAATATTATAATTCGTAAAATACACACAGCCTCAAGAGTTTTATCCCGCTTCCCGCCCACAGTATTTCAAATATGTCGCGCTGCATAGACGGTACAGGAGGCATTTATTTTTACCGGTACAGGCAGTGCAAACGTGTGTGAAGTGTCCAAACAGGCGAAAAGATGCTCGTTCCCTTTAGTGTTCTCGAAATCGCACGTCGAAAGCGGATGCTTGTGGTTTAGGAGTCTTATTATCATTAAACCCAAGCAAAACAGCATGGAATTATTGATGGCAAATTTACACAGGATATGATTATAATTCGTGAGTTATCAGTTATCATTTAGGTACAAAAAAAAGAAGAAAGAAAACAGACAGTTTTGCGTATGAAAACATGAAACTTTTTTTTATTAAAATGGCCGTGGAGGGATGACAGTGGATAGGCTACATATGTCTTCGGCCTAAACTTTGTAAGGTAGTTGTAAGCTTTGAACGCTCAGTAAAATACAGCACATTTCTGATCAGCTTGGCTACAGACAGCATGTCTATATATGCCACACTTCTCTCCGCTCTTGTGTTCTTCTCGGAGGTTTAGCGCTGTTGCTGTAGTGCTCTGGGTCTTCCCACTCAGATTGACATACTGAGATTGTTTCTGTATGGTGTTTTATTTGCTCAGAAGTATTTTTGTAACAAGAAAAGAAAAACAACTGTCGGTTTCACGATCACTGTTGTTGTTTATTTCAGCCCCTCGGATGGGACAGCCCATAATCCCTTCGTTTGAGACACATCTCGAAAATCTTCCGGCACAACACCTGTTAGACTTTACCATAAGGTTTCATACATTATTTAACTACATTTATACCTCTACATCTGAACCTTATATTTGCATACTATTCCAAATATTTCTGAAGTATCCTATTCCGAAATAGTTAGGGCAGTAATGTTAATATTTGATTTGAATTCAATCTCTAAAACACATCAAATAACGAAAAGAATCAAAGCGCGTGTTATAGTTTGCCTCCACATCACAAATGAACAATCAAGTGGTATTGGACCGCATTTTTGACGGTGCCCAACAGGGGCGATTCTAGGATTTTCATTTTAGGGGGGCTCAGCCCCCAATGAGGGTATGATTAAAAAAATATTGTTTGACTATTAGGGTAGATTTTTTAACCTAACCTTATTGCCATCCACTATTACATTGTATTCCCTGTATTTTCATATATGGGAGTAGGAGTACTGACTGAGCCATATACAACACTGTAAAAAAAAAAATGTTGTGACCAGTCACTAGAACATGTTGAGTTGGGAATGTAGAATTCTTTTTACAATGAAGACTTCCTGATTCATTATTCACTGTACAAACACACACACACACACACACACACACACACGTTTCCAGTACAAACACAACATTTTACTGTTTGCATTTCTATGCTCACATACAAACCTTAGATAAAGATTTTTTTCTGACAAAATAAAATAAAATTTTAACCAGAAAATAACTTTAAAGCAGCCATAAACTTTGACTATCCATATCAGCAATATAAACAACACAGGTATGAGGCTGGACAATGGATTAAGTGGGGGCTGTGGTTAACTATCAGAAGGAATGAAAAACAAGCGAAAATGAAGCAGCCTGTGAGAAACAGGGACAAAGTTTTTGCAGCCCAGTTACTGGTCTTTCATTGGGAGCATGTCTTCTCTTAAGAGTAGCAAACCTGTTGATCATTTTATCCTGGTCCAATTGCTCAACAACATCTTTTTCCGATGGCCATAACTGCTAGTTGATGGAGCCTGCTCTGGCCCATTGTTCTCCTTAGCCAGTTGCGGAGACGACGAAGAGCACAGAAAGACCTCTCGCACGAACAGCTGCTAACAGGTACAGTGAGGGCAACCTGGATGACAGATTTTAATGATGGAAACATTTCAGAATCCAGCAGGTTATAAAGTGAAACCATGTCCTGTGGAGCTGCACCAGCTTGCTTTTTACGTGTCAAAAAGTGCCTTGCTACCATGACTTCCTCTGTCTTTAAATCAACGTTGTAGTGGTATGCTAGTTCTTCTAAATGTGACTCAGACAGGAAGTTTTCAGACACTGGACTACATGCTTGAAAACCTTGAAGCAATGCGGCATTTACAGCAGAAAAACGGTTCTCCAGTTCAATTATCATTCTATCAAGACATGGATATAGTAACTTTGTTTTGACTTGTTCGGCATCTGTGCTGATTCTCCTATGTGCACCATAAGATGTTTCAACAACAAAATCTTCCATGCTTTTTCTCTTCTGTCTCTGGCCAGAAAGTTGCTCCTCAACTAAAATGTGATTATCTTCACACACTGCCTTTGCTCTAGCATATACACTCACCGGCCACTTTATTAGGTACCCCATGCTAGTAACGGGTTGGACCCCCTTTTGCCTTCAGAACTGCCTCAATTCTTCGTGGCATAGATTCAACAAGGTGCTGGAAGCATTCCTCAGGGACTTTGGTCCATATTGACATGATGGCATCACACAGTTGCCGCAGATTTGTCGGCTGCACATCCATGATGCGAATCTCCCGTTCCACCACATCCCAAAGATGCTCTATTGGGTTGAGATCTGGTGACTGTGGAGGCCATTTTAGTACAGTGAACTCATTGTCATGTTCAAGAAACCCATTTGAAATGATTAGAGCTTTGTGACATGGTGGAAGTAGCCATCAGAGGATGGGTACATGGTGGCCATAAAGGGATGGACATGGTCAGAAACAATGCTCAGGTAGGCCGTGGCATTTAAACGATGCCCAATTGGCACTAAGGGGCCTAAAGTGTGCCAAGAAAACATCCCCCACACCATTACACCACCACCACCAGCCTGCACAGTGGTAACAAGGCATGATGGTTCCATGTTCTCATTCTGTTTACGCCAAATTCTGACTCTAACATCTGAATGTCTCAACAGAAATCGAGACTCATCAGACCAGGCAACATTTTTCCAGTCTTCAACTGTTCAATTTTGGTGAGCTCTTGCAAATTGTAGCCTCTTTTTCCTATTTGTAGTGGAGATGAGTGGTACCCGGTGGAATCTTCTGCTGTTGTAGCCCATCCGCCTCAAGGTTGTGCGTGTTGTGGCTTCACAAATGCTTTGCTGCATACCTCGGTTGTAACGAGTGGTTATTTCAGTCACTGTTGCCCTTCTATCAGCTCGAACCAGTCTGGCCATTCTCCTCTGACCTCTGGCATCAACAAGGCATTTCCGCCCACAGAACTGCCGCTCACTGGATGTTTTTTCTTTTTCGGACCATTCTCTGCAAACCCTAGAGATGGTTGTGCGTGAAAATCCCAGTAGATTAGCAGTTTCTGAAATACTCAGACCAGCCCTTCTGGCACCAACAATCATGCCACGTTCAAAGTCACTCAAATCAACTTTCTTCCCCATACTGATGCTCGATTTGAACTGCAGGAGATTGTCTTGACCATGTCTACATGCCTAAATGCACTGAGTTTCCGCCATGTGATTGGCTGCTTAGAAATTAAGTGTTAACGAGCAGTTGGACAGGTGTACCTAATAAAGTGGCCGGTGAGTGTATATCTGCAGCAGTGTGATCACTGCGTTTCTGCTTTGCGGAGTCACACACAGCATCTTTGTATGCCACTGCTTGGGGAAGGTCAATGGTCTCTTTTTGGAGATATTTTTGCAAGCCTGCCACTACAGATAGGAGATCCTTGAAAAGAATCAACAAATACACAAATGAGAATTTTTGCAGATTTTTGTTTTCAGCCCCACTGCAGTAGCTGTATTGATGGAAGAGAGGCAATCAATGATGGCAGGCAAATCTTCAAGCACAACATTCACTAAGTGAAGCTGGCACGCCCACCGTGTGTTGGACAGCTGCACCAGTTCACATGGTTGCAATCCCAATTTTGTTTGTGCTTCTTTAAACTTGTGGTGGCTGACCAGGGAAACACTGAAAAATGAATACAGACTTTCCAGCAGACTAAAGAACTCTGCGGCCTCAGTAATCCCTCTGCAGGTGTGGCACAAGACGAGATTCAACAGTGAACATATATAGCCTCAGGGTGCCTCTCCCTGAAAAGAGACTGAACACCTCCAGCTGCTCCACTCATAACTGCTGCTCTATCGTATGTCTGAGCAACACACTTCAATTGAGCAATTCCTTCTTCTTGTAATTTTCTCTCTAATGCTTCTGTTATTTAGCCTGGGAAAACCCAGACAACTTCCGGCAAATTTAGATTTGCTCTGAAAGTTAGTCTGGCAAAGAGCTCATTCAAGCTCATTTCCAATCCGCCGAAATCGCGGCACCAATCAGAAACGCTGGGGCGGGCTTTACACGATGACGACAGCGCTGGGATTTTGTGGCCTGCATTACTACAAAGATAGATGCCGCCGTCGAACATCACTCGTTCGAATCAGCTATCGCGTCTGTTTTAAGCGATTTGAACGTTTCCTTTTAGTTAAAAACCGAGTAAAGAACAACACTCGGAGATGTTTCTCCGCCGCTCTGCATACGTCATCTCCTTCATCGCTCTGATTGGGTTTAGGCCTATCCGCGACGTCCGTTGGTGACGCCCCTCTGGAAATGATTTGTCTATGACGCTTTGCCAGACCATGATTCAGTTGCAACAGAGAATGGTCTAGTTTTAACCAGGCTATCTGTTATTAGCTTTGCGTCGAAACTTCTCAGCTCTGTCAGGGACAGGAATCTCTCTTTAACTGTTCCCTCAGTGACATACCTCACACAAATTGCTAGCTGTTCAGTGTGTCCATCTCTGGCCTCGTCTGCCATAATGGCAAACATTTTTGACTCATGCATTTCTTTGATAAAAGTTGCTGTCACCTCTTTTGAGCAGCACTCTATCATTTCATTCTGACTGACAGGGGAGAGGTAGGTGCTGTTTGATGGAGGTGTGTAATGCTGCAAGAAAGGATCAAACTTCTGCAAAAGCCCCATGCATTCCAAGAAGTTGCCCTTATTATGACTTTCTGCTGTTTCATCATGACCCCTTAAAGATGAACTGAACTGAAAAAAATCGACGTTGATAACGTGTTGTTTATGACAATTAAAAGTAAATTACACTAAAAATTTGAATTAAAAATATCAATATAGCTTTTTTTAAGCAACACAAAAATTGCGCTTGTTACGCTGGCAGTTTCGATGACGTCACTGGCATGGTAGGACGAGATATATCCAGCTGCAGACCCGCAGCACCACCAGTTTCAGAACCCCAGTGCCAGAACCCCAGCGCCAGAACCGGAAGTGAGGGAGGGGCGGAATTATTTACAATGACACAAGCATGGTTATTTTTGCAAGTATTTAAAAATATTTAAAATTGTTGCACCTTTTAAATAATATTTAGGGTATGTTTTTATTACACATTGAGTCACTGCTCGTTGTATGAACTATAACTGGTATGTGTGACAAATAAAGAGCAAGACAGCGCTCGTGTTGTTTGAAGACGTGAGAGTGCGCGCGCGCGGCCAGGGCTCTCTCTCTCTCTCTGCTCGTTTAGCACCCTGTCATGCGCAGCAGTCATTCTATTCTACATCACTCACCGATCAAAATAGGCTTTGGCGGGACAAAAATTTGCTTTGGCGGCCGCCAAAAAGCGGACGATCTGACGGGTTTTAGAAGATTTAATACAACCTGAAACTAAAAAACAGACCCGACCTCTATTTGAGATCGGACTTATATTTACCCAGACCTGCAGTCACACCAGGCGTGTAAAGAGACAATCGTACTCGGTTACTAACGTAACCTCTGTTCTCTCTAGAGAGGGAACGAGTACTGCGTAATAGCTTTACGCTAGGGGAAAAACTCTTTTCCGCGAGATATTGAAGCCAAAAATTATCCTTAATTTTTTAATAATGTAAAACGCTTTGCAGCAGCAAGCAGACATAGGCGAAACAGCTCGCGCGCCTATTGGCTGCTCTGCAGCAAATGCAGCAGCCTATCGAGAGAGACTCTGCGTGACGTAATAACCAATGGGGGCCATTCGCGCCCTTATCGTCACGTCCCGCCAGAAGGGGCGTGGTCTCACCCTATAAATATGCTCGTTAGGCTGATACAAACTGGTTTTTACCGCTGAAGCGAACCAGAGCGTATTCCAAGCACGGCAAGATACGCAGTACTCGTTCCCTCTCTAGAGAGAACAGAGGTTACGTTAGTAACCGAGTACGTTCTCTTACGAGAGTATCTCTCGTACTGCGTAATAGCTTTACGCTAGGGGAACACAATGCAACACGCCGTGCGTACAGGGATCCAACACCAAAGTCCCGGGGCCGAAGCCCAGGGCTCATGTAGTGCATAATCACATAATCACAACTCACATAGAGTGGAGGAAGAGAGGCTGGAAGCGTCATTCCTTATAAAAAAGCACCCAGCGGGGCTATTATATGACAACAAAACGCGCAGCCAGGGTGAAAGCTTTCAGCCTGATCTGGGTAGCCATACGTGTGTCAACACTCATGGGGCTGCAGTAAACTCAGCATCTGGGCCGCAAAGCGGGGCAGATAGCACTGAATTGTAAACCGCCAAAAGCTTAGCTTGTAAGGCGGGTACCTCCAGGTTATAGTATTTTATAAATGTAGACGGCGAGGCCCAGCCCGCGGCCGTACAGATATCTTGCAGGGAAACCCCGCTCGACCACGCCCACGAAGAGGCCACGCCTCTCGTGGAGTGCGCCCTGACACCCAAAGGGCACTGTAGGCCCTTCGCAGAGTAAGCGGGCGCAATGGCGTCCACTATCCATCTGGATAGGCTCTGTTTTGAGGCGGCGAGTCCCTTGGAACGCCCGCCAAACAAAACAAAAAGCTGCTCCGTCTGTCTGAAAACAGACGAGCGTGACACATAAGCTCTCAATGCCCTGACGGGGCAAAGGAGACTCGCATCATCCTCCTCACTGAGAACCGGAAGGGCGGACAGGGAAATTACCTGGGCCCTGAACGGTGTATTGAGGGATTTCGGGACATACCCGTGCTTTGGTTTGAGAATGACCTTCGAGTCATTAGGCCCAAACTCCATACACGACGCGCTTACTGAAAGCGCCTGTAAGTCCCCTATGCACTTCACTGAAGCGAGAGCCATGAGAAACAATGTTTTGAACGACAGGTGTTTCATGTCCACCAGCTGGATTGGCTCGAACGGGGCGCCTTTCATGGCCTCCAGGACCGTGGAAAGGTCCCACGTCGGGACTGAAGGGGGCCTGGGAGGGTTCAGCCTCCGAGCTCCCGTAAGGAAACGCACGACTAAGTCGTTTTTCCCCAGCGACTGGCCAGACACCGGTTTGGCAAACGTTGCTATGGCCGCCACATACACTTTGAGCGTGGATGGGGTCCTGCCCTTATCCAGTAGCTCTTGAAGGAAGGAAAGCACTTCCGAAACCCCGCACTCCACAGGTGAAAAGCTCTGGGCTTGACACCATGCAGAGAAAACAGACCATTTCGAGGAGTAGAGCCGCCTGGTAGACGGAGCTCTAGCCTGCGCGATCGTGTTTAACACTCCTTCTGGGAGGCTAGCGGGTACCCGTTGATGGCCCATGCGTGCAGGGACCACAACTCCGGGCGAGGGTGCCAAATCGAGCCCTCCGCCTGAGAGAGGAGGTCTCTCCTCAATGGTACAGGCCATGGGGCAGTGCTGGTCAGCTGCATCAGGGCAGGGAACCACGTCTGGTTTGTCCAGACCGGAGCTACGAGCAGCACTGGGCATCCGTTCTCCCTGATTCGTTCCAACACCTGAGGCAGGAGCGAGACGGGAGGAAAAGCATATAGGGGGCAGCGGGGCCAAACATTAGCCAGCGCGTCCTTGCTTTTCGAGAAAACTCCGGGCAATGAGCGTTTTCGTGGGACGCGAACAGGTCCACTTGTGCTCTGCCGAACGTTTTCCACAGCAGCTGGACCGTCTGCGGGTGCAGCGACCATTCCCCTGCCGGGACCTTGTTCCTGGACAGTCTGTCTGGTCCCACATTCAGGTGACCAGGCACGTGCGCCGCTCTCAGTGAGAGCAGGCTGTGCTGAGCCCAGACCAGAAGGCGTTCCGTCAGCCTGAGAAGGCTTCGTGACCTGACGCCGCCCTGGCGATTTATGTATGCCACCACTGACATGTTGTCCGACCGGACTAAGACGTGGTGGCCTGTTATCTGGGGACAAAAAAGCCGTAGCGCTTTGTCGACTGCTATCATCTCCAAGCAGTTTATGTGAAGGAGCTTTTCCCGTTCTGACCACAGGCCAGCTAGCGGTCTGCCCTCGAGCAGCGCTCCCCACCCCGAGGTGGAGGCGTCCGTAGACACCACCTTCACACTCGAAGCGGTCCCCAGACTCACACCTGACTGATACCAGTCGGTCACTTTCCAAGGTTCCAGAGCTGAAACGCACTGAAGGTCGACCCTGAGGCGAAACAGACCCGCTGTCCATGCCCTGGGTGGAACCCGCGCTTTCAGCCACATCTGCAGTGGGCGCATGCGGAGCAAGCCCAACTGGAGTACAGAGGCTGCTGAGGCCATCAGCCCCAGCACTTTCTGAAACCTTTTGAGCGGAACTATCGCGCCGTGGCGGAAGGATTTCACGCCGCGCTGAATACTCAGTACGCGCTCTGGTGACAGGCGTGCTGTCATGGACAGCGAGTCCAACACGGTTCCCAGAAAGGAAATTTTCCGACTGGGAGACAGTGAGCTCTTCGCCCAATTGACTGTGAGGCCCAGCTTCTCGAGGTGCTCGAGTAATGCGGCCCTGTGTTCTATGAGCTCCGATCGTGATCGAGCTAGAATCAGCCAATCGTCCAAGTAGTTCAGGACTCGCATGCCCTGAAGTCTCAGGGGTGCAAGCGCCGCGTCCATGCACTTCGTAAATGTACGAGGTGCTAGGGACAGGCCGAACGGCAGGACTGTGTATTGATATGCCTGGCCCTCGAAGGCGAATCTCAAAAATCGCCTGTGATGGGACGCTATTTGTATCTGGAAATAGGCGTCTTTCAGATCTATTGACATAAACCAGTCCCCGTGGCGCACTTGCGCGAGGATTTTCCTGGTCGTAAGCATTCTGAACTGGCGTTTGACAAGCGCTCTGTTCAGCTGTCGCAGATCTAAAATGGGTCTGAGACCCCCATCCTTTTTCGGTACCAGAAAATATCTGCTGTATAGGCCCCCTTCGCTCTGAGCCTGAGATAAAGGTTCTATAGCCCCTTTGCTCAGTAGTTTCGCTATCTCGGCACGAAGTAGATGAGACACTTCGTTTTTCACCGTAGTTTCGACGCGCGCCGTATAGCGGCGTGGGCGTCGAGCGAATTGTAGCGAATAGCCTCTCTTTATAGTGTTCAGCACCCATTCTGATACCCCGGGAAGCTTTGACCACGCATCTGCATGAATAGCTAGGGGCAGAATGAAATCCGGGCTCTGGTCGCGGCAAAACGGCAACTCGAGAGCCCGGGCATACTGGGAACACAACACCGTGTTTACAGCGTTCGAGGCGGGGGGCGCGCTGATCACAGCGGGCGGCCTGACCGCGCTCAGCTTTTTTATGGCAGATAGTGCAGAAAAAGCGAGCGGGGGAGATCCCGTAGGAATCGGCGTGTCTGTGACAAAATGTGGGCGCGGGGCTGCGGGCACATTTATTACACTGAAAACACCGTCGTTCATGGCCGACTGAATGTGTGTTGGTTTCGTTTTTACAGAAACCAAGGGACACGCAGCATGTAGTGTGAGCGGGCATGGTGACATGGGCGCGTTTACTACATTGTTTGCACAATCGACCTGAGTCGAGTTTATTTGTGCTAGCCCTGCACCATGGCGGGCTGTGTCTGGGTGTGGGAATGGGCACTGGGTGGGCATTCTTACAACACTCATAACACCATCGGTCGTGGCCGGATTGTTTGTGCGAGCCCTGCATTTTTGCGGGCTGTGTTTGTGTGTAGAAATGAGCCCTGGGTTGTAGGCATTTTCAATACACTCATAACACCATCGGCTGTGGCCGGAATATCAGAAAATACACCATTTATGTGATTTATCTGGGTCGCCGTGGGAACAGCATTAGTGTGCAGGCAAGCGGGCATGGTACTGGCTTGCTTACTGCAAAATACACTGGAACAGTCACATTTTCTGGAACTGAACGAGCGAAAATTTCAGTGGAAGTCTGGCCACGGCGAGACTGAAACACCGTCAATTTCCTAGGAGGCTAGGAAGACTTGTGTTGGTTTCGTTTTACAGAAACCGTGGTAGTGTATGTGGGCACTGGGTTGTGGGCACATTCACTACATTTAATGCACAATTGTGCGAGCCCTGCACCGTGGCGGGCTGTGTTTGTGTGTAGAAATGAACACTGGGCTGTGAGCATTTTATTACACTTATAACACCATCGGCTGTGGCCGGAAAACCAGAAATACAATGATTTTTCTGGGTCGCCATGGAAACGGCCTTTATGTGCAGGCAAGCGGGACGTGGTACCAGCTTGTTTACTGCAAAATACACTGGAACAGTCGCATTATCTGGAACTGAACGAGCGAAAAGTTTCGGTGGAAGTCTGGCCGCGGCGAGACTAAATTTTTATCTGCTGCGAGAGCCGGGATCGAACACGGGTCTCCCGCGTGAAAGCTTCAGGTTCCGCCACTGGGCCACAGGGAGAACTACACTAGCGCAAGCAGATAAGAGAGCGTCATCACAGTTTTGTGTGTGTCGGCGTTTGTATGCAGGTGTGCGTGTTATACAACAGGCTCATTGCTGCAATAATGACATTTTCAGCCGCTCAAACTAGGAGCTGAGAAATGTTTGAGAAATGGAGATTAATCCGGCCTCGGCGGGGACTAAAACACACTCTTTTCTCATTTGCCGGTGACGCACGCCCATGGGGGGCGGGGTAGAATGCTGGCCCGTTTCCTTGACGACTCGCGGACAGAAGGCGGAGGTCCACAGAGCTCGCCTGTTGCGCGGCGGTTGCGCGGGCGCTTCCCAATCGAGGCCGATGCTATCCACGGCCTGAGAGAGCAGACGCATCAGCTCAGTCTCAATGCCGGCTCTCTTACCAGTGGTCTGGCGGGAAACGCTAGCGGAGGGGAGGTCCACGGAGCTCGCCCAATCCTCGCTATCGGATGCCAGAAGAGAACACGCCTCGGTGGGTTCGTCAAACTCGTGGATGGACGCGGCGGCAGGCGACCGTCAGTGAGCGACTCGAGCGAAACCGGCGAAGCTGGCGGGCGAACCGGCGAGCTTTGGCGGGCTGGAGAGAGCTCGGGAGCGCGCTGGGCGCGGCGCTTCTAGCGGCGCGGCACCACGGCGGGCTGCGGTGAAGGCTCGGAGAATGATGCCAGGCGAGTCCTCAGAGTCACCATGGGCAAAAGCTCGCAATGAGGGCATCCGCCGTCAGCGAGCGCGAGAGCCGCGTGATCCTCACCCAGGCAGGAAACACAGATGACGTGCCGGTCTCCATCGCTGAGCGGGGCGCGGCACGAGCCACAGGAAGGCATCTTTAAAAAGACGCAGCTCTTTTGTGAGAGAAGTGTGAGTCGCGAAGTAAGCTGACAAACACTCTCAACAGAGTAAATACACACAGAGTATGAAAAGGATATATGACGCCGGAAAGCGCAGCAGGTACGGCAGTTGAAGGCGGCGAGGCCAGCGACTCCAGAGCTCGTCCCGCTGAAAGGCTTGCTTCGACGGCGCGGCTTCTCACTCCGGATCCAGCGATGCGTGTGCTTCGCTGAAGAGGTAAAAATCAGTTTGTATCAGCCTAACGAGCATATTTATAGGGTGAGACCACGCCCCTTCTGGCGGGACGTGACGATAAGGGCGCGAATGGCCCCCATTGGTTATTACGTCACGCAGAGTCTCTCTCGATAGGCTGCTGCATTTGCTGCAGAGCAGCCAATAGGCGCGCGAGCTGTTTCGCCTATGTCTGCTTGCTGCTGCAAAGCGTTTTACATTATTAAAAAATTAAGGATAATTTTTGGCTTCAATATCTCGCGGAAAAGAGTTTTTCCCCTAGCGTAAAGCTATTACGCAGTACGAGAGATACTCTCGTAAGAGAACGTCTATTTGGGACTCGGCTATTATTTGAAGTACGGTACATTTTTATGGTTTCTTTTAAAACAATGCCGGATTTTCTCTCTCTTTTTAGATTTTTGACATTATTTTACATAAAGAAAAATGCATGCTGCACATGTTCTTGTGAAATAAAGTATATTTTATATAAAATGACCATAAGTTTCAAGCATTATTTTTCATCACCATCATGATCAGGAAGTAACTCATAATACAATGAAACGGATAACGAATAATATTACACAAAATCAATGTTTTAAAATGCCTATTGTACTATACCTTAATGTATCATTCTAATAAAGTATGACGTTTCGTGTGTAATAATGCCATTTCGTGTCTAAGCAAATTACGCTCCAAAACATTAGGTGGCGTTACTCGGTTTAACGTAAGCTCCGCCCCTCACTTCCGGTCCTGGCGCTTGTGTTAGAACGTAAGCTCCGCCCCTTACTTCCGGTTCTGGCGCTGGGGTTCTGAAACTGGTGGTGCTGCGGGTCTGCAGCTGGATACTATTGGGTAGGACGCGCAAAGGTGCATAGGCAACAGCTGCAGGTCCTAATACACAGACGAAAATGAGCACTTTTACGGCATGGGTTACGCATTTGAACCTGTGAGGGACAGTCTGGTAGTTTCTGACTACCACCACCACATGGAGGATAAGTTTCAGGCTCCACATAGCCTACAGCACAGGATCGTTTGGGGCGAAGTGACTGGTGTGGGTGTGTGAGCTGCCGGAGCATGGACACTGCACCGGAGTCAATCTGTTGCAGAGAACAGTCTCTGTTACAAAAAATGCACTTGAATAAATACCAAAAAGGCAGTCTATCTTAAATTATTTCTTGAACGCAATGGCCAATCAGAAGCAACACATATAACTGTGATTGGCTACGTAACGTTACATCACTCTCAACGCGATGTTATAGCGTTGTTATGAATAGAATGTTATGAATAGAAACTCTGGCCTGTAAATCGTTTATATTTTGTTTTAGTTGTTCTTGTTGCTTTTCTGCAACAGATGAATAAAAATCTATTAGTTTTTATGTTTTATTCATAGATATTTCTAGTTCGCGGGAGTCCCGCGAATCGTTTTATTTATAACCCGCACACACAGAGTGAGTGCATAACCGCCCGCGCTCGCACTCGGAGTCTCGGCCATCAGATCTAGTGCCGCGCAGCACTCTATTGCGTTGGGGGTGCACGTCTCAAGGATAGTGTCGGGAAATATCGCTCGGGCAGAATAAGCTCTAGTTCACTCTTCCTACGCTAAGGAACCTTGTCATCCAGTCTCTTTGCTAGAGAGAGAGACGAGGAAAACAAACAAGCATGCAAATGGAAATTATCGCGGCCGGAAAAATTATCGAGCTATTTTTTTTTGTCGTGCGATTAATTTATTTATTGACTATCGCGACAGGCCTACTAAATAGTCTGTCACTTAAAAATAGTGGAGGGCTAGACAGTTTTAAGGCAGCTAGCCTTGACTTGAGGGCTGGTTTCCTTGTCAAAGGTAGCCTGTGAAAATGTATCGTAACCCCAGCTGCCTTAGCCCTATACAATTCATTACTACAGCCAGGGGCAATACAGTATGAACCCCCCCTAGACCTGTTGGTTTCTGTTTCCCCAGCCATGTCAGCTAGCCTCAGACTATTTACATGCTGTGGCTGCTCTGCTGGTGTTGGTTGGCAACGGAGTAGCCTACCATGCCAGTGACGTAGCCGAATGTTGAAATCCAACATGGCGGCGCCCGTGTAACAAAAACAACATTTTCAACGTACAGTTTTATCCCTTTTGACAAATTCTGCCATTTTAATAATTGTACCAATGATAATAAATAAAATAGATCTGTTATATCACCATTTTTCAAATTTCAGTTCAGTTCATCTTTAATGGTAGCCCTTGCTTCCCCAACATGCAGGTCACAGCCGCAACACGTCGCATATACTCCCTTCTTTGTCTAATTTCATCAGCATTTGCTGCTTCAATCTGCTGTATAACATTTCCCTGTAATGCACTAGCCTTGTAACTTTTCCAGGAGACAAAACAATCCTTGTGTGTCTGAGTCCCCTCATGTTTGTGAAATGCGTTGTGTGCCTTTTCAATAACTGAAGCCCCCCTAAAAAGGGCCTAGTGACGCCCTTGCTGCCCAACCTTTTGACGCTCTGAATGCTTTCTCCGGTCCGCTGTCAATCCCACAATGCACTGCGCGAGCGTGAAGCTCGACTTCCAAAGGAATGAATTGAAAACTCTCGCTCCGCTCCGCGTCACTGGATACGCACCGTAACCCCCGAATCCCCCCGATCTACTGCATATTATATGAATTACAGTGAATTATACCGAATATGCAACAATTATTATCTGTGATTTGTATAACAGCTTCCTCTGAAACATGAATATCATCAGTGTGTCCTGTGGAGAGATTAAGACTGATGAGGGGTTTGTGTTCAAACTTCCCTCTGATTTACTGAATCGAACACTCAATGGAGTCTGTGAGCAGAGCTGGTTGGCAGAGGTGACTATTATACACACACACAGACACACACACACACACACATACACACGCACACATGCTTGATCCTCTTATGTTTGGTGTGTTCAGGACAGGCGTCTGATAGCAGATCCATCAGATCCTGAAACACTGAGTGATCCTGTTATTACACACACACATACACTTGATCCTCTTATGTTTGGTGTGTTCAGGACGGGCGTCTGATAGCACATCCATCAAATCCTGAAAGACTGAGTTATCCTGGTATTTCAGTCTTATCTGATCATCTCGTCATGTCTCGCTGTGAGAATCTGATTCATGAGATCATCTGTGACACTCCAGGAGTAAATCAACTCTCAACACATCATTTATCTGTTTTCATATTTAATCCTTCATTAACATGATTCTCTAATGCTTCTTTCTTTCATCACAGTCTCATCACATTCATAAGACCATGATCAGAGGTGAGAGAGACACTTCAGTAAAACACATAAATCAGGGATGCACGATATATACGGTATCGGCCAATATGTTCATTTGTAATGTTATCGTAATGACCTTCAGGCCTTTAACTAGGAGGGGAGTGTGGTGGAGGAACACATAACTCCTCAGCAGACCGCCGTGAGTTCCACGCAGAGTCACTCTGGATGATGGGTATAAAATCCAGAGCTCTGGAAGTCCTGGGGGAGAGGGCCTCCAGGAGAAAGCCCAGCCCAGCCGGGGTGCACTCTGGCTGGGGAGTGAGTTCAATCTCCAGCGCGGTGGAGCTCTGGAAGTATGAAACCTCCAGGAAAAGACAGGCTGGTTTTCTGAAAGTACATCCCAGGCAGGGTGCAGCTTTCTTGGGCACAAATCAAGCTTGAATGCCCATGGCAGGTTTGGCTTTGGGCTTGGCTCTCAAGTCAAATTCGAGAAAATGACTTAGTCCATAGTATAAGACGTCCCTGGCTAGCCTATTCAGATTAAATCTATTCAGATTTTGCCTGCCACCGTTGGAGCTCCTTCTGGAGCTAAGGCTACGTCCACATTAATCCGGATACATTTGAAAACAGCGTTTTCGTTTAAAAACGCTCTCCGTCGTTTTCAGGCGTTTTCCGACGTTTCAGTGTGCATGAGAAACTTCTAAATTCACCTTACTGCGCATGCGTGAAACCTCACAAAAGCTCACCGAGATGATACAGATGGAAAAATAAATAATAAAGTTATCGCGCAATTCTTCTTACAGGATAATTGTATTTAGAAAAATATCTCACCATCACTGATGCGTCCAGATCGCACTCAGTCACCATATGTTTGGTCTAAAACGCGACCGCTCTCCTGTATTGCCGCAGGACAGCAAATGTGAGTACATTTTCTGTCATCTTTGCAGTACTGTGATATGAAGAGTGTGCAAAGTAACATATTTTAGCAACAGTGTAAAAGTGAATAGCACATAACAGGCACAATACCGGTAAACATGAATATCTATTGGTACAACATGGATCACATGACTAAACTTACATCATCGTTTTCATATACCTCTGGCTTCACAATCCACACTACAACGCGAAAACGGCGTTGTCAAATTTATCCGCTTTGGAGAGCGTTTTCCAAAAGCTACGTTTTCATTGGCTTAAAACGCCGTCTCAGTGTGGACGGAAGGCCAAATTGGAGAGAAAAATATACGTTTTCAAACGAAAACGTATTAGTGTGGACATGGCCTAAGACGGTCCTAAATTGGACCTTCAGGGTTTTGTCGAGGAGGAGACGACGCTCGGCTCAGAAAAGGAACACGGACCAGAGAACCATGGTGGTCAGACCGGGTGAGGAAGACCGGTCTGACTCATCCCAGAGAAAGTGCACTTTGTGCTGGTGAGACTTCCAGTAAATGCTGGTCTGGTTTAAACATCCAGTGCCTCAGCTAGCGAAACAGAAGTCTCACACATTAGAAGAAAGTACGTCATCGCATTTACTCCTGCATCACAAAAGATGGTAAAACCCAGACAACTTCCGGCAAATTTAGATTTGCTCTGAAAGTTAGTCTGGCAAAGAGCTCATTCAAGCCCATTCCCAATCCGCCGAAATCGAGGCACCAATCAGAAACGTTGGGGCGGGCTTTACACGATGACGACAGCGCTGGGATTTTAAAGCAGATTTTGTAGCCTACATTACAAAGATGGATGCCGCCGTCGAACATCACTCGTTCGAATCAGCTATCGCGTCTGTTTTAAGCGATTTGAACGTTTCCTTTTTGTTAAAAACCGAGCAAAGAACAACACTCGGAGATGTTTCTCCGCCACTCGGCATACGTCATCTCCTTCATCGCTCTGATTGGGTTTAGGTCTATCCGCGACGTCCGTTGGTGACGCCCCTCTGGAAATGATTTGTCTATGACGCTTTGCCAGACCATAACTCAGTTAGAACTGAGAATGCTCTGGTTTTAACCAGGCTAAAAATATGGTGGATAGGCTTCAGAAAATGATAAAGAGAACATAATAATTGTGTGCTTGGCTTTTAATGGTGAGACTCATTTTTTTTTTTTTTTTTTTTATCAGGCTCTTAAAAATGTTGATGTATCGTGCAATATATCAGTTATCGGCTTTCAAATAAAATTAACTCTGTTATCGGTATCGGCCAAAATCTTCATATTGGTGCATCCCTAAGATCAGTCTGTCCCGATTCAGATCAAACTCTGTGTTGATCTGAATCTTCTTTAATTGAAACATGATGATTGTGAATTGTGTTTTTCAGTGATGAATGAAACTACAGTGACTACAATCTCAGGTGAGTTTCAGCTGATAAACGTGTGTTTAATTCACTAATAAAACAGATCTCAGGTCTGATTCAGACTCAATCCAGTTTGAATGTTTTCGGTCATATTGTCTGATATTTGTGTGTGCATGCTGTGTTTTAAAGATGTTCTGAATAAAGTGAATCCGTCTCTCGAGATCTCAGGTAAAACATCAAGAGCTCTAAACATAAACTCTAATATTGATATATCATTATATATCATTACTTGTATAGATCAGTTGTGGTTTATTTATTTATTTGGATCCCCATTAGCTTCCCCAATGTGGTGGCTGTGTGTTCTCTTCATCTTCATCTTCATCATCTTCATCTGTTTTATACTGCATAAAAAAAGGATCTTCAGGTGAGTCCAGACTGATCTTCATACTTCAGTCATACTTCAGTCTTTACAGAGCTCAGGTCATCGTGAATCACATTTACATTCATTTTATCAGATTATTTTATGATTCTGTCACGTTTAGTAGAACAGCTTTCAAGACTATGAATTTATAAAAAAAAAAAATGTTTTATAGATTTTGGTGTAAGAAACCAAGAGGTGAAAATATAATTTATGATTTGACCTTTGTAGCAGTCAATGACGTCTCAGATTGAATTATTAAATCAAGGGGAAATCTCAAGTTTAAAATCTCTCTGAATAAGCAGAATATAATAGTATGTATAATAAGTGTCCGTCTGTTGTCAGATGTTTTCAGAGGGAAGCGCGGCCCATCTGTCAGACTGATGTTGATACAGACAACAGGTGAGTGAATCAAACTGAGAGAAAGAGTTATTTCACTTCGTCCCATGATCATCTCAGAGATGAGACAGATGATGATGATGTAACGTAAAGCTGATGAAGATTAATCTAGGCTGAATCTGAATCTGTTTCACGCAGGGATCTGGAGGTCGGATCTGATGAACCTTATTCACCGCAGGAATCTGAAACAGTTCAGTTTGCAGATGAAGATCACGTCTGATGCTTTGAATCAACATCATGGCTAGTTTTTAATATCTACTCGCCATGTTTGTCCTTCACAATAAAGCACAAAGTGTATTTCCAGACCCTTCACCGTCTCTGTTCCTCTGTGGTGAAATGAGCTGTCGACCTGCTGAGACTCATAACTTTAGAGAAGCCGCTGAAGACACCTTTCTACTAACACACAACCTCAAATCAAGGCACTTTACTAAAAAACATTCCCTTCTTCTCTGTCGGGGTGTAACGGTAATGCCCATGATGACAATCATCTTTGCGTTTTGTTTCATCTGGGAAGAAACAACGTATCGGCTTTCAAATTACAAGCCCCATTTGTCACTAAATCGAATACAATGAATGTGTTTTTGACACTCTTTAATGTGTGTGACAGACGAACCGATCATTTCTTCCTCTTTACTACTAGTTACAGCAGTAAATAAACATCAATGAACATCAGAAGGAATAATAAAAGATGCAGAATAACTTCCTGAAATCAATCATGTCTCATGTAATCCATCAATCAGTGTTTCAACAGTCAATAAAACAGCTGGAGAACAAAAATGTTTACCTCAGTAAAGCCGTCCAGTGTCCATAAACTCCAGAGAGAGGAGCATTTTGATTAATATTACATGTATTTCTAACTAACCTGTTGGTGATGTCTTCATTATTTAATGAATGTTTGACTGAAGTTACAAATTTTACTATAAAACGGAGAAACTAATTTCAGACGAATGATAGTTTTACACCAAAAGCACAAGTTGGACTGAAGGAAATGCATATATATATAAAAAAAAATGCAAACACGTTCACGATGACGCAGATTAACACTGTTTAGCAGACTGTCAGAAAAAAAAGTCCTGCAGTCAAATACAGAACAATACGAAGCCATGAAAAGCAAAGATAAAGAAAAAACTAATTAGGGTGGATAATTAAACATCTTAGACAGATGTTTAGACACAAATAAACATATTTATATCCTGAGAAGACCTAAGATGTTTTCCAACTTCGGCCACCAGATGCCACTGAAATCTAATGCTTACACTGACTCCTCGATTCATCTTTGTATAACACATTTACAGAAAGACAAAATCAGGGTACATGTTTCATATGGCATTCTTTAGTTGGATATGTAGCGCCCCCTACCTGT
Source organism: Rhinichthys osculus (assembly GCA_029959095.1). NCBI lineage: Eukaryota > Metazoa > Chordata > Actinopteri > Cypriniformes > Leuciscidae > Rhinichthys > Rhinichthys osculus. The sequence goes on from JARWKJ010000007.1 coordinate 42,040,843, forward strand.
CTATCTATATACAGAAATATATACAGAGAAGTGGAAATGAGTCACTAAATAAATTCTCCCTCCTAAAATGACTTAGAAGGAAACTCTATGCTCACATAATATTAACTTTTCAATAAAAAAGAAATATTTAGACAGAATAAAACTCCTGGATAAGAAATAAAATGTAAGAGATTTAATGAGAATAACATTTAAGAGTCAAAATTTTAAAGAAAAAAATGCAAAATTGGGATATATGTGGTCATATTTACATGTGGTGTTCAGTGTTGGCAGTCTAGAAGCAATACTGTTTTCAATACTTCCATAGTGGTTGCTTTATTATTAATATAATCAGAAATCCTCGATCCAAGCACAGGCTCAACACTTACTAACATACTAACATAACATAAACTTTTAAATGCCAACATAATAGAACATCAAACATTAACAAGTCTCTCCGTTTTCACATCTTGCTAAAAAAACATAAAATATGACTTTATTTCAAAAGGTACCTCCCACTTCAGCCCTGTAGAAAGCATGATGGGAAGTGAAAGTTCTGTATGACTGGGTTACTAGATTGAAACATATTTCAAAATTAAAACATCAAGTGAAGTCAAAGAGCAGGGCCGTGCACAGGGGGGTGGCCCGGTGGCTAGAGCCACTACAGGTTTTACAGCTCGCTCCGCAGCATCACTCACATACAGTATGTGTCTGCGGCGCTCTCTTGAAACTGAGAGTGACATGTAGTATGAGGTTAGAAGGAATTAGCCAAAATAGGTATGATGGTATAGATTACTTTAATGCAAATGTTGTAGAAATCATGTACTCCACTGCAAAAGAAGTTATTGGTAAAGGAAGTGGATTTAAACAGCATAAGACAGTCCCCTGGTGGTCAGATGAAGTAATTAAGACAAGAAATAGAGCTTTTAGGAAAGTTAAAGGATCCTTCTCTTTTAATGACCTAATAGAATACAAAAAGGCACAAGCAGAAGTTAGACGGACAATTAGGAAAGCTAAACGAGATTACTGGAAGCAATTTTGCAATAAAATAGGGAGAGAAACGCATATTAGTCAAGTCTGGGGCATGATAAGAAGGATGGGAGGAATTAGGAGGGAGTATACATTGCCAGCTATTAAATATAATAACAAAATTTTGATAACAAATAAGGATAAAGCGGAGGCTCTGGTGGAGACATTTGTTAAAGTTCATAGCTCTACAAATCTGACACCTGATGCAAGGAAAGGTAGAGAAGAAGTAATGAGAGGACACTCTAATATCCTAATGGAAAAGGAGGATTTTAATGGAACATAATTTTTTCTTTTCTTTATTTGAACTGAAAAGAGCATTGGTAGGAGTTAAAGCAACGTCCCCTGGTAAAGATGAAATATGTTAAAAGATGGTTGAAAACTTAAACCATCAAGCACAGTTGGTGATCCTGAAGTTAAAGGGATACTCCACTTTTTTAGGAAATAGGCTCATTTTACAACTCCCCCAGAGTTAAACTGTTCAGTTTTACCGTTTTTGAATCCATTCAGCCGATCTCCGGTTCTGGCGGTACCACTTTTAGCATAGCTTAGCATACATCATTGGAGTGGACAAGACCATTAGCATTTCTAAAAAAAAAAATGACCAAAGAGTTTCGATATTTTTCCTATTTAAAACTTGACTCTTCTGTAGTTACATCGTGCACTAAGACCGACGGAAAATGTAAAGTTGCGATTTTCTAGGCTGATATGGCTAGGAACTATACTCTCATTCCTGCGTAATAATCAAGAAACTTTACTGCCATACCATGAGAGCAGCAGGCGTAATGATATGACGCAGCGCCTGAAAATAGGCCACCTTCCGTCAACACAACGGAACTATTTTCAGGCGCTGCGTCATATCATTACGCCTGCTGCTCTCATGGTATGGCAGTAAAGTTTCTTGATTATTACGCAGGAATGAGAGTATAGTTCCTAGCCATATCAGCCTAGAAAATCGCAACTTTACATTTTCCGTCGGTCTTAGATGTAACTACAGAAGAGTCAAGTTTTAAATAGGAAAAATATTGAAACTCTTTGGTCATTTTTTTTTAGAAATGCTAATGGTCTTGTCCACTCCAATGATGTATGCTAAGCTATGCTAAAAGTGGTACCGCCAGAACCGGAGATCGGCTGAATGGATTCAAAAACAGTAAAACTCAACAGTTTAACTCTGGGGGAGTTGTAAAATGAGCCTATTTCCAAAAAAAAGTGGAGTATCCCTTTAATAAGGCATGGGAGTTAGGGGTATTGCCGTCAGCATGGAAACATTCTGTTGTTATCCCAATTGGGAAACCAGGGAAAGATAAAGGTGTAACAACTAGCTATAGACCTATCGCATTAACGTCTAATTTATGTAAAATAATGGAACGTATGGTCACAGACAGGTTAACTTACACATTAGAGAGTAGGAATTTGCTAATACCGCAACAGAGTGGTTTCCGTAGAGGGAGGACAACTATGGATCCAGTGATATGTTTGGGGGATGAAATTAGTAAATCTCAGGTTAAAAAATAAATAGTAGCTGCTGTCTTCTTTGATGTGGAGAAGGCCTATGATATGTTATGGAAAGAGAGTCTTCTTATTAAATTGGAATCCATGGGAATTGGTGGAAGAATGTTCTATTGGATCATGAATTTTCTGAAAGACAGGACTATAGAGGTAAGAATTGGAGTATCTTACTCTAATGTTTACTCTATAGAAAATGGGGTACCACAAGGAAGTGTATGTAGTCCTATTTTATTTAATATCATGATTAATGAGGTTTTTTCAGAGGTTGATGCTAGCCTTGGGAGGTCTCTATATGCAGTGGGGCAATGTGGGTAAGGGGTCGTAATGCAGCAATTGTTGGAGAGAAGTTAATGGAAGCAGTCAGTAATGTTGAGAACTGGGGAAACAGGTGGGGTTTTCGGTTTTCTGTAGACAAAACACAGGTTATTTGTTTCTCTAAGAAACGTAATGCTCCTGCAATACAAGTTACTCTTTATGGGCAGTCAGTTAAACAGGTACAAAATATAAGGTTTTTAGGTGTATGGATGGACCATAAGCTGAAATTTGGAGATCATATACAGAGGAATATTACCAAATGTAAAAAGGCAGTTAATGTTATGAGATGCCTGGTAGGAAGTGGTTGGGGTGCTAGTAAGAACTCTCTTAAACATATTTATATTGCCTTCATTAGATCAACATTTGATTATGCATGCATTACATTTAGCTCAGCTGCAAAATCTCATTTGCAAAAGCTCGACCTGGTCCAAACACAAGCTCTCCGCCTATGTAGTGGCGCATTTAAGACTTCGTCAATTCCAGCTCTCCGGGTGGAGGTAGGGGAGATGCCTTTATCTCTTAGACGTCTTCAGCTTGCCATGGTATATTGGGTAAATTTGCAGGGACATAAGCAGGGTCATCCAACCAAACCAGTGTTGAACGCATGTTGGGAACATGGAAGGAAGCAATTTAACAGTTTTGGATGGGTGGGAAATAGTCAAGCTGAGAAACTGGGACTTGTTGAATTAAATTGTACAGTGACGTTACCTGTTATTCCTCCTTGGATATTTCCATTACCAGTTGTGGACCTAGAAATCGTAAAGATGTTAAAACAATACAAGGAGTATGGTGTGATTAATGACCTGGTAAAACAATATTTAGGTATCAACTATAATAATAGTATTCAAATATTTACAGACGGATCAAAAGACCCAAGTACAGGGAAGACGGGAGCAGCAGTATATATACCACATTTTCAGAAATCAATTTTTAAAAGAACTTCAGATCATTTAGCAGTGTACACTGTGGAGCTTTTAGCTATTTTACTAGCACTCACATGGATAGAGGAGGTTGGGCCTAATCAATATATATTATATGTTCAGACTCAATGGCATCATTAATTTTAATTTTAAAGTATTGCAAATTGTAAATCTGTTTGTAGGCCTGACTTGATTTATGAAATCTTTCATAGTTTATATAGATTAAAAAATCTTAATATTACAGTGTGTTTTATGTGGGTCCCATCTCACGTTGAAATAGAGGGTAATGAAGGAGCTGATCGTTTGGCTGATCATAAACATATGTCAATCCGAAAAATGTCAGGCTTTTACTCTATCGAGCGACAACGCTGACGGCTGTGCCAGCTAGAGAAAACAACGGAGAGGTGCCAATGAAAAAACATGCAAGTACTGTAAAAGTGCAGATATATGAGGTGCCCCTAGGGACATTATTCAGAATTACCATGGGAGCATGATATTATGGTAATTTTTTTGCTATCAAGAAACTTAGCAGATCTAGAGCGAGTTCTGTTCTCAGGGGAATCCGTTTGTTTTCCCCCAAAAAGGGGGCGTTACCCTTCGATGACCCTCGGTCTATACGCACGCTCTGGAGATTATCACGTGAAACGAAACAATATCCAATCGGAAAGCGAGATGAGGGAAGATGGAAGCATAACAAACGCAGTCATGGCGCAGCAGCACAAGGTGAAATTGATGTGGACAGCAGAGATCAGAAATCCTGATGTGTGGGCAGAACCCCGAGGACAAACACGCGCACGCTCTGGAGATTATCACGTGAAACGAAACAATATCCCATCGGAAAGCGAGATGATGGAAGATGGAAGCATAACAAACGTAGTTATGGCGCAGCAGCACTAGGTGTTTTTCCATATAAGGAACCGGCATTCCGGTCTTCGAGAGAGCGTGCTCTCATTCACAAATTTACCCGACTTGTTGTGGATTACCTTTTTGCTGGCTGTTTTTGGAGCGCTTTGCTGCCGTTCCTTGGAGGAATATTTCCGTGTGTTCAGTGGCTGGATTACTCATCTCGGAGGACTTAATACAGTCACAAACTTCATAGATCCTGCTCACGGATTTGACAATTTTACCGATGAGGCTGATCTGAACTCCGTGTTAGTGCACGCTGGTGTAACATTGTACATTTTCTTTTGTTTTTGCAAAATACACTTGGGTTGGCTGCTTATTTATCCGTGTTGGGTAGTATTTTGGTATCCTCATTATTTGATCTAAAAACTGGACTTTTGTTCCTATTATTTTGTTGGTTCTCTGCATTATAATATAGTGGGGCTCCATTAAGCTCCAAAATACGCATGGGGACAGCGATGATCAGCTTTCCGCATCATAAACGTATGTCAATCCGAAAAATGTCAGGCTTTTACTCTATCGAGCGACAACGCTGACGGCTGTGCCAGCTGATAGAGAAAACAACGGAGACGTTCAAATGAAAAAACATGCAAGTACTGTAAAAGTGCAGATATATGAGGTGCCCCTAGGGACATTATTCAGAATTACCATGCATATACATGTACTTTTCCTCTCACGTACACATATGAAACCAAATTCATTCACATACTATAATGAAATGCTCACACACATACAAGTGAAATGCTTTTACAAACACAACTGAAACGCTCATACATACAACTGAAAATATTACGCTCACTCACACAACTGAAACGCTCACACACACAACTGAAACACTCACACACACAACTGAAATGCTCACACATACAAGTGAAATGCTTTTACAAACACAACTGAATCGCTTTCATACATACAACTGAAAATATTACGTTCACACACACAACTGAAATGCTCACACACATACAAGTGAAATGCTTTAACAAACACAACTGAAACGCTCACACACACACACACACACACACACACAACTGAAATGCTCTCACACACACAACTGAAATGATCTCACACACAACTGAAATGCTCACACACATACAAGTGAAATGCTTTAATTGTTAATTTATTTGTAATTTCCAGTGTTCCAGAACGTTAACATAACTCCCATGTTATTTACTGAAGTAATTGCAAAAGAGAATGAAACGCATCTATTCCATGGTTCCCATCGTTTTCAAGTGGATTCACTTGTTGAATAATGTTCATTGTTGTGTCATTAAAGGTTACATCAATGTCTGGAATTATAACATTATTATTGGTCTGAAGTTCAGGTAATGGCCCTTCTTTGTCAATGCAATAATAGTTGTCAACGTCAATGTCACTTAAAACCGGGTGAATTCCTATGTTGTTTATGACACCTGCATGCCACAGCTGAAGAGGTGTCTGCCCCGCTTGTGTGGCCATAGTTGTTCCACTGGTGGACAAATTCTGTTACTGACCTTTCAATTCTTGGTAAAAAAAACATAATGCAAACAAAATAAATGTACTTCATTCAATGCATCCAGTATACCCTGTTCCTCCATGAAGTTAAAAATGTTAATAAAGTGTCTAGATACAACTCTATTGACTTCTGCCCATAGTCTCTCAATCCTTTGGTTGTGTACTGAAACACCAGTAATAACTGTTTAATCAGACTGTTTAATCCCCTTCTTTCCAACATAAACATGCAACATGTATATTTTTTATACCGTGATCACATCTGACCCTTAAAGGCAAACCAAAGTTCTCTACCCCTCCTAAAACTAATAAGACAAGACACTTGAGGCTCTGTTGTTAGATAAGCACCTTAAATATATAATAGTCCGGCTGAAACCATCAACACAGCCATGCAGGACCATCCGCCACCTAACCAGGTTGCCGTCAAAATGCCTGTTGAGAGATATACACTACATTACATATACATATAGACTACTTGAAACTTGCAGATATTACAAAACATTTACAAGTCAACATACCATAATTGGTTGGGGGCCTGAACATTATAGACCCTTCAGCGAATAGTATTACGACGTCTAAACCACCACCCAATGGGATCCACTTGATGCAGGCTCTGTCTGACCCGCCAACGTTGAACCCTTAAGCCACGCGATCTTAGACTACCAAGTACACATGCGCCACCTGCATTTGGAGTGTTCTGAAGTATAGTAGTAATAATACTGTCCAAGTCTTGATTTGACAATACTTAATGGTCCAACTCCCAGAATCTGTCTGTGTCTATATAGGGTTCTTCGACTGATTCCAAAGCATGATGCAATTCTCTGCCATGTCATACCAATGGACACACAGTGAGAAATCTGTTCGGCAGCTATGCTGTATCGGGGCCGACCTGGATGGCCCCGATACAAGGTTGTGGGGGTTGTCAAATTGTTGGTCCCATCAGTGGATCTCTGCCTGGCCTCATGCTCATGGAGCAAGTTGTGAAAACATCTATACAATGATCCTAATAGGTTACTGACATTCCTGTTGTCATGATCATATCTGGACACGGCAAGAAATGTAGATAGAGTTCGCTTATGATCATCTAGCACTCTATAAAGCCTCTCCTGACCAAAAATGTCGGACTCTTCGCTTTGTATTAGTGACTTTTAGGTTTTCAAAAACACGCATCAGTCATTTGTCTTGTATGCAACGGACTAAGAGGACAGCAGAGGCACAAACGCACTCACTGTGAGGAACTAAGACTTTTGATTGTGATGGGCTATCGGTAAGCTCACATGGACTCTTGATTCACATGAACTCTTTTTGGTATTTAATGTGCTAAATGTCTTAATATCACGTGTAAAGTTTTAAAGTAATTGTTATTGCATGGCTTAAAGAGATACTAAACTGATAAGAGCAAAATGCTTAAATTGGTATAGTTAAAAAGAAATAAGAATTAATCTATATGGAAAGTCTAGTAAGATGCAGGGTAAAGAACCAAGTTATTTTGTGTAAACAAAATAATTGGTTCATCCTTTGTTTAGATGTGCATTATTTACCTTTGTGTGTGTGTTTAATTCAGCATTTAATTGGTTAACAAAATACTTACCTTGTAAGTACCTGTTTATTTAAAGGTTCTCTAAGCGATGTCAGGTGACGTCACTTCTTGTTGACGTTTAAAGTATTGTCAAACAAAACAGAGGCTAGCTAGACCCTCCCTCCTCCTCATCCACGCACTAACCCCCCAAACCCCGCCCCCAAGTCCTTCTTGTCGGTGATTGGCTGGAACTGTTTGTCATGTTTCGGGGAGCGGGTCGCCGCAGTTTGATTTTGCTGTTTGTGGAGCCTGGGCTGTCAACAGAGATCGCGTTTCTTTACATTGTGTTCAGGGGACGGGCAGCCAGCGGTTAGTGAGGAGATGTTTGCTGTATGTGACAAAAAAAATTTGGGCCTAAAAAACGCGTGACATCGCTTAGAGCACCTTTAAAAAGCTTTTTGTCTTTATTTTTATTTAAAAGTTTTTCAGCTGTTTCACCTGATCCTGATCCTGTTAGATTGGTACCCATTCAACTGGTCAAAATAAATATTGTTCTGAGTGAAATCCGAAGTCTAGTCCTTTTCAAGTGTGGGCACCTCACAGTTAGAAAAACACTTGACAGTGACGCAATGCACTGCAGAGCACTAGTAAAAAAAAATCTTCATTGCTTCTCACCTCAAAAAATCGAGTTTGGACTTGAAAATGATCAGATGACCATACATTGTAGTTGAAGTAGGCTGATTCAAAGTCAGCAAAAGTACATGTAGGCATCAGCCATCAGGGGCTACTGAGTATGCCCCCTCTTCAACTCTGGTTGAAAGCTTGCGTTCGTGCCAGGCGTAGCAGAGTGGCAAGCTATGTGTCAAAGTGGCCCGCAGCTGCAGGTCCGTGCTGAAACCTTGGTTCAGTGACCGAATGTACAGCCAGGGAGTGATGGTGGGGCAAGTTATCAGCAGAAAAGCTGTCACTATGGATGCATCAAACATGGGCTGGGGTGCCCTATTGCGTTGGCAAACCGGCTTCTGGCACCTGGACTGATGCACAAAAAAAAGTGGCACATAAATAGTCTAGAATTAACCCTTTAAGCGCCAAAGTCGCAAAATTGCGACAAGACATCATACTTAATAAAACAGGCTGTAGATCCTAATATGGTGTAATATCTAATTTGTATTCCCTACCACTAGATGGCAGACATGTAATACTTCGATTCAAGATCAAAATGACGTCATGTTCCTATGGGCTCTATGCACGGCGGTATTTCCGGTGAAGGTCTAAGGATGCTGAATTACTTCCGCCGATCGTTGAGTCCAATGCTATACCGAGAATTTATATTGGTTTTTATACTCTATTGCTATACTAAAGAAACGTTAGTCACAAAAACAGACAAAACAGACACTCATCATTTTGTTTATGCTTCTGTGTTTATTATATTAAATAAACATAACTATATATAAAATTACATCTAAACGTATTAAAGTTTCGTTTCAAAGACGAAAGGACAGTAAATTTTGAAGACTCTGCCATAATCCCGTTTTCCTTGGTTTTCCTCCGCTTTAAATCTCCCCAACCGGAAATGCACGAGCATCCTTGCTTCAAATGCGGAAGTTATGCGTGCATATAGCCCATTCAAAGTGTTGGAGGAAACAGCAGAGCAAGTGAGCGATCGTGTCATTGATGCGGAAGCAGTTCAGTTCAGAGCGTCTGAGTAAATTGTGATATTTGTGAGAGAAAATCGTCAAATGGCTAATAAAAACTTGTACCGTGAGGATGTGTTGCAAATGTTATTCGCCGATTCTGACTCTGAAGGGGAATATTTGCCTTTTGTAAATGACGATCGGCCGTCTAATGATCGCGCTTCTCCCGGTACATCTTTGCCGTGCAATGGTGCCGCCCGCGCCTCTCCCGGTACAACTTTGCCGCGCGCGCTACTCCTGGTACATCTTTGACGCGCAATGGTGCCGCGCGCGCTTCTCTCTGTACATCTTTGACGCGCAATGGTGCCGCGCGCTTCTCCCGGTAGATCTTTGAAGCGCAATGGTGCCGCGCGCGCTTCTCACGGTACATCTTTGCCGTGCAAGGCGAGTGTTCACGAAGCACAAACAGATCTTTTTGACCATTTGCCAAACGGGGATAGGGGTGGCAGGGGTGGACGTGATCTTTTCCTGAATATTACTGATGAACTGATCAAAAATTAGGCTACTGTTCACATGTGTTTTACTACTAATGTATTGTAATATAGTAATAATTTAGTACTTTCTCCTATTTTATTGTTGGTTTCCTCTTTTCCAAACATTTGGAATGAGGATAAAAAAGAAAAGAAAAAAAGCATGTAAATAAATTCCAACATCAATTCAATATCTACTATTTCCTGAATATTACTGATGAACTGATCAAAAAGTAGGCTACTGTTCATGCGTTTTACTACTATATAGTATAGTAATACTTTAGTACTTTCTCCTGTTATTGTTGGTTTCCTCTTTTCTCATCATTTGGAATGAGGATAAAAAAAAATAAAACATGCAAATAAGTTCAAACAACAGTTCAATATCTACCATTTCCTGAATATTATGAAATTCAAGTGGGCCGACCCCTTATGGCGTCATAATATGCAAATTAGATGAGTATATTTACACCCCACATAAACTTTCAGTCATCCCCAACATTTTTCTAATTTACAGTAGATCTCTATCTTTAAACCCTTTCAAGCCACAAGCTTTTGAAATGTTGATGTCAAAATCCAGCATTTCTTCAAAAAAAACCTTGGCGCCTAAAGAGTTAAAAACAGTCCAGCTGGCATTAGAATGCTTCCTCCCACATCTTCACCATAACCATGTTCTTGTTTAAACAGTCAAAACATCAATGGTGGCTTACATAAGTCACCAGGGCGATGTGCACTCATGCTCTCTTCACAAACTGGCGAGGATTCTCCTTCTGTGGGTCGACCAAAATCTCTCTATTCGGGTGGTGCACATCCAGAGGCACTTGAATTGCGAGACATTCAAGACATTTGCCTGGCAGCTGGCTGGTCATCAACAAATACAGTGCATCCGGAAATTATTCACAGTGCTTCACTTTTCCCACATTTTGTTATGTTACACCCTTATTCCAAAAGAGATTAAATACATTATTTTCCTTAAAATTCTACAAACAGACTACCCCTAACTTTTCCACAATTTAGGAGCTGGTTTTACCTCTAAAATGCTGTGTGAAATACTCATAGGGCAAACATATAGGAGTCCTAAAATAAGGACACCGCCATTCTTTTCAAGAGTTTCTCCTTAATCGGCAAGTTACTTAAGATGTTTTGTGAATACGACCCCTGAAGTTAAATAAATATAATTACTTATTTGGAATGTAGAATTACCCAGATGCAATAAAATGACTCAAAGCCGTTATGCATTCGCTGCTTGTCTGCAATTTTAATAAAATGTTTTATTTTTCAATGCAAAAAATGTCACAGTGTCTGGTTGTGTTTCCCTTGTTTGTCACTAGAGGTCCTCGTTCTCACGGTGTCCGTCACATTTGACTTCATTTCCCAGCTTCTGTCTGTCACTGTCACTCATCAGTCCATTGCACTCAGCTGTTCCCCGTAATCATTGTTCCCAGCTGTTCATTGTTAGTCTTGTTAGATCTGTGTATAAATTCCCTGTCTGTGTCAGTATGTGTACGGAGTCGTTGTTAGATGTCCTCACACTTTATGGTTGGTTTCTTGTCTGTTCATGTGTTGTTTCTTATTTTTGGACTGCTTGATTATTTGGATTTGACCCCTGCCTGGAAGACTACGATTTGGATTACCCTATTAAAAACTACTGCTATTGGATTTTCTGCCTCCTGTGTGTGTTACGTGACAAAAAAGTCTTCAATACTCCTTTTTCTCTGATTACTGAAGATTATAGAATAATACATTGAAACTGCATGAGCCTATGGTGCGAACCAATGGCTGAGCAGCGAAGCTGCACAAACCTATGGTAAGAAACCTCACCAGAGCTCACCAAAATGGGAGGGGCTATCTCTCTATATAAGCGGGCGTTTTGCAATAGTTAATCAACTCCTAAGATAGGGTTATATAATAGCCCAAAAAAGGCACACAGAGTTACATGTCAGAGTCACATGGAGGGTTCTAGTGGTTGACCTTACGTAGAGGTCGAAGCCCAGCTTACAGACAGGACACGTGCTTGTAGCGCAGGGACATCAATGTTTTAGAATCTGGCGAATGTGGATGGCGAGGACCAGTCAGCCACCACACAAATGTTGCTAATTGGACACTTCACTGGACCATACCCAGGATGAGGCCATACCTCTGGTGTTGTGCGCTTTAAGTCCAAAGGGGCACTGTAGGCCCATTGAAGTGTAGGTCAACACAATCATGTCGACTATCCAGTGGGACAGTCTTTGCTTCGTGACCTGATGCCCTTTGGTGCGGTCACTAAAGCACACAAAGAGTTGCTCTGACTGCCTGAACAGGGCAGAGCACTCAATCTATACTCTTAAGGCCTGAACAGGGCAGAGTAAATGAGACTCCTGCTCATCCTCAGATGGTGAAAATAGCCTGGCAAGCCAGACCTACATCAAGATGTTAGGTCTGGGAACTCACAATTGGCATACCTCAATCCGAGGGGCGGGATAAACGGTTGTCTTTCAATATCCCTCTGCACGCAATAGGATAACGCTACAACCAACCAGAGCAACGAACGGCTGTGGCTGATTGAGTTCCATGCGTTTTCCCACCAGTGGAGCTAGTTGATATATTAAACTTTTGCCGTATCCGGTCGTCAAAACTACGAACACATCTTCCTTTTTTAAGAATGACTTAAGTGACGTTCTCTTAACTCCAAGTCCTCCAGAGTTGCGGCCAAAGCCGATTCGAAAGACCGCTGTTCGCTAGCAGCATCTTGTTTGTTTTCAAGTAGCAGGGAAATCACCTATGGAAATTTACATTTACATTTACATTTAGTAAGTGCATAAGTTAAGTGCTCCCGGAAGAGATGAGTTTTCAGTTGTCTTTTGAATGTTGTCAGGGATTCTGCATTCCGGATGAGGGTGGGGAGATCATTCCACCAGCATGGAACCGTGAATGAGAATGTTCTGGAGAGTGATTTTGTGCCCCGCTGTGATGGTACCACAAGCCGTCGCTCATTGACCGATCGTAGGCTTCTGGTAGGGATGTAGACTTGTAGTAGTGAGTGGAAGTAGGAGGGAGCTGAACCTGTGGTCAATCTGTAAGCAAGCGTCAAAGCCTTGAACTTGATGCGAGCAGCGAGTGGTAGCCAGTGCAGAGAGATGAGCAGAGGAGTGACGTGGGCCCTTTTGGGCTCGTTGAAGACCAGACGAGCTGCAGCATTCTGGATCATTTGTAGAGGTTTAGTTGCACATGATGGAAGTCCAGCCAAAAGAGCATTGCAGTAATCAAGCCTAGAAATTACCAGGGCCTGGACGAGAAGTTGTGTTGCATGCTCAGTTAGGAAAGGCCTGATCTTCCTGATGTTGTGCATAGCAAACCTGCATGATCGAGCTGTCTTTGTAATGTGGTCTGTGAAGGTCAGCTGATCATCAAAGATTACTCCAAGATTTCTGACCGACCTTGATGGGGTGATTGAGGATGAATCTACCTGGATAGTGAGGTCGTGCTGTAGAGACGGATTGGCAGGGAGGACGAGAAGCTCAGTCTTTGCCAGGTTGAGCTGCAGGTGATGTTCCTTCATCCATGCTGAGATGTCCGCCAGACAGCTTGAGATCCGTACAGCTACTGTGGGATCATCTGGTTGAAATGAGAGGTAGAGCTGGGTGTCATCAGCATAGCAATGGTAAGAGAAACCATGTGCCTGTATGATAGGTCCCAGTGATGTGGTGTAAATGGAGAAGAGGAGCGGTCCGAGAACTGAACCCTGAGGAACGCCTGTGGTCAGTTGATGTGCTTTGGATACCTCACCTCTCCATGTGACCTTGAAAGACCTACCTGTGAGATAGGACTCAAACCAGTTGAGGGAGGTTCCAGTGATGCCCAGTGATGAGAGGGCGGACAAGAGGATCTGATGATTCACAGTGTCGAAGGCAGCAGACAGGTCCAGTAGAATGAGAACTGATGATTTGGAAGCAGCTTTTGCGATCCGCAGGGCTTCCGTGACTGACAGCAATGCAGTCTCAGTTGAATGTCCTTTCTTGAAGCCAGATTGGTTGACATCCAGCTGGTTGTTCAGAGACAGGAAAGATGATACTTGGTTAAAAGCAACTCGTTCAAGTGTTTTTGCAATGAATGGTAGGAGAGAGACAGGTCTGTAATTCTCTAGAAGTGATGTGTTTAATGTTGATTTTTTAAGCAGAGGGGTTACCCGAGCCTGCTTAAATGCTGTAGGGAAAATGCCAGTGTGGAGGGATGAGTTGATAATGTGTGTGAGAGCTGGTAGAAGTGTGGGAGAGATGGCTTGTAGAAGGTGTGAGGGGATGGGGTCTAGAGGGCAGGTGGTAGGATGACTGGAGAGGAGAAGTTTAGATACTTCTTCCTCGGTTAGTGGAGTGAAGGAGGAGAGAAGGTTATTGGCTGTGGGAGAGGTTAGTCTGGGTTCCTGTGCTGAGAACTGACTGCTGATAGTGGTAGTTTTGTTAGTGAAGAAGTTAGCAAAATCATCAGCAGTTAAAGAGGAGGTGGGTGGTGGTGGAGGTGGACAGAGGAGAGAATTGAACAGTGAACGTGTGTTAGAGGCGCTGTTGATCTTGTTGTGGAAATATGAAGATTTTGCGGCGTGAACGTCAACAGAGAAGGCAGAGAGCAGAGATTGATACCTACTGAGGTCAGATGTGTCTTTTGATTTGCGCCATTTCCTCTCCGCTGCCCTGAGCTTGGTCCGGTGTTCACGAAGAACCTCAGATACCCAGGGGTTAGAGGGAGTGGTGCGTGCTGGCCTAGAGGAGAGAGGGCAGATATTGTCTAAAGAAGAGGTTAGGATGGAGCATAAAGTATCCGTTGCAGTATTCACATCCAGAGATGAGAAATGTGAGGGTGAGGGAAGAGAAGATGACACAGCAGAGGAAAGATGGGATGGAGAAAGTGAGCGCAGGTTTCGTCTGAAAGTAAATGGTGGGGAGGTTGGTGGAGCATGGGTAGTGAGTTGTAGATTGAAAGTAATGAGGAAATGATCTGAAACTTGGAGAGGTTTCACCAAAATGTTGTCTGTGATACAGTTGCGTGTGTAAACCAGGTCCAGTTGGTTGCCTGACTTGTGAGTACCGGTGGTGATGAGCCGTTTGAGATCGAAAGAGGCTAGGAGAGAGATGAAGTCTGTTGCATACGGCTTCGCTAGGTGAATGTTGAAATCGCCAAAGACTACAAGTGGGATGCCATCCTGAGGGAAAGAGGACAGCAACACATCCAGCTCTTCTACAAAGCTTCCTAGTTGACCTGGGGGACGATAAATAACTACAATATGGATCTTCATGGGAGTTGTAAGTGTAATAGCATGATATTCAAATGAGTTGTTATTGCATAGAGAAGAGAGAGGTGAATATTTCCAATTGTTAGAAATGAGAAGACCAGTACCCCCACCCCTCCCGGACTGGCGAGGTGTGTGAGAGAAAGAGAAGTTGTTAGAGAGAGCAGCAGGGGTTGCTGAGTCTTCTGGACGGATCCAGGTCTCAGTCAAGCCCAAGATATTAAGAGTAGAATGAGATGCAAAGGCTGGAATGAAGTCAGCTTTATTGACTGCTGATTGACAATTCCATAGACCCATAGAAAGAGTGAGAGGTGAGTGTGAGGATGAGAGAAAAGGGCGCAGATAAGCAGTATTGCGCTGCCTTCTGTGCGTGGTGAGAGAGCGTTGTCGAGAGACAACAGGAATGTATTGAAAGCACATAATGATAATGGGAAATAAGATAAAGGTAGGAAAGGAAAGGGTGAAGAAGATACTTTAAGTGCCTTGCAGGTGTCCTTGCTCGGTGGAGTCGCGCAGGTAGAGTCGCAGGTCTTTACCCGAGTCGGTCTTCACACGAGAGCTGAACACGAGAGCTGAATGCTTCCGCTGACGCTTCCGCAACAGCGCGCACACTACATAGAAATAATGCTATCAATCGTCTGAGTGAGGACAGCTGTGGTAGTCCTTGCAATTAGCACAGCGAAAGCAAGTATCCCGACAATGGCCCAAATCGAAACTAGCTGTTATGAACAGCAATACTTAAGTGCTACAATAACAAACAGACTCCAACCCTTAAGACGGCAGATATTCAAAATAGGAACGCGACTAATTAAAATAAAGATAGGAACGCGACTAATTAAAATAAAGATATAAATCATGGCGCAGAACCGTCACAACTCTGCCGTCATTGTGTTAAGCCCGCCCACCAACTCTATACACAATGCGATTGGCCTGACCAGAGTTTGGTTTTTCCACTTCGAAAGCCAACGGAGAGTTGCTAGACCACACTGGCTGCAAAATAATTTTTGCTGCCGCTAGGGTGAGTCTAGATTTCTAGGCTATGGTGAAAAAGCAGAGAGTGTAATAACCTCTGCTTAGAATGGAGTAGAGAGAGCCTTGTCCACATAGCCATGTCTTAGTTTGTGGATGACCTTACAGTTGTTATGGCTCAAACTAAAGGCAAGAAGCACCAACAAAGAGCATTTGCAAATCACCTACTCGCTTGACCGTTGATAAGGCTAGCAGGAGAGCGGCCTTTAGCAAAAGGGTCCAGCTGGAGTGGCACGTAGACAGGTCCCATGTAGGAACCGAGAGGGGGCGGGGTGGTTTCTCCTCCACTCCTTCAGAAAGCAAACAACCAGGTTGTTCTTGCCTACAACTGGGCGGCCACACAAGCGTGAAATGCTCCTATGGCCGCCACAAAAGCTGTGTCCCAATGTGAAGGCTGCGTCCTCCGAAGGCCGCATTTGAAGGCCGATTGGCCGGATTTGAAGGCCGATTGTGTCACAGCGGCGCGATGAAGGCTGTCCCAATTCAAACACTGTGCCCTTCGAAGGCCGCATTCTAAAGCAGATTGCGTCACATCAGTGCTAAGAAGACTGTCCCAATTCAAACTCTGCACGCTTGGAAGGCCAATTGCGTCACCACGGCGCGACGAAGTTTGGTATGTCATTCAAATGCGACCCCAAATGCGCCCTGCGTTTCTCGGACAAACGAATTGTACAAAAATGGACACTTCGCGGCCCACGCTTCCCCAGAATTCATAGCGCGCCGGTGACAACGCGACTCACGCGAGTTTATTCAAATAGAATGGCGGGTGTTAGTTGTGTGGTGGCCGAGGAATTAAGTTATAAATGTAAGTATTGTGAATTAATTTATTAAAATAACTAGCGAAACAATTGTTAAAGGCATAAATATGGATCAAGCCCTGAACCCCCTGTGGGAAAACAATCAACTGAGTAAAATTAAGCAAATACTAAAGTACAAAATGCTTTTCTTGCTTAGTTTTTTGGTCTTGTTTATATTATACATTTTAAAAAAAGCTTTTAGGCTACTAGACAAGCAAAAGTTATTGTATTGTTTTGGGGGGGAAAAACTAAATTAAGTGAGCTTTTGCTTAAAATAAGCAAAATAATCTGCCAAATGGTGTAAGTAAAATAATCTTGTTTTCTATTTGATTTAAGATTATTTATCTTAACCCTCTGGGGTCGGCAATCACGCCGGCGTGATCTGCTCGCTTTTTTTCTTATCAGTGCAAAAGAGACACAAAGTACTCGGTTGATTTTGATCTTACATTTAAGTGTTATACATCATTAGATCCTGTTAAGTTTCTATTTTTTTTTGTGGATACTCACAATAAAAACAAAGTGTTGTGCTTTTCACCAAATGAACAAACATGATGCGAGTTCTGCGTTCTCTCTGTCAGTGAAGTCCATTCTGAAACGCGTCCTAAGATTAACTGTAACTCCGCGATTACTTGTCACACAGGCACGAGAGATTTTTCTTTATGAAGCTTGAATTCTCTTCTTTTAAATTAAGTAATTTATATAAAAAACAAATATTCTCAGTTTATGCAATCTGTATGAAAAGAGAGTGCTGTCAGTATTTTTTTCCCCAGCTCATTACACTTCATTACGCGTTAATCTGACACGCCCACGGAGGACGCGCGCTATTCAAACGCAAATGTGAGGCAAGCCATGACAATGCCCACATCAGCCGTTCCACCGCGGTGGTAAAATGTGTGGTGTATTTGCTGCCTTTTACCGCTAAGAGGCGCTACAATCATAAAAGTGTTCGTTTATTCCGGTTTATTCTCCCTAATGTGTAATCTGCTGCCACACCGCGGCTGATTCAGAGCGATTGAAAGCTGGTAGCAGAAGAATTCAACAAGTGAAACGTAGCTAAAATAATTCATAATCACAATACTGAAATTAGGCTACTGAAATGTAATTGAATAAATAATGAAAACATTTCAACATAAAACATTGCAATAAAAACATTTAGGCTACATCAATGAGGCTTTACAACTTTAACAGCGTACAAACGGTAGCTCAGTGATCAACGCAACAACATGAGCTTCGAGGAGTTTCAATCGACCCGAGATCGAATCTCATTGTAGCATAGATCTACATATTGTTAACCGATGTTGTCCTACAGCGTTTATATTTTACCACCTTGATGCTTAAATAGGTAACTGTTTATATCTGTTTACTTATTTAAAGTCAAGAGTTTTGTTTAATTATCATTACAACATAAATTTGCTACATTCCTGTAGAACCGCAGCCGCAGCACAAACGACAAAAACTGATGAAGGAAGATTGTCAGCCGATTGCATCAGAAAATTAAAATGAAGAAGCTATTATTTAGTCTCCCTCGCTGCGCGCACCGGGTCTCTATCGAAATTAAACATTTCAGGGTAAAAACACATCATACAGCTGATAATACTGTATATGTCGCTGCGTGTCAGCCATACAAATCACGAAAAAATTATTTAACCTTTAATTGTTGCTTCAAAGACACAGCATGCCTTGTTGAATTCACCCAATAACTTCAATTGAAATTTTGTGTGAAAAAAACTTTAAATAGGCTACAATAAATAAACTACAATATTTATAATTTAATAAGATATGGGGCCTACATTTGGACACAGATTTATCCTTACAATAATTTTGCCTGCTCATCAGGCTGGCTATCCGACACTCTCCATATGAAAGAGGAACATTAACACCTTTGTCCAGCAACTGTCCCTCCAACCCAAACCCCCCAAATTTAAGTGTGAAGTCGCAATTCACACTTACATCACTATTCTAGACAGTGTTGATAATGAAGGAATTAAATGATTTAAGTTACATGTAGCCTAGTGATATTTCTGTCATAAAAGTTTATTACTAAATATTTCATTATTTCAATAATTGATGAAATAAAACTGGTTTGGGACAGCTTTTTCCAAGCAAAACTAAATATAATCTGAAAAAACGCTTGTTAATTTGTTGTCATGAACAAAATATTCAACTCAATATTAAAGTCTACAGGGATCTTTGGATCCTTACAACAGGCATGCAATTTGTGAATTAAGTTTTTATTTTATTTTGTATTATTCAAATAAATATCAAAACATGGTGCTTCGTGGTAATGCTGCTAAATCAAATAACATTTATATAATAATTATGAACTTAAATGAAACAATATCGCAACATTTCGACAAATACATTATTTGATCTGTTTTTACATTTTAATTCAGGGCGATTTAGGCTACATTTAATTAGAACGAGATTTTCACCCTTGTCTTGTCATTTTCTCATTGGGAAGCACTTGCATTACATGTTTGAGTAGATCATCTGTACCTCTCGTTTTTATATGGATTAGCCTACATAATCAGATAACATTTATTAGCCTAAATATTTAGACATTTAAAGGCTTTAGACCTAGCCGATTTCTTATCGTGACTGAGCTGAAGTGGCTTTCGGTTCATTTTTGTGACGCGCAGTTCCCGGAGACAGAGACACAGATATACTGTTTTTGTCGTTAGCCTAATATGAATACAAGTTTACAGTTTTGAACGATGTAAGCTACTCTACTCTTATCTGTATGACCAAAAAATTACGGAGTCGCCTATTAAGTTATTTTAGCTGTAATAATGAGAAAAATAAATTAATCTAAATGAACGCTCCGCCGCGTTTGTCGAACACTAACTCACCATGCCAGAATAAAACCCGACTTTAGAAAAATGCATAGGGCCACTCGGCGTGGTGTGCCAAAACACTTAATTATAAACTTCAATATTTCATTCAAAATAATCTCAACACGCTTTGTGAAATTTTGAAAAGCCGTGCATGCAAGGGCCACTGGAACTAATGAACAACTGAAACGCTGGTTTTGATTTTATTGTTTGTCGTTTAAACGTGCCTGTTGCATATATTGATATTGGTGAAGTAGCCACATTGATTAACTGTGGAGGGAGGGGTGTGGGGATTAAATTAATTCTACAGAAGCAGGGATGTTTAGACCAGAAGGAAATCCCTGTCCCCCCTGGCAAATCACACTTTACTTAAAACCATGTTTTTAAAAACTCTAGGTTGTAGGGAACAGACCTCTCTGCCATGCGCGCACGGTTTGGAGCACAATATCTGTCTCGCATGCACGCTCGCTCTAGATAGATTACGGGATATTTTAACTAATTTGCGGTACAACTAGTCGATCACGAGTGGCTCAACAGGTAGATCTATAGATAAACTATATCTTTCAGGAATTTGACCGACCGGGTTGACACTTCAGCGTGAGAAATCGGGGGTGTGGCGTGAGAGCCTGGAATCAAATAAAAATATAGGCCTATATATAGCCTATATATATATATAGGCTATATATAATTTATTTTTTTACAAAACTGCTTTTTAAATTACGATTGGTAGCCTATTATTATACAGATGCAAAGTCGTTCTGTTGGATACTATTTTGTTCTTTATAGTGTAAAATGGAAATGCATGATAATTGTATTTTATAAATATAAGCAAAAAAACTGTATGGTGTAACAGAGTTTTAGAGCTAGACAAATCTAAATAAATATAAAATTTACAGCAGACCATGTTTCTGCGAGATTCATCTTGATGATGAACCGTAAGTTCTACCGCTCGGCCATGATGTTTCTCACTGAGAAACACCCAAACGTTTGTTTCTCACATGAGCGAGAAAACGTTTTGTCTTTAGCCTGTGAGTGTAGGCCTAGGCCTATACTTTAGCCTTTTACAGTTTTAAAAGATTATATCTTATATAGATTATACCAACAATTTGTTGTAGGCTTATTTGGAAATTACCATAACTTGTAGTATTTCATCCTTAGGCTACTGTTAATAGACATTAGCCCCACTTACGTTTTGCTAAATGTCCCTTTGCGCCACCTGGCGGTCATTTCGCGTACGACTTTGAAATGCGACTGGTTTATTTTTACCGCGGTGGATGGCTAAAAGGTGTGACTAAAAATGTGCTTTTGGCTTTCATTTATATTTTGATTGTTTGTATATATATATATATATATATATATATGTGTGTGTGTGTGTGTATATAAATATTTATTTATTTATATATATATATTGTCCTTGCATTCTTTCTTGTGTGACACCCCTGAATGAAAGGCTCATTAGTATGCAGTCTGCTCAGGTGAGAACTGCCTAATTATTCATGAGGGGGTTGGGCCGTTCCGCCCATCCGCATATTGCCTTTGCAAACAAAAAAATGTTTTTCACAATTTAAAACAATCTATTGTTTTATGTGAATGATTAGGCAGAATGATTTTCAGATCATTTTGAAGCAAAAACTCTAGGCGACAACATCCACTAGTCAAAAGTCTTGTGGACAGATATTTAGTATGTTATTTGTGGCCTTATATTAGAAACTTTAGTTTTTAGTTTTTTCAATAACCACGTATAAACAATATTCTCTCAAAAATACAAACATGTACATACATGTTGATAACATATTATGGTAGCCCTGTGTGTGCTATATAGAGTGTCATTTCACCTGTGCCATTAATATGTTTATAAGCAACTGAAAAAAGCACAAATGTCAGAGCATGCCAAAACATCTCAAGGACCCCGAAAACACCTTAGACCCCAGAGGGTTAACCCATTAGCAAATTATGTTATTGTTTTAAGCAAAAACTCACTTAATTTTAAGTTATTTCCCCCCAAAGCAAGAAATGTTTTATTTGTCTAGTAGGCTAAATGCTTCTTGATTTAAGAATTTTTAGATGTTTGAACTAGAAACAAGACACAATATTAATAAAAACTTTTTTTGCAGTGAATTTCAAGTAGAAGGGTATATTGAAGTAAATAAAACAGCAGCACAAATCCAGCTGAAATGTGGTAGATAAACATAGCGGTGTCTGCAATACATTATTTAATTTACCAAAAATAGCTAGCAAAACAAGTGTTAAAACCCAGGGGTGTTTCTTAAAAAAAACTGAACTTAAACTAAAAAACTGCAGCTTCATTTATGAGGCAAAACCTGTTATAATACTTTTTATTTCAGGGACCAAGGAGCAGACGGCTGCATTTATACAATTACGGGCCGAAAATGACCACTTGTTTACAGGGGCCAAAAACTCGGCCACTGTGGCTTGGAGGTAAAATCATTAACCATTTGTAATATTTCCACTAGCTGCTTCTTGTATACAAAAATTAGCCCTCACCCTGTACAAAGCCCACAGCAATGAGACAAGAACTAGTTAAGGCAATAGTCTTTCACTTAGTTTTTTTGTCAACAAACGTTTTAAGCAAACTTGAGGACCCAGGAATATAATTTCTGGTATTTTGTATGCATGTACTACTGTGTGATTTTCAAATGTTAAGATTGCACTCGTCTTAATATTTTTCGTAAGTCTTTCCTTTTTCTCCTTTTTTTTAAGAGAATTCTGGAGAAAATGGACCTGCTAGGGAAGGTCACTCCCTTGCAGGCCAAAAGAAAATGGGACAACTTAAAAAAACAAAACAAAGTAAGCAAGTTAATTGACACATCTTTGCTGAAATGTATTGTGGTGTTCTTCTTGTTAACAACAGGTATGGTGTATTTGCTCTGCCTTAGGATTGCAAGTGTCCTGGGACAGGTGAGGGGGTGAGCGGGAAATCCACTGCTGCAACTTGGCCCTGGTTTGTCCACATGGATGAGGTCTTGGGACAGAGGCCTTCCAACAACCCCCCTCTCCTAATTGCTTCCATCCCTGAGGACAAACCTGGGCCAAGTTCAGCGGTGGCTGACCAAGATAAAGAGCCAGCCCCAGCAGCCAGAGCCGCAGCGGCTGACCAAGATAAAGAGCCAGCCCCAGCAGCCAGAGCCGCAGCAGCCGCAGCCCCAGCAGCCAGAGCCCCAGCTGTCCCAGCCCCAGCAGCCAGAGCCCCAGCAGTCCCAGCCCCAGCAGCCAGAGCCCCAGCCAACAGAAGAAGAGGCAGCGACGAGCTCATTGAGCTAATGAGGGAGGACATGAGGTTTCAAAGGGAAACAGAGGAGAGGAGAGCACAAGAGAGCAGGGATCGAATGGACAGACTGTTTACTATACTTGAGAGAATGATTGAAAAAAAATAATATAATTTTGGATTTATGTTTTTTGTCACTGATTTAAGTTATTTGTCACTAATTTAAGTTATTTGTAAATGAGGCAAGGCAATTTTTATTCATTAGTGTTGCTATCCTGTGTGAGAGAAAACACCCTCATTACTTCAGATTTATACGTGAATACTTAACGAATGTACTTGCTTATTTTTTAAAATGATTTCTTTTCACAATATTAAGGAATTGTTGCTAACAACAGATGCGTCCCATATAAGGCTGCATCCGAAGTCGAGCGGGAGTACCGTTGCAGGATTGTTTTTAAAAAAAGGGTATATTTCACTTTATTTATTTATTGTTTTGTGTTTTATGCTTCAATTGCGTTAAAACAAAACACGCTGGAAACATGCATAAATAAGATCACTATGATCAAGAGAATAAACTCCATAAAAATCGCATCTTCATAAGGTAGGCTATAAATGAACATTTGAACAGCTTTATGTGTATTTAGTATTTTCATAAGTACCATTACATTACTCAAGTACACCCAATACTTATGTACATTTTAAAGTGTATTGCAGCAATTAAATTCGCAACTTCTGAATTGGGATGCAGCAAACCAGATTACCTTACCTGGCCACGGTCTTGATCAAGCTGGAGATACATCACCCGGCGGCGCCGGGGATGAATCCCCACCTTCTCCTCCAGTAAAACATGGCACAGTGGATAAGACACATGCCTTTGGTGTGGGAGACCCGGGTTCGAATCCACTGTGAGACACCAATGTGTCCCTGAGCAAGACACTTAACCCCTAATTGCTGCAGAGGCGTGCGAATTGCGAATTGTAAGTCGCTTTGGATAAAAGCGTCAGCTAAATGAATAAATGTAAATGTAAAACATAAAAGATAAAAATAAAAATGATATATTCTTGCTCCATTTCAACAAGTAATGCCGTGTAGAATGGTAGCTCTCTCCTATCACCGCGTTGCTAGGCGACAGCATGATTGGGAACACCTGGTGGCGCAATTACAAATCATACGAAGGCTACATTTTGCGTCCTTAGAAGGACGAATAGGCTGCGGCCTTCGAAGGATGCAGCCTTCACATTGGGACACAGCTATAGACTCTGATCATTGAAGGGGTGTGACTCTTATTCAGCAGCCCCTGAAGGAACGACAACACCAGTGAAATGTCACAGGACGTCGGGTCTTCACTCTGAACTGCACACCAGTTGGAGAAGACAGACCATTTAAGGGCATAGAGGTGTCTTGTGGACAGGGCTCTAATCTCAAAAATAGAGTTCAGAACTCTCGTAGGGAGGTCTATCGGCTCCTGTCGTGGGGCCAGAGATGAAGGGTCAACAACTATGGTTGGGGGTGCCAGATTGATCATTTCGCTTGGGAAAGGAGGTCCTTCCTCATGGATATTTGCCATGGGGCTGCTGAGAGCAGATGTATCAACTCTGGGAACCATGGTTGGTTTCGCTGGAGGGGGGCCACCAGAAGAAAAGCATTTTTTTCAGTGTGTCTTCTGAGGCAGAGAGGCCAACCTTTGGCTTCCCAAAGATACTCCAGATCATGTGAACCATCAGGGGATGAAGTGTCCACTCTTCCGAGGACATAGTGCCCCAGAACAACATTTCTGCCCGGCATGTGTGCCGCTCTCAACAAGAGCAAGTTAGGTTGTGCCAATAAGAGGAGGTGTTTCATCTGAGTCCACCTTGGAGGTTTATGCAGGACACAACAGCCATGTTGTCTGCTCGGACTAAGACATGGTGCCCTCTCAGACCTGGCAAGAAGGTTCTGAGGGCCAGAAAGACTGCCAGCATTTCCAAGCAGTTAATATGAACACGTTTTTTACCGAGCTCAACCAGAAGACGGAAGTCAAATTGAGCGAATTGTGAATTGAAGCGAGTAACCTCATTTGATTGTCCTCAAAATCCAGCTCAACACTCTGGGGTTGGCCTGCCATGCCCCGAGTCAAGTGGCAAATTGTTAACATGCAGTACAGCGAAAGGGAGAACAGCACCTGTAACAGCATTGAGAAGAAATGGGTAGTATTTGTCTGGGCGGAGGCGTGGCTTGACTTCCGGATCATCTGGGTCTTGCAGTGCGCGTTCATTTTTTATCAATGCTGGCATGAGCTCAGCTGGCAATGCTGGCATGAGCTCAATTAGGCCCAGCAACTCCATTGTTTCTTCGTCCCATGCTTTAGAAAAAGAGAACAGTGCAGAACACAGTGACGTGAGACTCACGTTCTCGTAGTGAGAGTGTTCGTCTTCAATGAACGCAGCTTGTGGGGGGCGGGGCCGGCAAGCGATGCGCTCAGAGATGTGGCATTTTGAAAATGCTGGCGAAATTTTTTTTATTTTAGGGAAATAAGCTCTGTTATACTCACCTGATATTTGCAGGGGAGGAGCGTCATTCTCAGCCGCCGAATGTCAACAGAACGCCCGCTTGTATAGAGGGATAGCCCCGCCCATTTCGGCTGGCTCTGGTAGGCTTTTTCACCATAGGTTCGTGCAGCTTCACTGCTCAGCCATTGGTTCGCGAAGTAATCTGAGAAAATGGTGTTCTCCCCATTGCGTCTAATGCCCGTGAGACCTCATCTCACTGTGAAAATGTTACTACAATCGACAGGTGTGTGGTTCTCTTACGAGAGGTTCTCTCGTATTGCGTAAGCTAGCTTACGCTGAGGGAAAGATTCATCTTTGCTGAGAGTTTGAAGCCAAAAAATTATTTCATAATTTGTATCCATTGACAACGCAGTTCCTCTGCGGCAGACCTAGAGCAGGCTAGCTAGCAGCTCATTGGTTCACTCAGAGAGAACTGCTTAAGCCTATGGGAGAGCGAGGCTGAACCCGCTTCCAATGAGAGGCGCCCGTGCGCTCATGAGCCTGAGAGCCATGAGAGCCTGCCGTTGTCGTCCCTGTGGGCACGACTTCTGGCAGCTAGATCCGCTCCCGCGCCGCCTCCCTATTCGCCGCGTAAGAAGAAACGCCGCTCCCAGAGGCCGCCGGAGCCCCCTGCGGAACCATGCGGGCCGCCGCCGCCGCTTCCCGCTCTCCCTCCCCGCCCCTGCCGGACATACAGTTGCCGACGAGTGGCTGCTCTGTCGCTTCCGATGACGCCGCGGAGGAGAAGGATTCCTGTTCACTGCTCGCGTCAGACAGTAAAGAATGGTCATCTCTCGGATCCACGAGAGAGTCGGCGGGGATCCGCGCCGGGATAGAGGAGGAACTAATGCGCCTCCTCTCACAGGCCGTCGAACGCCTCGGTCTCCAGTGGTCTCCTCCACCCGAGCAGGCCCCGAACCGGATGGACGGCAGCTTTTTTCATCGGCGCTCGACCCCCGCGTGCAACCGGGCCGCCCCATTCCTGCCTGAACTTCACACAGAGCTGATGAAGTCCTGGAATGCCCCGCTCTCGGCTAGAAACCGCTCCGATATATCCGCCTCGCTGCGCTCGGTGGACGGAGCCGCCGAAAAAGGTTACTCAGCCATGCCGCCCGTTGAGGACTTGGTCGCCGCACATCTCTGCCCGCCCTCTGCTAGATGGCGCTCTTCCCCCACGCTTCCTTCGAAAGCTTGCAGAGCGACCTCGAGCTTTCATGCTCGCGCCTACGCCGCCGCCGGTCAGGCCGCCGCAGCGCTGCATTCTATGTCTGTCCTCCAAGTGCTACAGAGCGATATTCTCCGTGAGTGGGCCGAAAGCGGTAGAAACCCCTCCCCCGCTGTCACGGATCTGAGAAGTGCTACGGACCTCGCCCTTCGCGCCACTAAAGCCGCCGCACAAGCTCTGGGGAGATGCATGGCCAGCCTTTGTGTAGCCGAGAGACACTTATGGCTCACGCTCGCCGACATGGGAGATTCTGAGCGCGCCGCGTTTCTTAACGCGCCCCTCTCCCCGACGGTCCTTTTTGGATCTGCTGTCACGGGAATCGTCGATCGCTTTTCCGAGGTCCAGAAAGCCAGTCAGGCCATGAATTTGTTTCTGCCCCGCCGCGCTAGCTCTTCCGCAGGCCGCTCTCGCGAGCCTCCTGCCAGAGCTCCACCACAGCGCCCCCCTCCGCAGACTCAAACAGCCCAGCGCAGACAGGGCGGCCGCCCTCGCATTCGCTCTGACAGCCGCCGCAGACCGCCGCCCCCACGGGGCCCGCGACCCAAGATCACGCTGAAGCCTGATCATCAGAAGTCTGCCTAGCAAAGTTAAGAAAACGACGATGCTCTCCCGCTGCGGCCGGACCGCCGTCAAAGCTTCGCCCTCTGCCAGTCCCCGTTGTTTCGCCGACTGCTGTAGTGTTGACCGCCACAAACAAGCCGGTGTCCCAGCCCGCTTGCGAGCGACAAAAAGCCGTTTTTACGGCTACCCAGAGAAATCTCAAAAAGAGAAAATTTGCCAGTTGTGTAGAAAATGTGCCCACAATCATGTGCTCACCCATACACACAAGCATAACATATCCCGTGTCTCTCTCATAGCCCCATCACATGAAACGGGCACAGCCCGCTCTAATATCAGAGAACATAAACACGTCCACGAGCTCATCCACGTGTCCCCTCTCTGCTCGCTCTGTTTCACGGCCCATAGACTCCTCTCTGAGTGCAAATCCCGTTGCCACACACATTCAAAGCGCGCCCACACACTGTGTCCAGCCCGCTATGTGCAGCAATCAGGGCGATATAGCCATTCGGCCTCTAGCCGCATGCTCCAAAGCGTGGGAAGCCATTCCAGGCATTTCCCCGTGGGCGCTAAGCATTATAAAGAACGGCTATCTGCTACAGTTTCGCCGCCGCCCGCCTCGTGCGCGCGCTCGGCTCGAATCTACTGTCAGCCCGCTGGCCGCCGGCACGCTCCGCTCAGAAATTGCGACGCTGTTGCAAAAGGGCGCCATAGAGAGAGTCCCGCCATCTATGACCGAGTCAGGGTTTTACGGCCGTTATTTTCTGGTTCCCAAGAAAGACGGCGGCCTCAGACCGATTTTAGATCTCAGGTCTTTGAACAAAGTGCTCATGAAGAGACCGTTCAAAATGCTCACTACCAGGAAACTCCTCGCGCAGGTGCGCCAGGGGGACTGGTTCATCTCTCTAGACCTGAAAGACGCCTATTTTCAGATCCAGATAAATCCCCGTCACAGGCCATTCTTACGTTTCGCCTTCGAGGGTCATGTTTATCAATACGCCGTTCTCCCGTTCGGCTTATCCCTGGCGCCCCGTACATTCACGAAGTGCATGGATACGGCGCTCGCCCCCCTGCGGAGTCAGGGGCTGCGCATATTGAATTATCTGGACGACTGGCTGATTTTGGCCCAATCACAGACGGAGCTTCTGTCGCACCGCGCAGTTCTCCTCGACCATCTGAAAACGCTGGGCCTCTCTGTCAACTGGACAAAGAGCTCCCTTCAACCCAGTCAATCGATTTCCTTTCTAGGAATAGATTTGAACTCGGTCACGATGTCGGCTCGCCTGTCCACACAGCGCGCGCAGTGTTCAGCGACTAGCTGCCTCGTTTCAGATGGGCACCCGCACACCTCTGAAAACCTTTCAGAGGATGCTGGGTTACATGGCCTCAGCCTCCGCTGTGCTTCAGCTGGGCCTTCTGCACATGCGCCCGCTTCAGCTTTGGTTAAACAGCCGTGTACCCCACCGCGCGTGGAACACGGGCCGCCAGCTGATCAGGATTACGCAGACATGTCTCACGGCGCTGCAGCCATGGACAGTAGCAGAATGGTTTCGGCAGGGCGTCACGATGGGGACCTTTTCCCGCCGAAAAGTCATCTCGACAGATGCATCCAACACGGGTTGGGGTGCAGTCTGCGAGGGCTCACCGGCCTTCGGCCATTGGTCGACACAGGAAAGCCCCTTACACATAAACTTTCTGGAAATGCTTGCGGTCGAGAACGCGCTCTCGCGCTTCCTCCCGCTCATTCGGGGACACCACGTCCTGATCCGTTCGGACAACATGGCTGTGGTCTCCTATCTCAACCGTCAGGGCGGTGTCAGATCCAGGAATCTCTTCCTACTGACACACCGCATTTTAGTTTGGTCTCAGAGCCGCCTGCTCTCGCTCAGAGCGACGCATGTGCCGGGCCATCTGAACGACGGTCCAGACATACTGTCCAGGAACCTCATCTCCTCAGGAGAATGGTCCCTGAACACACAAACGGTCCAAATACTGTGGCGGCTATTCAGCAGA
Organism: Rhinichthys osculus; assembly: GCA_029959095.1. Lineage (NCBI taxonomy): Eukaryota > Metazoa > Chordata > Actinopteri > Cypriniformes > Leuciscidae > Rhinichthys > Rhinichthys osculus. The sequence continues at coordinate 42,070,133 of JARWKJ010000007.1, forward strand.
GCAGAAGTGGACCTCTTCGCGTCAGAAGAGAACGCTCACTGCCCAATATTTTTCTCAAGGAGCGAGGACGCGCTAGCCCAGGAATGGCCTCGCCGCCCGCTCTATGCATTCCCTCCGATCGCTCTGCAACCACAGGTAATTCAGAGGATCAGGGACTCACGCCACTCGGTGCTCCTCATAGCCCTGCGTTGGGAGAGTCAGAATTGGGTTCCGGAGCTCACTCAGCTGTCACAGACAGCCCCGTGGCCCATCCCAGTCAGAGCAGATCTCCTCTCTCAAGCTCGCGGCACGATCTGGCACCCCCATCCACGGCGCTGGGCGCTACATGCATGGGTGATCAACGACTATTCGTCGATTTGCCAGAGGGAGTAAGAATCACTATCATACAGGCTAGAGCACCTTCCACGAGAAGGCTCTATGCGTCTAAATGGTCTGTGTTCTCAAAATGGTGCACCGACAAACATCTGGACCCACGGTCATGCGAGGTGCCGTCTTTGCTTGTTTTCCTTCAAGAGATGCTGGACAAGGGCAGGTCCCCCTCCACTCTCAAGGTTTACGTGGCAGCCGTCGCGGCATTCTCTGAACCCCGACGCGCTCAGTCCCTGGGCAAAGACGAGTTAGTCATCCGCTTCCTCAGGGGAGCTAAGAGGATGAACTCTCCGCGCCCCCCTTCGGTTCCTATCTGGGATCTTTCTATAGTTCTCGAAGCTATGAAAACACCCCCGTTCGAACCGCTCGAGTCTGTGGACCTAAAATACCTCTCGCTCAAAACCGTTTTTCTGACGGCTCTGTCCTCAGTAAAACGCGTGGGGGATCTTCACGCGCTCACATCCAGCGCCGCGTGTCTTGAGTTTGGACCGAATGATTCTGTTGTCATTCTCAAACCTAGACATGGCTATGTCCCGAAGGCGATTGGTACCCCGTTTAGGGCTCAGATTATTTCCCTATCGGCTCTGCCTTCATCCGATAGTGAGCGCGACGCCAATCTCCTCTGCCCGGTGCGGGCTCTGAGATTGTACACTACGCGCGCTGCCGCGTTCAGACGCGCTGAGCAGCTTTTCGTGTCGTTTGGGGGGCGCACCAAAGGTCTGGCCGCCTCTAAACAGACACTGTCTAGATGGATAGTAGACGCTATCGCCTCTGCTTACGCATCTAAATGCCTGCCCTGCCCTCTGGGAATCAGGGCGCACTCCACTAGAGGCATGGCCTCATCGTGGGCATGGTCCTGTGGAATTTCCATTCATGACATTTGTGTGGCCGCGGGATGGGCCTCCCCGTCCACTTTTTTCAGATTTTACAACTTGGAAGTTCCCGCCTTGCAGGCAAAATTACTGGCTGTCTAACGACCAGCTCCCTAAGAAGCTGCATTACTGGGAGTCCCTCACACAACCGGTTCGCCCCTTGTGCTCTCCTTAAATGCTTATGTATACACTTCATGTGCCCGCTCTGCCGGCCTCATACTACATTCACTCCACGTTAAAAATCCCCCGGTATCACCCTGGGATTCATGAGTGGATTCATAACGTGCACGGCGTTGACCAGGTGTTCCCGCAGCGTAAGCTAGCTTACGCAATACGAGAGAACCTCTCGTAAGAGAACGAATCGGTTACCTAACGTAACCTCGGTTCTCTCTAGAAGAGGGAACGAGTATTGCGTTCCCGGCCATTGCGTTGCGTTACTAGCGTTTCGCTTCACGCTGAAATAAATCAACATATAAGCCTGGGAGAGACTGTTATATACACCATAGCCACGCCCATTCTGGCGGGCCATGACGCAATGAGCGCGCGGGCGCCTCTCATTGGAAGCGGGTTCAGCCCCGCTCTCCCATAGGCTTAAGCAGTTCTCTCTGAGCGAACCAATGAGCTGCTAGCTAGCCTGCTCTAGGTCTGCCACAGAGGAACTGCGTTGTCAATGGATACAAATTATGAAATAATTTTTTGGCTTCAAACTCTCAGCAAAGATGAATCTTTCCCTCAGCGTAAGCTAGCTTACGCAATACTCGTTCCCTCTTCTAGAGAGAACCGAGGTTACGTTAGGTAACCGATTCGTTTCGCGGTCCCAGATGAATCTTCTAGTGTGTGCATTTGGAGGATTATAATGCTAAAAATCGGTTGAAACCAGGGCTGTGCAATTTGGGGAAAATATTGTAATTTTTTTCTGACAGATATTGCGATTTGATTTGCGATTTCATTTTGTAAAGTCAAGCTTCAGCTCAATATTGTCAATTGTGTGCAGCACACAGTTTAAATTAAAAGAGTACAACATGACTTTAGACCCCTCCACTACCTTGTAGTCTAGCAGATGCAGTGTGCCTTTCTATTAGTTTTCATTTAGTCAGCTATTTGTTTTATTTAGTCTCAGTCCTGAGTCAAGTGCACTTTTTAGTTGTCATCATATTTCATCAACCATGTCCTGTTTTTGTTTAGTCAAGTTTTAGTCAACTAAATGTCTGAGCATTTTAGTCTAGTTTTCGTCATGCTGCATAATGGTTAAATTGATAATCCCGATTATTTTGCTCAAAATAATAATCATAACGAATGTTGTCATTTGAGAATTTTTAAAATTTAATCAGAATTATTGCACCTTCACCAATAAGCACAAGAGAATGTCAAACCATACACATGGTTTATTCTACCACATCTAGGGGTCATATGATATGATAATATTCAGATTTTAAAAAAAATTATCCGGACAAGCAACTTTTTTACTCGGACAAGTGAATGACAGATTTACTTGTCCCAAAGAACAATTACATGAAAAGGCTTAATGTCGAGCCCTGAGTGTATGAAATGGTGTCAGCTGCCAGTAGAATTTTTTTAATTCTAAAAATGCATTGTTGTAACAACATGATCGTGAACAAACGTGAACGACGGTCTGTACAGTTGACGGGTCAGTGCTTCATCATCACGAAAGTTTCAGCCTTTCCAATTTAAATATTCAAGCACTTGAAAACACAAAAGGGAATTTGTTACTCACGCGCCGTGGGAAGTTTAAAATCCCAAAGCCGCGTCTTTCAAGTTGAGCTTCCTTTCATGCCTTACTGTGCTTCAATAGACAAATTCACAGAAAATTATGTTAAAAATGTCTGGGTGAGTATCCTAGTAAACATAGTCGGTTATGTCTTAAGTGAGCGCAAACACAAAACGCATGATCCACGCGTGCATGTCTTAAAGTGACAGCATCCTAATAATCCTGCTACTGTCTGTGTTTTTAATGTTAACCAAAAAACAAAGGACAAAGAAAAAACAGTCACTGCTCTTGAACTTTAACAAGGATATGAAGACTATGCAGTGTTATTTATTTGTTATTAATTTTGGTACCTGAAAAAGATCACTGTTTATTTCATTTGTATTGTATTGTATTTATTCGTGCTTTTGCTTTTAATTGGATTGTTTGGTCTTATGTTATTTCTGACAGTTTACTTGTCTTTAAAAAATGTAGTCTAATCAATTCATATTAGTTAAAGGGATACTCCACTTTTTTTGGAAATAGGCTCATTTTACAACTCCCCCAGAGTTAAACTGTTGAGTTTTACCGTTTTTGAATCCATTCAGTCGATCTCCGGTTCTGGCGGTACCACTTTTAGCATAGCTTAGCATACATCATTGAAGTGGACAAGACTATTAGCATTTCTAAAAAAAAAAAAGATATTTTTGAAAAGTTTTGATATTTTTCCTATTTAAAACTTGACTCTTCTGTAGTTACAACGTGCACTAAGACCGACGGAAAATGTAAAGTTGCGATTTTCTAGGCTGATATGGCTAGGAACTATACTCTCATTCCAGCGTAATAATCAAGAAACTTCACTGCCGTACCATGAGTGCAGCAGGCGTAATGATATGACGCAGCGCCTGAAAATAGTTTCATAGGAAGGTGGCCTATTTTCAGGCGCTGCGTCATATCATTACGCCTGCTGCTCTCATGGTACGGCAGTAAAGTTTCTTGATTATTACGCAGGAATGAGAGTATAGTTCCTAGCCATATCAGCCTAGAAAATCGCAACTTTACATTTTCCGTCGGTCTTAGATGTAACTACAGAAGAGTCAAGTTTTAAATAGGAAAAATATCGAAACTCTTTGGTCATTTTTTTTTAGAAATGCTAATGGTCTTGTCCACTCCAATGATGTATGCTAAGCTATGCTAAAAGTGGTACTGCCAGAACCGGAGATCGGCTGAATGGATTCAAAAACGGTAAAACTGAACAGTTTAACTCTGGGGGAGTTGTAAAATGAGCCTATTTCCAAAAAAAAGTGGAGTATCCCTTTAAGGTTGTAGTTTTAGCTGTGGAATAGAGGAATATGAATTTTCAACACCAGTCGGTTCATTTCAATTCATTTCTGAGTGATTCACTAAATGAACTGACTCGTTTAGTCGTTTGGATTTAGATTTCTCCTAATAAAGAATAGTACAACATAAAATATTTCCCATAAAAGATGCTAAAGTTACCTATGTTTTTGTGTATGACCTACTGGTAGCCTTGTGTACTTTGCTAACATGATAAGGTGCTCATGTCCTTGACCAACAAGGAAGAATGCCGTTGCATTGGCTATATTTTCTTTTTCGTAAAAAATAGTAAATTGTTCCCGGGATTGTGAATTCGGCGGATTAGCCTGTTTGGCTTTTACAGTAACGTCATAGTGCCATTTGATTGTTTATTACCGTGAGACATTTGAGTGTACTTTGTTGACCAACTGTGTATGGTATGATTATTATTTTGAGCTTTTACAAAGTAATAACTTATATTGTTCACGAACGTGTTTCCATAATAATACACTCATAAGTGGATACAGTAAACACATAAAACAGTTCAACATACTTGGAGATAGATGGAAACAAAAAACGAACTTTTCTACTACCCCCGTTTTCCCCTCACACATAAGTGTGTAATTTACTCAAATGCCGTTCCTTTCAAATATTTAAAATGACTTGCAGATTTATAACTTTATTACCTCTGAAGACATTATGACTGTCAACAAAAGATTTGTGCGGCTGATGCTCTTTTGGTTATGAACAGCTCGTGCAAGCGTGCGTGTGCGTGTGATCCATCTCTGGTTGCAGTTTCGCTTGTCGCCACAGGGGGCATAGTTCTGCAAAAAACTCAGAAACCTGCGCTATGCACCTTTAAGTTAGCGTCGAGCAGGAGCGTCGCGGGTTGCCACCTGTGCCGGTTTTACCGGGATTGTCCTTCTTTTTAATAACCTGTCCCGGGAAATATCTGAATATCCCGGTTTTCGAAAGGCTATACGTGAATATGTATGTTCAAACCGTGTAGCGCGCGGCAGAGAGGAAGAGAGCACCGTGTAGCGCCACACGGCAGAGCGGGAGAGAGCGAGAGACCTTGCGTGTGTGTGCTAGTGTGCGCGTGTGCCTCAAGAAGGGCATGTCAAAGACTTGTATGCGCAGCACATGTAAGACCCCACATGTAAGACCCCCCCCCCCATGGATATGTCCCGTTTTTTTATCAGACATATGTGGCAACCCTAGTCGCGCATGTAGCAGATGAGAGAAGAACTGTTTGCGAAATAAAACTTGCCATTGATGTACAAGTGATTGCAATAGGCATGTGTGTGAGTGTTTTGAGAAATATCTTTATACTGCAAGGCTATATTTCTTTTATTTTTATTTGTTTATATATTATTTTATAGCCATTACCTGTTTTTTTTTTACAGAAGTTTAGTTTGAAAAGAAAAATGGTTCTTCCATAATAACACTGCACTTTAGATGTGTGAGTAATTTAGTTCTATAGCAATTATCTGTTCAAAAAGTGTTCTATGTTCTATTAAAGAGAATATAGAAAATAAATATTTGTGTGTGCTGTAAAGTGGTTAGAAAAAATGAAATCAGAATCGGCTAAAATCGGTATCGGCAGGTCAAACTCAATTAAAAATCAGAAATCGGAATCGGCCTAGAAAATTGTAATCGGTCCATCTCTAGTAGAGATCCTTCTTTTGAGACTAATGATGTGAACTTAATTCCTTTTTTCAGACTGGCCATCATAGGTCATACTGCAGACTCAACAACAACATACCCATCCTGCGTTTGTGGTTTAATATAGAGGCTGAGCTGAAGCAGGACTTTCGCCTCAGCAGAAGAGCCATGCATGGTCTGCAGAGGCTCCTACAGAGGGAACAGGACCATGGCTGGGGTAACCAACTAGAAGTTCTGATCTACGTTTACTGGCTGGCTCATGGACTGTCCAACTCAGTTGTATCCCGGGTTTTCAATGTGCCCAAGTCTACAGTCCATCGCAGCATACAAAGAGTTGCACGAAATATAATGACCAACCTGAAGCGAGCCATTTCTTTCCCACTGGCAGGAGAGCTTCATGCAGTTGGTCAAGGATTTGTCCAGCTATCAGGAAGCCCTGCATTCAGCAATGTTGTGGGAGCAATAGATGGTAGCCATGTCAGAATTAAACCTCCTCAACAGTACAGTTTAGACTACCTGAATTACAAAGGATTCTATTCACTTAACATGCAAGCAATATGTGATTCTAATGGCAAGTTCCTAGATATCTTTGTTGGTTACCCAGGATCAGTTCATGACACACGCATCATGAAGAACAGCAGCTTTTACAGGGCAAGAGAGTATCCTCCCACAGGTTACATCCTTCTGGGTGATGGTGGCTATCCCTGTTTGGACACACCTGTCTGCCTAATCACACCTTACAATGAGCCAGTTAATGGGCAAATACAAGGGCGCTTCAATTATTACCATGCCAGGGCCCGCAGCATAATCGAAAGAGCTTTTGGGATGATGAAAACTAGATGGAGGTCTACCCTTTTCAGAGCCTTGGAGGTTAAACCCACATTTGCACCTCTGGTTATTGCGTCCTGTGCATTTCTACACAATGTGTGTCTAGATAATGAGGACTTCCTGGAGCCAGATGAAGATGCAGATTTGGACATCCTTGAACCCCAACCACCCCGTGAGCCTCTAGCAGCTAACCAGAGCTCTGGGAATGCTACAAGGGACAGACTGGCTGCCCTGGTCTCAGGCCATGTGCAAGACCCTTAAGGATGTCTGTACTGTGTATATAGTTTGTTAGCTATGTGAAAAATGGCTGTTGGGCATTGTATTTTTTAATGTTACTAATGTTATTATTGTATCTTTTGTTGCTTATAGGATGTGAATGTGATTTTACAAATTATTTTTATACTGATAGCACAGATAGTTTGCATGTTATTTGTTCACACAATCTTTTTTATTAAAAATATTGAACTTTCTTACAATATAAATATGTATATGAATAAATAAATACATACATATAACAAGTATATATAAAATATATAATTTGTATACTTTAACAATGTATATAAATAAAAGTCAGATGCATTTCATTGTCAATTGTTAACTAACAGAAAATAACTATACAACACAGGATGGGGGGAAAATATTTCAAAACAACATTTGATAGTGCAATCACATTGTAAATGTAAATTGCAAATTTATATTATATTCTAATTATATTTTATCTATAAGTTTTTCAAACAGGCCTAAGAACTAGGGGTGTAACGGTTCACAAAATTCACGGTTCGGTTCGGTACGATACACTTGTGTCACGGTTCGGTTCGGTACGTTTCCAATACAGCAAAAAGAAAGAAATGCCAGAGAAATTTCCTTGATTTAAATTTTTATTATTATATTTTTATTAAAACTAACATCATAAAGTATGATATTTTTTAACTTTGAGCAATGATGGAGCTATACTTGACTTTTCTTAGGAGCATATAAAACAAAACAGCTCCTTGGACAAAATGAAATGTAATATTGTAGTAGTAATAAACAAAGGTTTATTTTAGTTCATAATGTCAAAATAAAACCGACGTGATGTTACTTGAAAGCATTATAGCCTACTATTCCTGCCAAACTCCCATGGTTACAGTTAGTAGTGTTACTACAGTAAACCCATGGTGAATGTTGCTGATCTGTGGACACTGGATAGTTCATTCATGGCACAATGGTTCTTCCTGGTTTCCACGTCAGCGCTGTTTGATCCGTTAATAACGGAGAAATGTGAATGTTTCTCACTAGATCTCGCAGTGATGTTATTACTTCACTGGCGAATTCAAATGCTTTCTTTACTGGATTTGGCTGTGTAGTATAACAGTCCTGATGATGAAGATCGGCTCGCGCTGCATTGGCCCAAACTGATAAACGGTCCGTCAACCACACAATAACGAGTGGTTTCGTTCCGCTTACATTACATTTGCCATTTGATGTTGGGCAATGTTGTGTTCACGCCAGCGTCTCTTACATTATGAGCGCGCTTGCCACGCGCCTACATTTGAAATAACAAAATTTTGGTCGGCAGGAAAAATGGTCCAACGAACCGTTCGGTTTAAAAATACGTACTGAAAACCGAACCGAAAGCCTCGTACCGAACAGTTCAATACAAATACGTGTATCGTTACACCCCTACTAAGAACCTATCCATTTTTGCCTCACTCTCCTCATGTCGCTTTTGTTCCTTGGCACTTTCATCTATTAGAAACTCCACAATAGACTTCCTCCGCTCCTTTTTTGGTGAGGGGTGTGGGGTTGCAACAGGAGAGGCTACAGAGGTATTGGCCGTGTCTGAGGCGGTGTCTGGACTGCTGGGCTCGACAATCTCCTAAGAGAAACAAAAACAAAAAAGAGAAACTTATAGGACACACTTTATAATAATTCCTGCACTGAATAAGATTACAGTTTTTTACAGTCGCAACTCGCAAGGACACATTTCTCAATACTTAGGTCACTTTTTCAAAACTATTCACACAGTTCTCCTAACCAGCTTTCAGCTCGGCACAGCAGTTACTGTAATTTCACTTTCAAAATGCACTAAAACTACCAAATCACTTCATCATGTCTCAAATCAACACACAACAAACACACTTTGTCACCCTCAAAACAATGACCTAAAAAACACTAACAACAGGAGCATTATACAATGTTTTCTTCTGTAAAACAATCACACATCTACTGTTTAGAATTCACAGCAATATGTGTTACTGATGAATCAGACATGATGATGCTTCAATATATTTCATGTTTTCTTCTTTTTTTGCACCGAGTAATTCCAAAATACAATAATTTATATACACACCATCCACTGATACAGATACTATAGGAATCAGCTGTGGTTGCTCCAATCGTCCAATTGTTTTTATAGCATTTCATTTTTAGATTATAAATATATTTCATTACAATATTACTGTAGAAAGGTAGCAAGTTTCTGTCATATTCAGTTTTGTATTATGTTATTGTTTTGAACTTAAGTTTACCAGTTTTGTAAACAGTGTGCAAATTGGCCTGTAATACAGAGTTCTGGCGGTTGTTGTGTCGAAGTGAGAAAATAATAAATATAATTTAAAAGATGTAGTCATTGAATGCATTTTGTCCCAAAGCAATGATAAAGGATCCACAGTTTAGCCCACATATACTTCTGTTGGGCTCACTGTATGAAGAGTTTTGAAAAAGAAGTATTGAGAAATGTGTCCTAGCGACTGTAAAAAAAATGTAACATTAGTTCAGCATTACCCTTATTATAAAGTGCTACTAAAGAAATAAGGTAATGGTGTATAATTAATAACAATATCACATTACTATGTACATCACAATTCTCATATCAAGTGATCAATAACACTTCAGGCTACATTGTAAAAATAATTACAAATGCAATTGCAGCTACCTTTAAACCTTACCATAAGAAATGTTATTGGATCAGCTTTAGGACCAAAAGATGCAACCACAACAGGAGGGTCCATAGAAGGCCTGGCACCCAACACCTCGTGCATGTCCTCATAAAACTGCCATGTGGCAGCTGTTACCTCGCCAGCATCCGTTCCGGATCCTGTTTTGGGGGTTTTCAGGTCCTGAAGTGAATATAAACAAACAATGTCTACATTACATTTACAAGATTACATTGAAGGTTTATGGATTTCCTTGACCGTTTGGAATCCCTCCATAAACCAAGCAAGAACCCCACTGGTCTCTGCTTACCTTTTTTTTTCTTTTTTTTTAAAGATTTTCCCACTTCTTGGAGACCTGTTGGGAAGTGACATGTCCCTCCAGCCCAAGTTCTTTGATCAATGTCCTGTATCTAGGGTTGCCAACCGTTCCGTATAATACGGAATCGTCCCGTATTTGACACATAAAAGTCTTGTTCCGTATTGAACAGATACGGAACGCACTTTGTTCCGTATTTTTGAGAATCAATTCAGTGCAAATTCATGACAGGCACATAGCTTCTAATAAATGTCAGACAGACTATGAACGAAGACATTTATGGCTATAATAATAAATAAAAAAAACGACGGTGCGGTAGATACTAATTTCTCCCTCTGTTTGTCTGTGATCAGCCGCGTAGCGTTTTTATCATCATCAGAGAATGCCCTTTTAATTGGTCGTCAGTCATTGTGAGTCACGTATTGTAGCAACGATGACGACAAGTGACAACAGCGGGAAATGTAAAAATGACTACCTCCGAGCAGCCGGCGAAAAAGAAAAGAGCAAATATATAGAGTTGAATGGGAAAATGACTACCCGTGGCTGGAATGCGCGAGGTATTAAAGGTAGGAATATTAAAAATATTATTTTTTGCACTGGAAAGAACATTCTAGAAGTCTAATTCTATTGAATAAGTTCGCACCCGGTCAATCCCATGTCAATCACCCAAACCCCCCCCAAAAAATAATAACTTTTCCCAGACAAACACACGTGTCGCATTTTTCCAGATTTTTTCATACAGTCAAGCATACTGATCAAATGACTTACTCCAAAAGTTGTTTTGCAGAACTTTTGGACTTCAGAAATCGGTTCTCATTTTCTGCACGGAAACGGATGATCCGTCTCGTTTCATGTGGAGTCCCTGAAATGATGGGAAGTAAACATTGTTGAGAATAACAATAACGGTTGCCAGTGCTTCCTTTTCTCCATACTGTGACAATAATGGTAACGTTATATCACACATACAGCTATTTAACAAGTCACACAGCTTCATTACCAGGTTACCAGGCAACTAACGTTAGTAGCGAAGCAAGCAACTGTCTGCCTGGCTACCGAGACAACATGCTAGCGGCTGAATTAGCGATCTCTTTTTTATGATTGTTTTGAAGGAAATCACATATTAGGCTACGTTGTAGCCGAAGGTGGAGGCCTTCGGTTACAATGACCATAGCATTACAACCATTGTTATCATACATGTTACGAAGAAAATACTTAAATTTGTGACTTTCTTTAACCGCTTTTGAAGCCATCTCGCCAGTGATTCGCAATGCATTCTGGGAACCTTCTCGTAGCCCTCCGTTCGGAGTGTGACTCTGAAAAATCTCCGTTTCGAGGGCTATGTAGCCCTACCCCTTGATCACAACAAGAATCGGGACACCCTACCCCTAGACGTGAACACGCAAAGCGGAGGGGTAGGGCCAAGGGGTGAATTGGTATTGGGCCTAACTCTTCCCACATGAAGAGCACTGGTCTCTCCAGTATGAACTCTCTCTCTCAGGTTCTTTATTCCACTTCGCTCATGTTATGAAAATATTCGCGCTGTCGAAGGTTCAGGATAGATGAAGTAAAATTAGAACAGCTTTGTGTCTGTCTTTTGCTCTTATTTTTTGTCAAACTGAACAGCCAATCAGAGTTCTCTCTCTCACCGACGGCCTTGACACTGATTCTACATGTTGATTCGGCCCAAAAAAAACCCGAAAGCATCCGACTAGTCAACAGTGCGGAACGCACCAAAAAATTAAGTCGACCGATGCTCAAAAACGGCCCGGACGTTGCCTGACAGCTGACTGTCGGCTTGGTGTGTCCCTGGCTTTAGTTAAATTAGGATTTTTAAGTAGCTTTTAAAAACGTGCCATTACTGATCTGCAGCTTGAGATAAAACAATGGCACTGACAAATTTTTTAATTAAGCTTTTCCCCGTTATGGTTGAATCACGGAAGCAATATCAGTAATTTTGCCAAGAGATTTCTTATTTCTTATTTATATGTGTCAGACATACGAGAGAAACCAACCCTATCTCACGGCGAATTCGTACTAATTTGCACGAATTAACCAAGTGGCTAAATCGTACGAAATCATATACGATTTGTTCATTGCATTTATCACACCCCTATGTAACGGCGAATTCGCACTAATTCATACGAATGGATTAAATCGTACTATATCCTATGATTTTGTTCATCGCATTCAAGAAGCGTGACCCAATTCTCGTTCGCACAACATCGTGATATTTATCAGCAGTTTACACACCACATCTCGTGAGTAGTATATCAGGCGGTGTCTTGGTGTTCGATATAAAGTTCGTTATAATGTTATTTATTAATCCAGATCGGCTTCTAAATGTTCTTATATTACATTTTTTTTGTTCAAAATAATTTTAACCCAACACATGATTAACGAGGTGATTAAACGCTAGCATCATCTTTCACATAACGTGACAGATCTTCAATCATTTTATTATATTCATATTTTTTAAATTAATGAAAGTAGTAACTACCACTGTACTTCTACTGTGGTATTTTGTGTTTATAGTACACAAATCTTACCATGGTTTTACCGCAGCTAGCCTACTTCTACTGTGGTATTTTGAAGTACAGTAACAGGAAACCTTACCATGCTTTTACCACAGTAACTGTAGTTCAGTCTTGTTATACATAGTAAAAACACAGTTACAACAACACTTACCATGCTTTTAATACATTTGATGTACAATCCAAGAGTACAATCATTATTTTTTTGTCTTGCAGTTTCTTCACATAGATCTCATACTCATCCATCTACACGCTCCACAACATTTAATCCAACAGCTCTTTTAAGAGCCATAGCAAAAACACCAACAATTTTCACAAATCATGCAGAGTTATTATTAATTATTTGCTATGACTGATTGTTCTCAGTTGAAAGTACATGACTGTCTGCTCGCACTGTTTGGCCAGCTGTTGAAGATATATGTGTGTATTACACAGTCATTCATTACTGCTTTGTAATTATCAATCTAACTAACTGCCATGTACACTATAATTGTGTTAGTTTTTTCTTATACAGAAACTCTTCATCAAGAGGTAGAGGATCTGCTAGTGGATAATGAAGACATTCTGTACGTAAATCCGACTTCCTCAAACACTTGGTCTATGCGCATGGCCCAAAGTAAACAGAAGTGGGCAGCTTTGAGGCCAGAGATAGTGGAGTCTTTATTAACGGCCGAGTATACAGAGATCAAGACTGAAGCGATCTATTATCCACTGTAACGACTGCATTCCTGAACAGTTATACTGTGCAGACTGAGATATATTGGCCCATGAAAGAAAACAACAAAGGATTCTTTCAACCCATATCCCCAACAACTTTGGTGAAGGTGGATATTGAAGGCCAATTCCAATTTGAAGAAAAAAGTAAAGTTTTTTTTTTTCCAGAATTATTAAACCTTAGAATTGATCAAGTGTATGTCTGTCCGGCCTGTTCTCCATTTATGTGGCAGTAGATGGTGGTAACAGGAAAATGTATCGCTTCAAAAAAGGGTAGGGGAAGTTATATATCTGTCTTTCAAAAAGCATTTCAAAATAATATTTTATTCCAGTTAGTTTTTCATTAGATAATTAAATGAAGCCCTTCTAATTATTTTCAAGGGATGAAGATCATGGCTTGTTTAAGGGTGCCTGTGAGGATGAAAGATGTTTCCAAGTTTGTGGTGTACATTAATGATAAGACAAAGCATGTAAGTAGCATTGCTGTTTTGCCAAATGATCTTTGAAATTGTATACCCTAAACAAAAAATAGGAATGCAATTTTTCACGCAACTACAATAGCAAAATTAAGAACAATGCATTGAATTGTAAAATCTTGCCATCTTGCATGGCTTGAAATTGCAGTAAAGCTAAAATTCACTTGTAGTAAAAAATGCTAAATGACTGACATATCTTTACACATATTTATTTAGACATTTACCCATATAGGTAATTTAATACTGTGTTGTTAAATCATCACATTGTTCTCATCCTGATAGTCAGTTAGAAAAGGTGTCTGTGGATCGAGTCTTCGACTCCAGCACGGTAGTCCGTCCCGAAGAAAATCAACAAATTGGATGAGGATGGCATGGAGGTGGCTGTCTGTCGACATGGTGCGCTTCAAGTCCCAACATGATGAGGGGAGAAATATTTGCATATCCCATGTTTCTACAAAAGGAGTTGACTCCAAGGAATGTGCAGTTCATGTGCACTGATGTAATATGCAAGTACTGGGCATACCTGTCCAGAGCTCACTCCTCTCCTGGACATGAAGCCATTCCTGTCAGTGATGCATGCAAAGGCCCACTCTTGGAAATGTAAGGTAAACTGTTTCCCAGAAAATAAAGATGCCAATTTGTGACAGTAATTGCTGTTTATATTCTAAAACACATTGATGAGATTATTTTAACTCTGTTAAATATGTTATCCATCCACAAGATTAAGTGGGGTGGTCGAAACGAAGATGGAGCAGGCGAAGAGGTCGAACAAGTAAACAGCTTCTTGTCAAGAACTGCTATTTGTAGCAAATACATGACCAAAGGATGTAAGTGTATGCAAACATACAATACAAAGATACCAAATATAAGGTAAAGGTAGAAACAAAATACATTAGTTTTTTAATGGCATTAGTATTAAACTTTTGCCTGATCCTGTATCCATGCCCAGAGGTGTAAGCGCAAGTCCAAGTCCATTTTCATATTTGCATTCTAAATAAATCAAAAATGAAAAAAAAAACTAACATTAATAAATTTAACACTATTGATTTTTTTTTTTCATGTATTGTTTAGCTAGAACAAACATGATTACTATCCAGGCCATGGTATGGAACCAACGCAAAATTGAGAACCTTGCAAAAGTGCTGTCCCGAAGATTAATGAAGGTATATTTCTAAATTGCCCTTCTCTTTTACAAATGAAAGCAATTTTTTTAGTGTTTAATTATATCTATCGCAGTTTGTAGTGCAAACAAGTAGGTAAGTGGTATATAACAAACACTAGAATAAAATTGTGCAATGCTTTTTTCCATGCCCATTAATCATGTATGCATCTGTCAGTAGTTTTTATAAATGCACTTAATGGTGTTTTCATTAGACAAAAGCAAAAATTCAGGAGGAGTCCTTGAACCTTGATGCAACGAAGACAGATTACGGATGGAAATTAGCTTGTAGCTACAATCCGGCATGTTTACAAGCATTTATTCCATGTTTGTTCATTAACATGCACTGTCCAAATCAAAAAAAAAAAAAAAAAACTTTTTTTTTGCCAGTAACAGATTAGCTTCAAGGCTGGATCAATGAAATCAAGCAGTGGGCTGATACTGGTAGTCATGTTTTAGATTTCGTTAGCACTATACTATACTAACTATACTTTATTTTTCACTGACTGTAGCGTCATGTATGATTTTTCTGTTTATACTTGAATTTAAGCTTCATCGTTATACCTCCGATGTAATCATAGATGTTAATTTTTATTTCTATTGTTAAAAAGCATATCTTATCAATAATTTAGCAACAAGTGAGGAGAACGCAGGCAGTCATCGGGGGCTGCAGAAGGGGATTGAGACGCTTTATGTGAGCATCAGGCAGAGGAAGCAAAACCTTTACCTTCAAACAGGTTAGATCACTTTAAACATTAAATAATTTTAAAGCTTTTAACAATTTCACATTAGGTTGCATTGTTTTATAATAGTGAGACCCTGGATAGCATTAACTCAAGAACTTTGGGCAAAAAATATATAAATGTTACTTACAGATGAACTTACAGATGGGGTCGACGCTGAATCCATTTATAATGTTGGAGAATTCTACTGTCCTATACATGTATCACAAAATGAAAGTAGGCCTGTTAGAAAATGGAAGGTGATGTGAGAAAAGACCAGGTGTTGGAAAACACCTAGAAACTCTGTATGTTTGCATGTATGGAAAAACAAGTGCAAAGATCATGTGAAGATACAGCTGTTGAAGTTCTCAAAAACTGTATATGTAATCATTTTTTAAAAAACATATGTGCTAAAAGTTGGCCACAGTTAAAGCTGAATCAGCAAATATGAAAACATAATTGTGGCGAAATAGTGGGGAGGAGCAAAGAGGAAAAGATAACAGAACGGGCACTAATTGGACAGGTAAAGATAAGAAAATGTATAAGAACCGAGTATTGACCATTGAAAGATTCAGATGTCCAGCTGGCTTCT
Source organism: Rhinichthys osculus (assembly GCA_029959095.1). NCBI lineage: Eukaryota > Metazoa > Chordata > Actinopteri > Cypriniformes > Leuciscidae > Rhinichthys > Rhinichthys osculus. Next base: position 42,086,317 of record JARWKJ010000007.1, read on the forward strand.
CACTTTGTTGAACTGCTCAATAAAGTTATTTTCTTCTGAGACCCGAAACCTCGACTCTGAAAGATTTCTTCTGAGAACCTGACCAGACTCTGACAACTGAGATCGCGACAAAGAATTGGCCACAACATAATTGGCGGGCGGCAGCCTGGAGCTTCGAGGAGGGGACAACTGTAGGTGGCGCCCTCTGCTGGAGATCCCACGAAACAAACCGGTCGACCAAAATTAAGGTAAGCAGTTTTTGCTTAATTTTGTTTCGTGTGGTCTCTGACAGAGCAGTCATCTTGGTTGGTAAATATTTTAACACATTCTGTTGAATTAAAACCCTACCGAAAAACTAACCTAAAAAGAATAGATTGAAATTACAATTATAAAAGTCTAGGTTCTGGGTCAGAGGAAGAAAAACGCATGCATGTGTATGAATGAGGGCGTGAACGAGTGAGTGAGACCTGCATGAAGGGCTGTAGGGGGTAAAGCAACACAAGAGGGGTTGTGTTTTTACCTGAATGAGTGTTAAAACACTGTGAGAAGGAACACAGGGGTAATAATACAAGAAGTACAGTATTTTACCTGAGTGAATGTTTAAAACCCTATAAGAGGGAATATAGGGGGCAGATTACCAGAAGGGCGGTGAATCTGTTGGTATGAATGATAAAAATATGGAGAAATGCTATAATTGTTGTTAGTGTTGTAAGTGTAAAAGTGTGCCGGCTGAAGAATAAGTGTAAAAAGTGGAAAGTTGCAGTAAAAAGATTAGAGAAAGGACGCTAAAAAACACAAATACGTTAATTTGATAAAAAAAACAATTGAAAATAGGTGCCTAAATTAAAGAAAAAGCTGAGAGAAAAAGGTAAAAATCCTCCAGATAGAGAGAAGAGGGGTCTCCTGATTGTAAAAATAGACGGAGTGGGCCTGCAGGCCAAAACTGGGCACACTGCCAAAAAGCCCCCGAGCTACTGATAAGAGAGAGACTGAGTTGAGGGAGAAAAGAACAACAGTAATAAAATTGTGCACATTGAACAAGAAGCTTCAAACTATGAATTTATAAAACAATTTAAGAAATTAATGGATGGTAAAAGTTTGATATGAAAAGAAAAATCCCAAAAATATAAAAATTATAAAGCAAAGAATATTCCAAAACATTGGTTTTGTCGTTTGTTTGGTCACCTGCCAGATTGTGAGCTCTGTGACCCTGACAAAGAGACGAAACCTTTATTGGACAAAAAGTAAAGACCTATTAATATATTAGTAATAGCAAGAAAAGTGTGTGAGTGAAATCCCGGGTGTGTGAATGAGAAGAGAATAAACAGGGTGAAAGTGTGAAAAGAAAAATAGCTAAGAAAGATAGGAAGCTACAAACAGCAGGAGACTTTTTGAGACATTAAAAGCAGAACAAATGCAGGGAGGGACAGAAGTTTCGGATACTGGCTTGATTCTATATTTGGATCATGGAGGGAATGGCTCATTAAGGGGGGAATAGTGATAGCAGTAACTATTGGTGTTGTTTTTGTGCTGTTCTGCTGTATTGTGCCTTTTCTTAGATCCATGCTGGCTAGTGCAGCTGCAAAACAAATGATCAATGTGTCAGTGAAACCATCAGGCATTGACATTGGATGCACCAACTCAGGAGTATATCCGATTGGTTCAGGCCTGGACGAACTGGATGACTTTCTGTGAGAGGTTGGGTGAAGAAGCAAGGAATAAGGGTACCTTATTACTTTTGATTTTGATAATCTTTTTACTCTGTTTTTGTCTAGATAGGGAGATAGCCCCACTGTGTATTTTGATTTGGGGATAAAATTAGTTAGAACAATTAGAGCATGGGTAGAGTAGGAAGTTAGTTAGAGGGGTTTTTCTACATTCCTTTGGTTTTATATAGGGGCCTTTACTTCCTGAAGATATTTACTCATATAACATTTTTACATATATAAACCTTTCTGAAGACAATCACTTATGTATCCCTTCTTTTTGAATAAGTTACCCATATAATTAAGCATGATCTTCTTGACTATATAATTGATGTAATCCTTTTGCATGGTTTTACCCATATAATCGTATAAAAATATACTTACATATAACCATATTAACTGTCATAATTTTTAAATATGTGAATGGGAGGGGACGATAGAGGGTCTGAAGCAGGTCATTGCCCGTGGTACGAGGTAATGCAACAAGAACTAATAGGAAAAAGATAAGAATGTTTTTTATTACTATTAATCATTTTTATTCACTTTTTACTATTACACTTTGAATATATTCCTGTAACAAGTTAAAAAGTTTAGAAGCCTAGTAATTACATGCATTAGACCATTGGAACATGTATATAGTTATAGTACAAAAGAGGAATTATTTGCAAGCGCGGTCGTCGATTGTTGAAGAAACAAGAGCTGACTCAACTGGTGGTTTAAAAACCCGCTGTCTGCTCCAACACCAGATAGCGCTCTAGGCAAGGCCTGGGCACCTCTGGCAACGATGGAGCAACCCAGATAGCACTCCAGGCCACCGGAAGCGCCTGCGCAGTTCCTCTGGCACCGATGGACAGAGTCAAGAATTCAAAGAAGCATGTAATGTATTAATTTAATGCATTGAGTTGTTTTGAAGTAAGAAAATACATCCCCTTAAATGTAATGTAAAAGGAAGGTGGGATCTTTTACTCCATCCTAGTCAATTGAGGGCGGAGATGTTTGGTCCTTCTCTTCCTCCAGGGTGCACCTTTGTGAATAAAGTCTGGTTGATAAAGATGGATGGTCTATATTGACCATGTTGTAGAGTAAAGAAAGAAGACTGATTCATGAAGATGCATTCTGGGAGACAAGTTGAGTGTGGGACTAGAGGTAGTCCCAAAGGGGGGTTGTGTTGGAGAATTCTACTGTCCTATACATGTATCACAAAATGAAAGTAGGCCTGTTAGAAAATGGAAGGTGATCTGAGAAAAGACCAGGTGTTGGAAAACACCTAGAAACTCTGTATGTTTGCATGTATGGAAAAACAAGTGCAAAGATCATGTGAAGATACAGCTGTTGAAGTTCTCAAAAACTGTATATGTAATCATTTTTTAAAAAACATATGTGCTAAAAGTTGGCCACAGTTAAAGCTGAATCAGCAAATATGAAAACATAATTGTGGCGAAATAGTGCGGAGGAGCAAAGAGGAAAAGATAACAGAACGGGCACTAATTGGACAGGTAAAGATAAGAAAATGTATAAGAACCGAGTATTGACCATTGAAAGATTCAGATGTCCAGCTGGCTTCTCACTTTGTTGAACTGCTCAATAAAGTTATTTTCTTCTGAGACCCGAAACCTCGACTCTGAAAGATTTCTTCTGAGAACCTGACCAGACTTTGAGAACTGAGATCGCGACAAAGAATTGGCCACAACAATAACTCGATGATGGCGAGTCTACATAAAGCTGGAATGGATGATGACTTTTTGAAGACACACCTGATAAGCATTGTCCCCGATGGAGCTGCGGTGCTCACAGGAAAAAACAGTGGTCTTGTCGTTAGACTCAAAGAAAAGTTTCTGAACGTGCAGTCTGTTCACTGCCTGGTGCATAGATTAGAACTGGCTGTCAAAGATGGTCTTATGGCGCTTTTCCATTACCAGTACCAGCTCAACTCGACTCGGCTCGCTTTTAGCTCCGTTTTCCATTGCAGAAAGTACCGCCAAAAATAGTACCCGGTCGTCATAGCGACGACTTTCGTTACCCGTTGACCCATCAAGCTCTCGCTGGATCCTCTCTTCGGCAACCAAACAAAGGAATGTCTGCACCTCCTCGTTTGACCACGGCGTATTCTTCCGAGTTGCCATAATAATAGTAGTAAGTTTAGTAACTATCTCTGGCCAAACTATTTAAGTTATTCTGGAAACTCCATCTGGTGTGTGCAATGATGAGGCAGTGAATAGTGACGATTCTCTCTGACCAATCAGCAGTCGGTATTGTTTTCACGTCACATTTTAGTATCGCCTCAGCTCGCTCAGAACCTCGCGGGAGGTGGTACAAAAAAAAAGTACCCGGAAGCATGTACAGGTACAACTTTTACACAGTGGAAAACCAAACAAAGGCGAGTCGAGCTGGTACTGTGTAGCGGAAAAGCGCCATTAAAGAAGTGGCGGACACTAATCAGTTTGAGTTCTTTATTTCAAAGTTATACTGACTCTACAATCAGTCACCATGAACGCCAGATTCCTTAGAGAACCCAAGCTCGACGTGGAAATACTGAAAATAGGTCAAGTCTTCACCATCAAATGGGTTGCCAACAGCTTTAAAACAGTTAAAGCAGTATGGAAGATATCCCCGCACTAGCACTCCATTTCAAAACAGCCAGTGAGGACACATCACGCAATGATCTTGAGAGGCAAAAATGCAAGGGACTTCTGAAGCACCTTGCTAACTCAGGATTTGTGGAAGATTTGGCTGTCATGAAAGTCTTTCCACAGGGTTGGACTATTTTCTTTAATCTTTTTTAAGTGCAAATGAGTAACTGTGTCTAAAGTGCTGGAAAAGAGTGAGTCAATAGTTTATGTTGCAACATCGAGTTCCTCTAAGTTATCTGGTATGCTGAGGAGATTAAACTGACCAGGAAGCAACCTTTAGTGGTAGAAGTGATAGTTCTACTATATTTGTAAAGGAGTCGGCTTTGAAGCCTTGGCTAAATGGAGAATGCACGGGACTAGATACTGATCTGAGATGTCATCGCTCTGCTGCAGAATTTCAACGGCATCAACATTGATTTCATGTGACAATTTTAGATCTAGAATATGATTACGACAATGAGTGGGTCCTGACTAGGGATGCAGCGATTACCGGATTTCACAATTAACCGCGATTTAAAACGTCACGGTTAATTAATCGTAAAGACTATGCTACACCGAGTGTTCTGCAAAGTACGGAACTTTTGCACCTAACACAAAACGAAAACAAAGTTACACCAGCGGTGCACCAGCTTAAAGTGCCGTGCTCGTCAACCCCAATGGCAGAGGGACTAAGCAGCGACGCTCTATTTCCACCGAAAAAACACCTTAAGTGCGTGTTCACATATCGCGTCTTTTGCGCGCTCAAGTTCGTTATTTCAAATGTAGGCGCGCGGTATGCGCGCTCATAATGGAAGCGACGCGCTCGTTTTTTCCAAGCGCGTCCGCGCCGCATCTAGATAAAAACATCTCTACTTTTCAGAATGCCGCAAGCGCACCGTAGGTCAAGTGACAAGAACCAACAGAGCAACGACAGACGCCTCCGGAGCGCAACCGCCCTAGCGCTTTGGAAAAAGGAGAACGCGGCGTGCAACTTTCAGCTTTCAGTGCAACTGCAACGTAAAAAAAACAACAACAAAAAACAGCGGAATGTTTTGGTTACGCAAGTCTGTGGAAAACCGAATGTGACGTGCTCTCAAGAGTTTCAGTCAGTGAACATTTAACTTAATATCCTATTGCTTTCTCCTGTCTGTGTTGAGTAAATGTTAGGCTTTGTAGTTTTAATATGCCCGGTGTAAAACACTAACATAAGATCATGTAGACTTCTAGGACTACCAATTAACTGCATTTCAGTTATTAATAACACTGCATGAGAGATGTTCTCAGTTTCTTTCTATAATTTTTACTTAAACTTCAAACAAACAAACCAAAATAATGAGATTATAATAGATGATTTTCTAAAGGCACATGTACAATTTGGATTAATAATTAAAAAGAGAGTATTAAAATAAGTACAATAATATTGGTGGATAACATTTGGACAATATTTGTTTTCTTTTAAAAGAAATACATAGGCCTAATATTTAGCTTGCATTTAATTCAATAGAGCCAGCCAAATACTTTGTTTATTCTTATTTTCATTGGGATTTATTATCCCTTTATTTATGTTTTTAAGTCAAATACCAACAAGATATTGTTTTCATGTTATCAAGCTTTCTACCTCAGGTTGAACATAAATTTAGAAAAAACTAAAAACTTAACAATTTTGTGATCTATTTCAATCAGAGTCCTGCAGCCTTTGACTTAATTTGTTATTTTTAAAAGAAAAATGCTGGATGTTTACAAAGCACTTCTCTTTAATTCCAAAGGAAGAGATTGATTATTGTTTGCCATTTTATAATTTTGTACTGTGTTGTGGCAGCAATAAATAACACATTAAAATCTAGTGTTGAGTGTTCATGTGATATTATACATTAGTAGTGTTGTGAAATTAATTGATGCATAATAATTAATCGTGATAATCGTTAAACCGTGATTATTTCTCAGACAATAATCGTACTTAGAAAATCTGTAATCGTTGCATCCCTAGTCCTGACACGTGTTGCCTAACTCCAAGAGTTTACAATGTCTCTAAATGCCAATCCCAATGCGTCTTTTTCATTACCTACATGGATATTTAAATCACCAACAATTAGGACTTTATTTGCAGGCAGTACTAGCTCTGATTTGATAAAGTCTGTATGTTGCAAAAAAAAAAGTGACTAGTTTGCATCCCTGATAGGCTTACTGCAGTGATTCAGGATAAGACAAACCCATGGTTTGGAAGATGGACTCATAATGTATTCGCTCATTATAAAAACCCAATTTCCAGATATGTTGAGACATTTTATAAAATGCAATAATCTGCTACACACTCCAAAAAAGATGGGACAGAGGCATGTCACATCACCTTTCCTTTTAATTACACTTTTTTTTTAACCAATTTTTACCACTTGTATTTGTTGATACAAGACATCTGCTCAACAGTCCGTGGTCGTCGTTGTCTGATTCTCCTTTTCATGATGGGCCATACATTTTCAATAGGAGACAGATTTGGCAGGCAGGTAGTCAGGCACATTCACTCTACGGTGTAGCATGTCTACAAAACCACTCTGTTGTAGCATGTGCAGAATGAGGCCTGGCATTGTCTTGCTTCCCAGGAAAGAGGTCATCTTGATGGCAGTTTGTCTCTGTACAATCCAAATATAATCCTCCGTCAATGGTATCTTCACACAAATGCAAGTTACCAGTGGCGTTTGCACTGATGCACCCGCATATTATCACAGGTGTTTGCTTTTACACATGTCGCTGATGAAAGTCTGGATGGTCCGTTTCATCTTTGGCACTGAGAACTCAATGCCCGTTATTTTTCCAAAAACAAGCTGAAACATGGACTCATCTGACCACAGCACATAAATCCACTGTCTTTTAGACCAGCTGAGATGAACTCGGGCCCAAAGAACTCTGCAGCATCTCTGAACAGATGTATAGCTTTCACCTTGCGTAACAGAGTCAAGTTGCATTTCATAATACTGTGTGTGTGTGTATATATAGACACTGTACACAAGGCCTATTTCTCTCAAACATTGTTCACAAATCTGTCTAAATCTGTGTTAGTGAGCACTTCTCCTTTGCAGAGACAATCCACCTCACAGGTGTGGCATATCAAGATACTGATTAGACAGCATGATTATTGCACAGGTGTGCCTTAGGCTGCCCACAATAAAAGGCCACTCTAAAATGTGCAGTTTTATCACACAGCACAATGCCACAGATGTCGCAAGTTTTGAGGGAGTGTGCAATTGGCATGCTGACTGCAGGAATGTCCACCAGAGCTGTTGCCCGTGAATTGAATGTTTGTTTCTCTACCATAAGCCGTCTCCAAAGGAGTTTCAGAGAATTTGGCAGTATATCCAACCGCCCTCACAACCGCAGACCACGTGTAACCACACCAGCCCAGGACCTCCACATCCAGCATCTTCACCTCCAAGATCGTCTGAGACCAGCCACCCTGACAGCTGCTGCAACAATCGGTTTCCAGAACCAAAGAATTTATGCACAAACTGTCAGACACCGTCTCAGGGAAGCTCATCTGCATGCTCATCGTTCTCATCGGGGTCTCGACCTGACTGCAGTTCGTCGTCGTAACAGTCTTGAGTCGGCAAATGCTCAATGGCGTCTGGCACTTTGGAGAGGTGTTCTCTTCACGGATGAATCCTGGTTTTCACTGTACAGGGCAGATAGCGTGTATGGCATCGTGTGGGTGAGCGGTTTTAGCAAATTATCCAACAATAATGATTAATCGGAATGTTAAATTATTTCCTTGTTAATGTATTATTTGTGAGTGATGGATCTGAACATGAACATTTGCTCAGTCACCTTCGGGCAACGTTTTTTCTTATGAGTCTGTAGACTAAATAATCTGGTGAACCTCCTCCCACATGAAGAGCACTGGTGTGGTTTCTCTCCAGTATGAACAACTCTCTCATGAGTTTTCAAGGATTCTGACCGAGTGAAACTCCTTCCACATGAAGAGCACTGATGTGGCTTCTCTCCAGTATGAACCCTCTCATGAATTTTCAAGGATTCTGACCGAGCAAAGCTCTTTCCACAGTTTGAGCATTTGTATGGTTTCTCTCCAGTATGAACTCGCAGGTGTACTTTTAAGGAAGCGAATGAAGAGTAGGTCTTCCCACAGTCAGAGCAAACATGAGGTCTCACACCAGTATGAATACGCTCATGCTCTTTTAAATTGTGCAGTCGTGTAAAACACTTTCCACATAGAGAACAAAAGTGAGGCTTTAAACCAGTATGAGTTTTAAGGTGCGTTTTTAAGCCTGATGCCAAAACAAATGTTTTATCACACTGATCACAGCTGAATGATCTCACATCAGAGTGACGGCGCAGATGAGTGGTGAGAACGTTTTTGGATGTGTAACTCTTTCCACACTGTGTGCATGTGAACGGTTTTTCTCCAGTGTGAACTCTCGTGTGCACATTTAAGTCCTCTTTGCGACTGAAACTCTTTCCACACTGAGTGCATGTGAACGGTCTTTCTCCAGTGTGAACTCTCATGTGGACATTTAGGTGTCCTCTATGTATGAAACTCTTTCCACACTCAGAACAGGTGACTGGATTCTCTCCCGTGTGAATTCTCATGTGTCTCTTAAGCTCTGATTTATATGTAAAACTCTTTCCACAGTGAATGCAAGTGACCAGATTTTCTCCCGTGTGAATTCTCATGTGTTTCTTAAGGTCTGATTCATGCACGTAAAACAATCCACACTCTGAACAGGTGAAAAATCCTTTTACTCCAGATTTTCCAGATTTTTTCTGTGTGAAATTCTTTTCAGTCTTTGAAATGACTGCATTTCCATCTTCATTTTTGAAATGAGGTTTTTCTTCATTATTATATGTCAGTTTTCCATCTTCATTTGTGAAATGGTGCTGTTTGTCTTCATTCACTTTCATCAGGTCTAAAATCAACATATTAAATTAAATTAAAAAAGGACAAATTAGAAACAAAGAAATAAAGTTCATTCTTAATTTAGCACAAATCTAGTTTACTACTTGAGTAGGGCTGCCCTTGATTTTTCTAGTTGCCTAGTAGTTCATTTAAGCCATTAGTCGACTAATCGCACGTTTATATTAATAAGTCATAAATCATAATAAAGTGCCTATATAAAATACATATAGCCTAATCAGCGCACAAATTCAAACAAAGCTTCCAACAGAGCACCAGTATACGTAATGATTTTGAATGTGTCATGAAAAAAACAGAATGAGACTGTCTAAACATTTTAATAATTTATTGGTAATGTTTTCTGTGTTTTCAGCTGCAGAGATTAAAGGTCCTTGCACACCGAGTCCGAAATTTTCATATGCATTTTTTCGTATTCGTCTTTCTGTGGCTCTGAATTGTCAAAACACCTCTCAAAATGCTTGCTTCTGATGCGAAAAACACAGAAAATCGAATCCGATTTTTTTTTAATGACGGATGAAAGATTCGGAGGCAGTGTGTAAACGTGATTGACACAACTTGTGGTCGGGTTTATTTTTTAACGTGCGAAAATTTCAGACGAGAATTTCGGACTTAATGTGAAGACCTGCTTGGCTCTGAAGCAAAAACCGAAATGTGCATTGCATCTGCTTCCGTATTTATACCCGCGCAGCGCGGGATGCAAATCTTCACGCCAATGTCCATTGGCTCGTTTAGTTTACACTCGAAGGTGATTGGACTCTCAGACAAGATCCTAATTCGTCGGTATGTTTCAGCGTGACGTCGAACGTGGCCGACTGAAAGGGAACAGCGCAGGAGGGAACGGTACGCCAAATATAGGTACGCTGCGCATCCATTGAGCTGAATTGCTCAGTCAGTGTTCAGCGAATGAAAATATAGCTATGCTAAACTTATGCTTAGCCTCTAACACACACTGGTGAGTAACATCTAAGAATTTATTAGCCAATGGCAAATAATGATAGACATTATTTAGTTGCCCAGACTGAAAATGTTGTCGCATTGTAGAGCAGGGCTGCCAACTTTTGAGTTTAGCTTGGAGTGAGAATTATGGTTGGTTGGTTGGTGGATTGGGGGGTATTAAAAAAAAAACCCACCTTGCATCACATGTGTTTTGTGATTGTCAAAACATTTGGAAACAGAAGTTTAGTGACAACATGTTATACTGTTTAAATGGTACAATGACTGGTAGGCTACAGTTTTTATTATTGCTTGACACATATTTCACGATTTCAATTCAATTCTTGTGATTTGAATCCGATCCTGATTCAATATCGATTCATTTGGGTAAATATTATGTACAGATACATGTTAATTTTTCTCAAGAAAAAAAATCTCATTTACTGCTGTAGGCTAAACATACAGAGAACCCTGTCAGCTGGTATTATTATTAAAGGATAAAAATAACAACTCGAAATTAATTATAATACGGTTTTTATTATAATAATGTTACACAACAAGGAACTCCCGCACACTATCAACACTTGCAAATGAGTATCAAATTTTTTTTTTAGCAAAGTTTCAGTCTCACGACCTTCATCAGATACATAACTATTCAAACTCAATCCCATTTGAAATGGTCACCTACCTTGAAATTGACCAACCAATTTGGTATTTTTTTCTCACGCTCTTATCACCTGCAGGTGTGCGATGGTAATTGCTAATTGATATTATAATAACGTGTTAACGAATAATAAAAATGTTAACGATATACACTCACCTAAAGGATTATTAGGAACACCATACTAATACTGTGTTTGACCCCCTTTCGCCTTCAGAACTGCCTTAATTCTACTTAGCATTGATCCAACAAGGTGCTGAAAGCATTCTTTACAAATGTTGGCCCATATTGATAGGATAGCATCTTGCAGTTGATGGAGATTTGTGGGATGCACATCCAGGGCACGAAGCTCCCGTTCCACCACATCCCAAAGATGCTCTATTGGGTTGAGATCTGGTGACTGTGGCGGCCATTTTAGTACAATGAACTCATTGTCATGTTCAAGAAACCAATTTGAAATGATTCAAGCTTTGTGACATGGTGCATTATCCTGCTGGAAGTAGCCATCAGAGGATGGGTACATGGTGGCCATAAAGGGGTGGATATGGTCAAAAACAATGCTAAGGTAGGCTGTGGCATTTAAGCGATGCCCAATTGGCACTAAGGGGCCTAAAGTGTGCCAAGAAAACATCCCCCACACCATTACACCACCACCACCAGCCTGCACAGTGGTAACAAGGCATGATGGATCCATGTTCTCATTCTGTTTACGCCAAATTCTGACTCTACCATCTGAATGTCTCAACAGAAATCGAGACTCATCAGGCCAGGCAACATTTTTCCAGTCTTCAACTGTCCAATTTTGGTGAGCTCTTGCAAATTGTAGCCTCTTTTTCCTATTTGTAGTGGAGATGAGTGGTACCCGGTGGGGTCTTCTGCTGTTGTAGCCCATCCACCTCAAGGTAGTGCATGTTGTGGTTTCACAAATGCTTTGCTGTATACCTCGGTTGTAACGAGTGGTTATTTCAGTCAAAGTTGCTCTTCTATCAGCTTGAATCAGTCGGCCCATTCTCCTCTGACCTCTGGCATCAACAAGGCATTTTCGCCCACAGGACTGCCGCATACTGGATGTTTTTCCCTTTTCACACCATTCTTTGTAAACCCTAGAAATGGTTGTGCGTGAAAATCCCAGTAACTGAGCAGATTGTGAAATACTCAGACCAGCCCGTCTGGCACCAACAACCATGCCACGCTCAAAATTGCTTAAATCACCTTTCTTTCCCATTCTGACATTCAGTTTGGAGTTCAGGAGATTGTCTTGACCAGGACCACACCCCTAAATGCATTGAAGCAACTACCATGTGATTGGTTGATTAGATAATTGCATTAATGAGAAATTGAACAGGTGTTCCTAATAATCTTTTAGGTTAGTGTATAATAAATATAATAAATATGTAATATAGTCAGTGCACATAATTAGCAAAATACTCCTCTCCATAGTTAATTTTTCTAGCCAACTAACATGCTATAGCCTAGTAAATTGTCATTAAATGGCTTTCCTGAGGTAAATGTCACGTTACGTGACATTGTTCTCCAGCTGTTTTATTGACCTCTTTCCGCTGTTGAAAAACACTGATTGATCGATATTATGTATGAGGGATATACATTTCGGTAAGTTGTACTTTATCTTTCAACATACCTATTGTTCAGTGTGTTTATTGACTAATTAGTAGTAAGAGATGATCGTTCACCTGCCGCTTGAACTGAGGCGCTACAGCAATCTGTCACTTCACATTTACAAGCACCAAAACGGTATTTATTGTTTGAATTTCATAATAAAATTGACAGAATCTGAGAGCTGAGAATTTGTTTCATATCAAAATTGTCGGTGTCCTCTTTGCGCCGTGATTTTTCTCTGCGCGAGAACATGGATGTGTGGCGTGTGAAAAGTGTTTATTGCGTGAGTCTCACGCTGAATGCCTGAGAGTTGGCAGCCCTGCATCATACAAATGTTCTACTATTTGATATGTACTGTATACTTTGATTATTTGAACCTTTTACGATATGATACACGAATGAATGTAATAAGCACAGCAAGATCGCAAACAACCGTGCTCTGCGCGTTCATCCCTATTAATGGTAAATGAATATCAAGATAAAAATCAATACCGACTGACATGGGAAAAAAAAAAAATATATAAATATATATATATTTATTCACTCACCATATCGCCCAAATCGTTCACTATAGGCTACTGCAGAGATGACGAGTCAGCATCGTCAACTTCAACTTTGCATCTGAACTCAGAAAACACTAGTTCATTAAAAAATTTTTTAAAAATGTCTCCTTTCTATTTTTTCAGACACATTCATAATCGTTACTTTTGCCAGTGCTTTGCGGCAAGCTTTACGTGCATTTGAGAAATTACTTTAGATACTTTCATTGTACTTCTGCCGCATTTTCTCTTATCTTGAGGACCACATAGCCTAGGCCGAGTAAAAATCTTGCCCCACTCTCCCCCAAGATTTCGCCCCGGTATTTTTAAGTCATTAAATAAAAATAAACATGCGATTAGCCGACTAGAAAAATCTTTAGTTGGGGGCAGCACTGGGATCTAGTTTTAGATTGTTCTATGTCAGGTTTTTTTTAATGTTAATCTTAATGTTCCTCATCAGTCATTAAAGAGAATGAAGGAAAACACAAACCTATTTGTTCCTCTGTTTCTTCATCTTTTACTCTGCAGGGTTCTTCCTTAATCTCCATCTTTACACTAGTTCTCCTGAAGTAATTCATCCTGATGCTTCTTCTTCTGTGGGAAGATGGGAATATTCCCAGCATTTAAACTCTCATGAACGGCTGTGGGAGCTTCACTGACTGAAGCAGGAGTGAACTGTGGTCGCTGTTGCTCATTTAACAAATGCTCATCACACTTACAATCACTCTCAGTTATCCAGCTTTAAGTGTTTTGCTCAACCAACAGTTTAGAAGTTCGGTAAAGGAAACATATTCACAGTTTCTAACTTCCCCGATCAATAACTCGTGAGGTAAACATTGTTAAAACACAAACACCTCCTTCTAGCTAATTTTTTATATTGCATTAGATATTATTTAAGTTACATGTATTAAAAAGGGTTTACCAGGTTTCTATACATAACATGAAAACTAAATGTATAATTTAGTATATAAGTATATTTTTTATATAAAAACAGTCAGTCAGTAACGAGTTAACGTTTCACGAGTAATCTACAACATCATTCGGTTCATTTCGATTCATTCTGAGTGATTTACTAAATGAACTGACTTTAATCGTTTGGATTTAGATTTCTGATCAAATGAATATACTCACCGTCTGAAACACAGCAGGTTTAGAGCAGAATGAACGGCTGTGTTTCACTTTTCTCATGTTTATGTTTCCTTCCCTCGCTCACTTCTCTTCTTCTTCTCCTCACACACTCGGGTGTGTGTTGTTGCTTCGGTTGCTCGAGCGCCTCTACTGGCGGAAACCAATCTCTATTCAACTATCTAACCTTCATAGATCAAGGAAAATCAAATCAGTCTCCCAAATATGTTTGATTTGGGATAAAGATTGGAACTTCAAATATCTGCTAAGTTACTCCTTTCTTGGACTCCTTCTTTTGCTTGTTAGCCCACTGATGTTGTTGATTTGTATACAATTTTTCACTTAATTTTAAAGTTAGATGGTAGAAGAATTTTAGAGTTATTTAAGAGATATGAAGATTTAACTTAAAAACTCCAAGTATAAGCTAATTGTCAGACTTAGATATCTCCCAATAAAAAAATAAAAAATGTCCCTACAGTGAATTGAATCATGTTAACTTGTTTCAAGAACCTCAACTAAAACAACATCTGCTTAAAATAAGTTATTTTTCATTACTTTTTTTTTGGACTAAATTGTTTGTCAAAATATAACATTTAACCATATAATGTAAGAGCCTAAATTATCTTAAACCTTATTTCATATTTTAACTAGATAGCAGCTGTAAAACAAGTATTTCACAGCTGAATAGCCACAGACACAGAACAAAGTCACTTTTCTTGAGCGATTTCATCCTCTGACAGTGATGTGTGTCAGAGTACATATTATGAGAGGAATCGCCTCTTTAAATATACAAAACCATTTGGTGTTGTGCAGAGAGTGATCAATATATTAATGCATCACATACAAACAGCTCGACTAAAAACAAGTTGTGTGTGATATGTATAATGATTTAGTAGACCATCCAAATTTATTTTTGAAAATTCTCAATTTAAAAAAATAAAAGAACTTTAAGGTGCCTTCTTAAAGGGATATTTCACCCAAAAAATTAAAATTGTGTCATCATTTACTCACCCTCATGTTGCTCCAAACCTGTATGAGTTTCTTTCTTCTGTTGTACACAAAATACGATATTTTAAAGAATGCTGGTAATCTGACAGATTTTAATGGCAACCCATTGACTTACATAGTATTTTTTTTCTATGCACTCTAAGAAAGAATGTGTCAAAAATGACACAACCTGTTGTTAAACAGAAAAAAAAAAATAGAAAAAAAGTCGCATTTTTGGCCTAATATCAGTTACACAAAACACTGACAACCATTAATGAGTTCAAAACATTTATTGTCATGAAAATGATCAATTACATTCATAGAAATCAGTCTGCAGAATATAATGATACTGTTTCAAGCAGTAAAATATATGTCCAGCATAGAACAGTTTCACAAATTCATAAGGCTGATAACAATTATATCATGTCAATCAGGGGCGGAGTGGGACCCAAAAATCTACCGGGACATTTCGTAGACCACCGGCCCTCGTCGCCGCCGGATTAAGAGTTCAGAGGCCCCTGGGCACAATGTCTTGTAGGCCCCCTCTTAGGCAGGCCAAATGTATATTTTGTCCAGGGACATTTTAATATGGCATTTACAGTTTTACTGACTTAAAAGGAACTTTGTTGTACTATGCTGGAGTAAAGTTCATAAATGGTTGTTCTTTCACATAGGATTTAGTAAAGCTATGGCATAGGCATGCTCCCCCGCAAGAAAATTGAGTACATTTTAAGGTTAAATGCATCAATCTGGTGCTCTTTGAGAGATCAAAATTAAGAGCTTCAACCCATGAACTGCTCATTGAACAAAGAAAAAGCATTGATTTGTACCTGGACATTAAAGAGGGCTCAGACATCTTTTTAGTTATGAGAGTCTCAGTCTACATTACATTATGAATGGTGTTTTTGGATGCCAAACAATTATTATAATAATGTAATAATGATTTATATAATTATTCCTATAAATGTACCGTATAAATGAAAATGAATATTTCCAAAGTATATTTTAGCCTACATTACACTAGTATAGGAAAATTAAAATACTTTTGTCCTAATTTCTTCACTTGCAAGAAATAAACCCTTGAGCTTTTATAGGAGAAAACACCAGATCACCGTGCTGATCGTGTGAGCAAAGAGCGCACTTTTCTTTCAATCACGCAGCACAAACAGTATACTTAATTAAAGTCTTGTGCTGTTTTATAAAGGCACAAAGCCTTATCATGGTTTCGATTTTAGTTCGTTGGCAAAATATAACGCTAGAGACCTTTATGGTATAGGCGGTACAGTTTACATCTCATGTGAGTTGGGAAAAGGGAGAAGAAAGACTTCGGCAAAAGGCGGATTCGAACTCGGGTCGAGTGCGTCAAAAGCTGCTTTTCAGCACTACCACCTACGCCACTGTGGCTATTTCATGACGGGCGTCTTTTTGCTAAAAAGACAGGCACTTAGTGCAAATATCCGCTCCGTTATCGAAAATGTAAAAAAAAAAAAATTCCCCCCTCGCTTGGACGGGCCCCAAGTGCGCATGGCGAACTTTTCAATGTATAACTATTATCAGACCGGCCCTCGCGGCCTCGAAACACTACCGGCCCACCGGGGAAACTCCCGACTCTCCCGATTGCCACTCCGCCCCTGATGTCAATACTTTGTATCTGGGATTGATGTAGACCTGATCATCCAAAAAACTTGTCTGAATTTCAAGGGGTCGGGAATATGACAGATCCATCTTTTCCACAACGAATGAGTAAAAGTGATCATCAAAATATATGACCTTAACAGTCTTTAAAAAAGCTAACAACATGGTTTGGTCCACCTTTGGGAACAACTTCCCCAAATATTGGTTCGTCTTCAGAACTGGCTGACATCAGAATGCTCCCAATTCTGTACGTGTATCCACAGAAACTAACTATGTTTGACACATGAACTGTGTCTAGGGTTGCCAACTGTCCCGAATTAGCCGGGACGTCCCGACTAACGACTAATTTTCTAACGACTAATCTTTCGACAAATTTTTCGATTAGTCGACTAATCTGAACGACTAATAAAAAATAAAAAAAAACATTGTTTGTCATTTCGTTGTGTCATTTTATTTTGAACTCAACTGAAGGGCTAAATATAAAATGTCACCTATTGAAAAACATTATATATTAACAATCTAAGCATAAGTATCAGCATTTCCATTAGGCTACACCATATTAGTCAGAGTCCTAATCTAATCCTCTATTAACAAACATGTATGTATTCATTACTTAAATTAGCTCTTTGTTCTGCCTTAAATTAATACATTATTAGCTTACTGTACATTTTTATATGTACATTTCTGAAATGCATAACTGATAACATCACTCTGAATTGTAGGCTTAAGTAGATGCAATGCATGCATTTTAGGTATAGCTGCTTTGAAACAATATGTATTGTGAAAAGCGCTATACAAATTAATTGGAACTGAATTGAAAGAGTCTGGAATGAATCGCGCCTTTTAATGAATCGCGCTGAAAGCAGGCAGCTATGCAGCTCGCGTGTACACTTACGTGCATGGCGTATGGCAAGCCAAGAGGGTCAGAATTACACTATAGATTAATCGCGTTTACAGCCAAACGCTGTCAAATACACGTGAAATACGTCAATGATGCCGTATTCGACGGCGGTAGTGTGCATGGAAAAGCCATATTGGAAACACCGTTTTGGTTGAACAGAGCGCACGTTATTTTACGGTGTTTGGCAAATAGTATAATGAGCCACGCCCACTGTTTTACACAGCCAGTGAGTTTGAACTTTTCTCTCCCAATCAATGATGAACTGAGTCAGACCAGACCAATTCAGCACGGATCATTTGGGGTAATTAATCCAATGCTCCTAAGGAGTTATTAACGAAATTAAAACGAGGAAAAGAATCCACGAGGAAAACAAGGAAAAGAATTCGCTAAAGATGGCCAGAAGAAGCTTAATTTTGCGCTGCAAGCGAACATTAAATGACTGCTCTCGCCAGCTAAAAGAGGATGCTGGACCCAATGTGCTTCAGTGTGAGGTAAGGATTGCTTTCAAAAATATAAAGCAAATATAGCGTAAAATATCTTCCACTGCTTGTACCAATGCATTGCCCATACCACGGGATTGATGTGATTTATTGGTGTACAGGTCATCATAGGTCTTCATCATTCTAAACCAAAATGTATAACACTTTTTGGGGCCATAGACCTATAGTTAGCCTATAACATCGATTGAAGTTAGTGTGTGGCTGGGTGTAATGAATATATTATAATTATTTTATTGTGTAGGACCAGGCCTATCCCCATTTGTATATGCACTTTTTAAAGGGTTAGTTCACCCCAAAATGTAAAGTCACACGCATCACACACATGACCAGCGTCGGCCAATAGTGAGCCTACGTGTGACGTGTAACACAGCAGCGCTGCGCTGTTACACTACGTGAAATCTCGAGGCCCACAAAGAAGGAAATGAAAAGTTGAATAAAGTCGAATATATTTGTTTGTTTTTTTGCGCACAAAAAGTATTCTCGTCGCTTGATAAACTTAAGGTTGAGCCACTGTAGTGACTCTGACTATTTTAACGATGTCTTTAACTTTTCTCGGCCGGCAAGTTTCGATCTCCTAGAAGCCTATGGAGGAGTGATCCAGCTCTCAGATTTAATCAAAAATATCTTAATGTGTTCTGAAGATGAACGAAAGTCTTACGGGGTTGGAACAACATGAGGGTGAGTAATTACTGACAGAGTTTTCATTTTGGGGTGAACTATCACTTTAATAAACCTCAGTTATGTTATTTATCGCACCTGAGTACACAAAAGTTAGACTTAAGTTGTTGAGAGAAATTTAAAAAACCGGAGATAAATCGCTCTGGTGTGTCAGTTGGATTTTATTACTTTTAAAATACCAGTAAAAACTAGTTACAAACTAGCCTGGATGCCAGCCCGAACCCCTGCCCACAACATTTTTTTGGTCGGGAAGTTCGGTCTGGACTCGATCCATTGAGGAGTAATTATGATCGGTTCAGAATTAGTCGGGCCAATCCAATTCCCTGGGGGGGCTTTATACGATGATGTACAGATGATCTGCAGTTACCTAATCATCACGTTATCAAAGAGCGCTTGGGTTGAACTGGTTTCCCTCAGAGATGACTGCAGCTGGAGAACTGAGATGTAGAGATTCCGCTATCGCGTCTGTTGTAAAAGAAATCGACAGCGCATTCATTTTAAAAGACGAACAGAGAACTGCAATCAAGGCATTTGTCGATCGGAAAGATGTGTTTGCCGTCCTTCCTACGGGATTCGGCAAAAGTTTATTTTATCAGCTGGCTTCGATGGTCACTAGAAGATGGGACGCGATGAAAACCTGTGGTCGTTGTGGTTTCTCCTTTGGTCGCACTCATGGAGGACCAAGTAAAAGAAGCAACACTCATTATTTCACTACTTCTTCCAGCGTGCGTGTAGTTGACTTCTGTTGACAATTTGCGTATCTCAAGCTCATAAAAAAAACACTTACTGCGTTGCTCTGATTGGTTGTAGGTCTATCCAATTGAGTGCAGAGTCTTGTTTTTTTCCTGGTTCGGTTAAGACACGCCTCATAATCAAAGCCCTATGGAGCAGTATCAGACTCACAGTCTGACTAGAATATGAGTATGATGAAGTCAGGCTAGTTACAAACATTATCAAATGGTAAATGGACTGCATTTATATAGCGCTTTCACAGACCCAATGGCCACCAAAGCGCTTTACATATTGCCTCACATTGACCCATTCACTCACTCATTCATACACCGACGGCGGTGTCAGCTATGCAAGGCGCCATCCAGCTCGTCGGGAGCAGCTGGGGTTAGGTGTCTTGCTCATGGACACCTCGACACTTCACCATCAAGATGTATTTTAGGCTATTTCCTCAACAAATCCTTTTACATTTACCGGTATTTAATGCAAAACAAGAATGAAAAATATAAGTGTAAAACAAACATAAATTAGTGCCATTCATTAGCCCACAAACAACAGAACATTTTCTAAATACTGATTTCAGGCTGGAAACAATGCATAGAAGTCTTGAATGGGCGAGAGGGAGGCTGATCATTGTGCCGGCAGTGGATCGGTTATTTTTGTAGTAAAACTTGTTGTAAAGATCACTAAACTACATAGTGGACGGACATGGTTACTGTAGACACTAACTGTTCTGACCAGACATTTTTGCTAATGTATTTTAAATATATTACATTTTAAATTTAATGGAAAACATTGTATTCCCTTAATATTGTGTTTCTAGATAAAACCTCTCTTTGTGACTTGTAAAACTTGATCGTATTACAATTATTTACCATTGTTGTTGCAGCCGGTTCCAGTTATCAGGCTCCACTCACTTGTAGTGGAGGTAGAGGAGCGCCTCTACAAGTTAATACAAGAGCGTCTTGTACTATAACAGTGTTTCTCTGCTATGTTTTAGATGGAGAATTGTCATTCATGGTGGTATAGATGGCTACAGTCGCCTCATAGTCTTTCTCCTTAACTCAAACAACAACCGGAGCAGCACTGTAATGGATTGCTTTTTGAATGCTGTGGCCAGATATGGAGTGCCTTCCAGGGTCAGAACAGATCATGGAGGTGAAAATAATGATGTTTGTGTGATGATGAACATGTTCAGGGGCTCAGACAGAGGCAGTGCTATCAGAGACAGGAGCACTCATAACCAGCGTATTGAGAGGCTCTGGGGTGACATGTGGCGGGGATTGACTAATGTCCATTATAACCTCTTCCACTTCTTTGAGAGTGAAGGTATAGTGGACATAGACAATGAAATGCATCTCAGGGCTCTTCATTATGTCTACTTACCACGTATTAACAGGGATTTGACTGCATTCATTCAACAATGGAACAACCATGGGCTGAGAACTGAAAGACATCAGTCCCCAATACAGATTTTTGTCCGAGGCAATAAGGACATAGAACCACAGCGATGCAAGAAATCTTTGGCAGAACAGCTGGGCTAGCAGATTGTTGTTCAAGGACCATCTGAACAAGGAGAAACGACATCAAGAATGCAGGGGGCAGCAAATGTTGACTGGCCAGAACGAGTACCAGTACCATAGAATCACTACTCTGTGAATAAAGCAACCTTGGAGCAACTTGTTGCACAATTTAATCCACTTGGTTTAGACCTTGGATTAGACATCATTCTCAATGTTTTGTCTTTTTTGACATCTTTAAATCAATCGTAAGAAAAGGACGAGTTCATCCCAATATAGAACTTATGACTGCATGTCATGGTTGACTTTCATTAAATGGACAAAACATAGAGCTAACCTTTTAAGTTTGATCTGAGTATGGTCCATTATACATTATTGCTTTCATCTTCTATTTTATTTAATGACACCAAAAACACTGTCCAAAACATCCACAACCTTTTTTTTGTGTGAAATTTGGTCGCCTTTTTACATTTCCATAGACCCAAATAATTGCTGCTTGCGGCTATGACTTTAATAGTCATTATTTAAGCTCATGTGCCTCAATGTTAAAGTCTTTCCCACACCAAAAGTGTTGTATTTGACCCTCAAATACATTTAGATCTTGGGCCAAAATGTTTACCAGGACTGTTATATATTTTTTTTAAAGATTCAGATGTTTGCAAAACATTAGTCAAGTTTTTATTGAATGAACACAAGCATTGATTTGTTTTGTATTGTAATAGAAACTTGGCAAGCTGAAGCTATTAAACATTGTTAAAGTCACAATAAAATGAAAGTTCACAATTCTTATGGATATAAAGTTCTAAAATGTTTATCTGCATGTTATATCATCACTGTTTGGTCTTCATCTTCAATCAACAGTCACTTCAATGAACCCCTCTCAACAATTCTCTTCTCTGGTGACATAGGATATGTCTTCATGTGACCCTTCTTTCTCGACTGGGATCGTGTAGAGACTTTGAAGCTGCAAAGATGGACATTTGAACCTTCTTTTGAACATTGGGATAGATGGTTGCCATTAAAGTCCATTCTGTGTAGAAAAGGCCTGGAATCTTTTCCTCAAAAACCTTAATTTCTTTTCGACTGAAGAAAGAAAGACATGGATATCTTGGATGACATCTTGGTGAGTAAATTATCAGCAAACATTTTTTTGAAAGTGAACTAATCCTTTAAGAAGGATTTATACCATTATACCTTCCCAAATCCGAGAGATCCTTTTATTGCAAGGAACATTAATTCCTTGAATTCCTCTTCTTCTGACACACATCTCGGTAGGTAGAGAGTCAGGGCACAGGTTGAAGCATAAGGAATTCTTCTGGTTGGCTCCTCTTGGTAAAAAAAAATCCACTTTTGGCACTTTTGCTGAAACCCCAGTGGAGGGACAGAATCTGCTGCAGTTACAAACACTAGGACATCCTCAAAGGATATGCCATCTTCTTCTGTTTAAGTTTGCAAAACAGAAAATTCAAAAGGCAAGAAGCAAAATCTAATTACATAACAAAACAGTGTGCAGTTAAAGAAACACTTACCTTGAATCAACATTCTCCTCCTGTTGGAGATGACAGTCTCCTCCTCAAGGTCTCACCTGTTGCTCCCTGGTGAACTCCAGACAATGTCGAAGAGGTCTCTGACTTCATTTCTTGTTAGGGCAGCTCTTGTGTTGGTAAACAAGGGGAGGAAAGCTTTCCAATTATTAAGCACTACCTCCCACAACCGGCCACAGGAGTTCAGCCCAGAAGTGAACTGCTGGATAATACTTGCCACTCTGAACAGAAAAAAAGTAATAATAAGACTTACAAAATTGCTGTTGTCAAGGCACCTAATATTTATACAATACAAAGAGTCAAAGCAACATCTCAGTAATAAACCTGATGCCTTTAAATATTGAAAAATGTGATGACCCTGATTTTAATAGGAGACCAGAGATAACCATATATGTTATACCTGTGAGGATTTCCTGAACTAATAAGAGAAAGAATTGTACCTTCTAATATTGTTCTAGAAACCCCCATGCCATGATCTTCTTTACTGGATCACTTTGATACTGTCTCTCTTCCAGCACTAGTGTGACAGATGGAAATAAGCCGTTTTACCAGTAAGCCATAATAAGCAGTTGAGTATAGTAATAGTAATAGTTAACGAGTTCATAGCCAGGTAATGTTGTCATTTTTATAGTGTAATGTATAGGATATATTATGGTTAAAATGTTATTGTTCGTGGAAGGAGTTACAGTACAAGTATTTTTATTATTTCTTATCTTGCATAAACATGTCATTCTAACAGCAGAAGCAGTAAGTGAAAAAAGCGCTGTAGTGACGGGAAGCGCCAGTAGAGGGGGAACAGTTGAATTATGTTACGGTGCGGCTCGCTTCCTCTCTTCAGTCATTATACACTTGAACTGAGGAAATTTGTCTGCGTACATCGTTCATTCTTTCTTTAAACTATTCCCCTTATCAGGGCTTTTACATTTGGAGGCACCGCTGGGATGAGAGAAGTGAGGTTGGTGTCCCAAGACAGCGGAAGAGACCACACATCGATCATCCCCTAAAACGTAACCCAGGTGGAAGAGAGTGCAGTCACGGTGGGAGTGAAAGTCTAACCAAGGAAAGTGTGTATCCTGAGGTGCAGTGTCCACTAGGGAGCAGCAAAAACCACGGTAATAGGCAATTCATCACACCACAGCCCTGCTTGTATCACACCTGCCATAATGGATTCAGAGGTTGAGAATTTGTGTTTTGAGGTTAAAGGAGCTCTTTTCCAACTCGCTCCAGACGAGTTAATGCAGATAAGTGACTTTCTTGGAATATCAGGAACGAACCGAGAAAAGATTATTGGAAAAACTCGTAACGCTCTTGTTTCCCATATTATCCAGTATATTGAAAATGAGAAACTAAATGAACTCGAAGATGAAGGCATGTCAGCTCTGTTAAGCCTCAGGGACATGATAAAAACCCTGCAAGAAGCTAACAAAAATGGCACATCTGAAAAAACAAAAGATAATGAAGAGCAGGAGAAATTAAAGAAAGAGCTAGAACAACTAA
The DNA here is from genome assembly GCA_029959095.1 of Rhinichthys osculus. Classification (NCBI taxonomy): domain Eukaryota; kingdom Metazoa; phylum Chordata; class Actinopteri; order Cypriniformes; family Leuciscidae; genus Rhinichthys; species Rhinichthys osculus. The sequence goes on from JARWKJ010000007.1 coordinate 42,110,398, forward strand.
AACTAATGGTACAACAGAAGGAAATCGAAATGCAGGAACGGGCTAATAGAAACTCACAGAGTACATTAAATAATGAAACTGCCCCAGTTCACGCAGCGCATGCCCATGCAAACAGCTCACCATGGCGGAAAGATTATAAAATCTCAGGTCAGATTGGCGAACCTGGACAAAAGGACAGGCTTACCTTCTCCAGCTTGGCGCGTCAGATCGAGAATGGTCTCAGTAAAGGTTACCACGAATCAGAAATAGTAGATGCCGTCATTAGAGCCATTGTCCCCGGCCTGCAGCTCCGAAGCTATCTTGAAGGTAAAAGTCATCTGTCTCTGCCAACACTTAGAAGAATCCTCCGCTCACACTACCAAGAAATGAGCGCAACCGAACTATATAAACAGCTGACAACAGAAGTTCAGAGCAATAGAGAGACTCCACAAAATTTTTTAATCAGAGCTATGGATTTAAGACAGAAAATATTGTTTGCTTCACAGGAAGCTGAGTCAAGCCTCAAATATGACCCTGCACTAGTGCAGAGCATGTTCCTGCACACGGTACTCACAGGCCTACAAAATGACAGCATCAAAACTGATCTCCAGCCTTACCTGTTGCAGCCGACCACTTCTGATGAGTTGCTCCTAGAGAGGTTAAATCTAGCATGCGCTAATGAGAAAGAGAGACAAGATAAAAGGAGACAGACTGCTCCACAGCGACACACTGGCGTCCACGCTGTTCAGTCTAGTGATGCGAGTGGCGGTAAGAAATGCCCAGCGCAACCAAACATTGCCACCCTCCCTCCGGATGTCTTTTCAGACCTAAAAGAAATCAAAGCTGACCTAGTACTGTTGAAAGACCTCAAGACAGAGATATTACAAATTAGAGAATCCATTCATAAGACAGAAGCCGTACCAAAACTGTATCCTCCTGCTAACCAAGAGATTGACTACAGTGCTAACCACCCAGTTTATGCTCAGCCACAGTTCACGACCTGGAACAAAAAGAGTGCCACAGCCTTTCACCAGCCAAGTGAGCCAGTGCAGGAATACCAAACTGCTGGTGGACCAAGATTAAAGACAGCGACAGCTCAGTTTCAGCAGAGGTTTGCACCACAAAGATACCCAATGCAACGCCCCAGACCAAGATGTTTTACGTGCCAGCGGCGAGGGGAGGAATACTGTGAGCATTGCTACAGGTGTGGGAGTAGCGAACATTTTCGTGCGGGCTGTAAAGGATACAGAGCACCACCCAGTGCTAGTAGAGAGACCCCTTTAAACGAGGAGTGGTTGCCCCCAAGGGACCGGGAGTGACCAGACCTGTCAGGGTGTCCCAAAAATGCACTAGCTGTGGAGAACAAGAGAGATATCAAAAGATGCAACGATGCTCAGTGTGTAAAACAACATTTTACTGTTCCAGAGAATGTCAGAGTAATCACTGGCCAGAACATAAAGAAAATTGCAAACCATTCACACACCCGGAACCAAAAACACAACGAACGCATTCATGCCAGATGGTGAATGAGAAAAAAAGAAGCACTCGGAAAAAAGAACATTTGACAGTGACTGAATTGGTGGGAAAGAAATGTCTCCTCAACTGCTACCTACAAGGGAAAAGAACCCAAGTGCTCTGGGATACCGGTTCACAGGTCTCTGCAATTGATGAGGTATGGAAAGTTGACAATTTCCCTGACCTCAGACTGAGGGATATAGCAGAAATAGTAGACCCAGATGACCCCTTGCAGATTGAGGCAGCTAATGGTACAGAGATGCCGTATGTGGGATGGGTAGAAGTGACTTTTAAGCTAGCAGCCGGCGTTGAGGAGTTTCATGTCCCCATACTTGTTATGAAAGGCAGTCAACAGCCCCGCCCCATTATTGGCTTTAATGTCATTGAACGTGTAGTTATTAACAGCCAGAAAAACCAGACAAATGACGCGGGGGAAGAGAGACTGTTAAACACTGTGAAAATGGCTTTTCCTTACCTAAAGAAAAAGACAGCTAAGGCATTTGTTAAAGCAGTGAGCAGTGAGAGAACAAGTGAGTACCTAGTGAGAACAGCCAGCCAGAGAATGAGTATATCCCGTCACAGTGCTGTACAAGTGAAGTGTAAGATAAATGTGAAACGCTTTAATGAAGACACAACATTAGTCTTTGTGCCTGATGACAATCCCCAGTGGCCAGAGGGACTTGAGTTCTGTGACACACTCGTCCAAGTGAGGAAAGGGTCACCACCGAACATTATCTTGAGTGTACAGAATGCCACTGACCATGATATCATATTAACAGGAAGAAGAGTAGTGATCGGTACGGCACAGTCAGTCACCTCTGTATATCCCCTCAACACTAGTGAGGGAACACACTCTCCCGTTGATGTGAACAACATTCAGATCCAGCACACCAAAGGCCAGGAGACAAGTACAGAGCCCTGGGATCCCCCCATCGATCTCAGCCATCTGCACGAAAGTCAGAGAGAGGTTGTTCGTAAGATGCTGAGGGAGGAGTCAAACTCTTTCGCCAGGTCAGATAATGACATAGGCTGTATTGAGAAGCTCCATCTGAAAATCCCATTGAAAGACCCTGAGCCTGTAGCCCGAACTTACATGTCAGTCCCTAAACCTTTATACGAGGAGATGAAGAACCACTTAACAGATTTGATCACACAAGGGTGGATTGAGAAATCACACTCATCCTACGCTTCACCCATTGTTTGCGTAAGAAAGAAATGTGGGTCTTTACGGCTGTGCATAGACTACAGGGAGTTAAATCGGAAGACCCACCCTGACAGACAACCAATACCCAGAGTACAGGATATCATGGATGGCCTGGGAGGAAACGTCATGTTCTCACTGTTAGACCAGGGAAAGGCCTACCATCAGGGGTTCATGGCAAAAGACAGCCGGCATCTGACAGCTTTTGTGACACCCTGGGGTCTGTACGAATGGACCAGGATCCCATTCGGGCTCATGAATGCCCCAGCCGCTTTCCAACGCTGCATGGAGGACTGTCTGGAAGGTATCCGAGACAAAATATGTGTCCCATATTTGGATGATACTTTAGTGTTCAGCAAAACATTTGAAAGCCATGTCAGTGATGTAAGAACAGTATTGCAGAGACTGGGACAGTATGGCATTAAATTAAAACCAAGCAAATGTGAGTTATTCAAAGCTGAAATGCGCTACCTGGGGAGAATAGTATCAGCAGAAGGGAACAAAATCGATCCTGCTGACACTGTTGCCGTCAGAGCTTTAAAAGACAAAAAGCCCAAAACAGTTGGCGAGTTAAGACAGATTATGGGACTGTTGAGCTATTATCGCCAATACATAAAGGACTTCTCTCGCATTGCCAGCCCCCTGTATGAGTTGACTAAGGGATCTGTCCACATGGGAAGACCACAACCGGAGGGAAGGAAGTTGCAGAAGAAAGGAAATGCAAAAGTGGTGCCATCTCAGACACCAATCGGATGGACAGACTCACACCAAAAAATCCTTGAGCGACTGATTGACTGCCTGGTCCAACCACCTGTCCTGGCATTCCCTGATTTTTCCCAGCCATTTGTACTACACACAGACGCATCTAACAAGGGACTCGGAGCCGTGCTCTATCAGAAGCAAAATGGAAAACTGCGTGTTATAGCCTACGGTTCCCGGACACTGTCAGCATCGGAAAGAAACTATCACCTCCATTCAGGTAAACTGGAATTTCTCGCTCTTAAGTGGGCGATTACGGAGAGATTCCGTGACTATTTATACTACGCCCCCTTTTTCACGGTATACAGTGACAACAACCCTTTGACTTATGTGCTGTCCACTGCTAAATTGAACGCCACGGGAAGCCGATGGGTAGCAGAATTGGCGGACTTCAACTTCACCATTAAGTACCGCCCCGGCAAAGAGAACATTGATGCCGATAGCTTGTCTAGGATGCCAGTTGATGTTGAAAAATTGATGAATGAGTACACAGAAGAAATGTCTTATGATGCAGTGGGAACAACTACTCAGGCAGTAGAAACACAGTCAGAGTCAAATGCTGCATGGTCGATGGCTATTTCCATTAAGAGCTTGCTCGATGTTCAAGGGGCCTCAGTTGTCGCATTAACGCCAGCCCAGATACAACAGGATCAGAGAGACGATTTCCATATTGGACCAGTTTTGCAGTGCAAGTTGTCTGGAGTGAAACCCGTGCGTCAGGAACTGAGAAAACTCAAAGCACAAAGTTGTTGCCTCCTCCGGGAATGGGAAAAACTGGAAGTAGACGAAAATGGGGTTCTATGGAGAAAGACAGCCCACAGGAAACAACTGATATTGCCTGAAAAACACAAAGTTACAGCACTGAACGAACTGCATAATCAGATGGGACACCAAGGCAGTGACAGGACAGTATCGCTGGTGAGAGACCGCTTTTTCTGGCCATACATGCAGCGTGAGGTAGAGCAATATGTATTGAGCTGCACTTGCTTGAAACAGAAAAAACCTAGCCGTGAAACAAGGGCCCCTCTAACGAACATTGTTACCACCCAACCATTTGAACTTGTGTCAATAGATTTTCTCCATTTAGATAAGTGCCGAGGCGGATATGAGTACATACTAGTAATTGTGGACCATTTCACACGTTTCGCACAGGCGTACCCAACAACATCAAAGTCTGGAAAAACAGTCGCTGACAAAATATTTAACGATTATGCTCTGAAATTCGGGTTCCCAACACGCATTCACCACGACCAGGGAGGTGAATTTGAGAATCAACTTTTCTCACAGTTGAGCAAATATTGCAGTGTAGCTGGATCGAGGACGACCCCTTACCACCCACAGGGTAATGGCCAAGTAGAACGATTTAATCGAACGTTAATACAGATGCTCAAGACCCTGACAGACAAAGACAAGATGAACTGGAAAGATTCTCTGAATAAGCTCATATTCGCTTATAACTGCACACGTACAGAGGTAACAGGCTTTTCCCCATTCTATCTATTGTACGGCCGCTCTCCAAGATTACCTATTGACATATTGTTCAGTTTGCCCACAGAAGATGGAAGTCGCAGCCAGCATGACTACGTTGAAATGTGGAAGCAAGGAATGCAGGAGGCGTATGCGATCGCAAGAGAAAATGCACACAAATCTGCTCAGCGTAATAAGAGGATGTATGACACTAAGGTGAGAAGTTCAGTGTTGTGCCCAGGAGACCGTGTGTTAATCCGAAACATGACCCCTCGTGGTGGAACTGGAAAATTAAGGAATCACTGGGAAGACACCATCCATACTGTAGTCCGTCAAGTGGGAGAGGATGTTCCCATCTATGAGCTGAGACCTGAACATGGGAAAGGAAAAACCAGGATTTTGCATCGAAATCTCCTTTTACCATGCGATCACCTACCGCTGGAAGCTGAAGTACGTCCACTTGTGAAACCACAAAGGAAAACTGCAGGTGTTGATAAAGGCAGAGAGGAGTCAGAGGAAGAGGATGATGATGAGGATTACTATTTTGTGCCACCTCAGACCTTTGCTCAACCACCAGATTCAATGAGAGAGATTCCTGTCATGGAAGCTGATATGAGTCAGCCAGATCTAAATGAACACGCAGCAGAACAACCTCTGAGAAGATATCATGATAACCCCACGGATAACCAGGACGTCCAGGACAACATCGCATTTGAGACAGGGGGGGGAATACCACTGCCATCAGTGAAAAACACATACGATGCAGAAGTGGAGACCAGATCGCAGCGGCCGCAGAGACAACGTAGGCCACCAAAGACCTTCAGCTATGACAAAATCGGAACCCCATCCTGCTACAGTCTTGTTGCATTGCCTTCTTATGCCAGGACTCCATTGTGCACACCACCGGTACAGTCATACCACAACCAGCACCTTTATGTGTGTGGAATGTAAAAGAAAAAAAATATATACTTTTGCTTTGAACAGTTTAAACTGCCTTGCACTCATTGACTCATAAGAAAGCAGACTGCTGCTGATGTCACAAACATTGCACAGTTGAGGACTTTGTTACATAAGTCGACTGTGGGGTATTCAGGTGATGAACTGTAAAACGTTAAACATTTCTACAGATATGGGACATAGACATGTGTATGTTATGGTGAAACAGACAGAATGTATCAAAAGAGTTCCAGACTGTAACCAAACAACAAAAGTGGACATGTGTATGTTATGGTGAAACAGACAGAATGTATCAAAAGAGTTCCAAACTAAAAAAAAAAAAAAAAAAAATCCAAAACTGTTTGACTGTATGGTTAGAGGTAATGATGTTGAGGACAACATCTAATTTTGAGGGGAAGTATGTGACAGATGGAAATAAGCCGTTTTACCAGTAAGCCATAATAAGCAGTTGAGTATAGTAATAGTAATAGTTAACGAGTTCATAGCCAGGTAATGTTGTCATTTTTATAGTGTAATGTATAGGATATATTATGGTTAAAATGTTATTGTTCGTGGAAGGAGTTACAGTACAAGTATTTTTATTATTTCTTATCTTGCATAAACATGTCATTCTAACAGCAGAAGCAGTAAGTGAAAAAAGCGCTGTAGTGACGGGAAGCGCCAGTAGAGGGGGAACAGTTGAATTATGTTACGGTGCGGCTCGCTTCCTCTCTTCAGTCATTATACACTTGAACTGAGGAAATTTGTCTGCGTACATCGTTCATTCTTTCTTTAAACTATTCCCCTTATCAGGGCTTTTACACTAGCAGATCTAGTCAAGCATTTGAAACTGTCATCTACTCCTCTGGATCCTATTCCACCCCGGCTCTTTAAAGATGCGTTTGCAACCATAGGCCCTGGTATACTATCTATTGTGAATAGCTCATTATCAAATAGTGTTGCTCCACCCTGTCTCAAACAAGCAGTGGTTACTCCCCAAATCAAAAAGCATGGCCTTGATTACACTGATCTGAATAATTTTTGCACAATTTCAAAACTACCATTTATCTAAAATATTAGAGAAGGTTGTGTTACTTCAAATTACGTCCGTTTTAAGTGAGAATGATATATTGGATAATTTCCAATCTGGATTTAGAGCTAGGCACAGTACAGAGACTGCTCTGGTGACCGAGCTTTCTCAGTTGTGACTCCCAAGCTGTGGAACAGTCTTCCCTCTCATATCTGGCTAGCTCAGACCATAGGAGTCTCAATTAAAAACATATCTTTTTAACCAAGCTTTTAGTTAAGTGCATTGCACATTGTAGATATAATTTACTCTCTTTTAGTTTTCACTATTTTAATTATTTCTACACTGACCTAACTACTGTATACTGTTATATGTGTGTCTAAGAGTGTGTGGTCTTACTTTCATATGTCTTTATACATGAATGTCTTACTGTTTTTAGTTAACTGTGAAGCACTTTGGGCAACAACGTTGCTATTAAATGTGCTATATAAATAAATAAAAGTTGAAGTTGAAAATGTGTTAAACATTACAAGGTGATACAAAAACACTTTTTTGTTTTTATTACAAAAAGCCAAAAATCCGTTTACTCGTAGTAGGGCTGAAACAACTAATCGATTTAATACATTAAAATCAATTATTAAAATAGTTGTCAACTAATTTAGTCATCGATTAGTTGCTAAATAACTTTTATGCAGTAAGCGGCTCATTTCGTAAATATTTTAAATCTGCGGTGACCAGTGGCGTAACAAGCCAACACCGGGCCCTTATGCAGGATTATCAAAGCGGGCCCCCCTACTGCACGTGATGACGCATATAAGAGATGAGATGACTGACAAAATCAGGAGTAGCCTACGCGCACCACAACAAAATAAAAAACACTGGTGACGGCACACCATAACACATTACTCACTGCTATGACTACACACACATAGGCTTAGGTCCAAAGACATAACAAAGATGCTCACTTGGATTACAGCAGCAATTTCCGAGCTTTCCTCTGTGAAAAGTTGTCGATTAAATCCTTAAGATCCAGATGGTGCGCACGGGCAATTGACAGTATGGCAAATTGAGTGACGCAATACGCATGTTCACCCGGGGATTCCCAATTCTCAATTTTGAAACAAATTACACCAAAATCCATCATTGTTCGTTTCAAACATGTATTTAATGATCAGTAAAATACGTTTATGTCATTATTTATTCAAATAATTTCAAAATAAAGTAAAATGCGATCAGACTAAAAGTAGTAAAATGCGATAGGGGGCCCCGGCTGTCAATCAATATCTTCCAGTCACGCGGGCCCCTGATTGGTCCGGGCCCGTAAGCAACCGCGTACCCTGCTTACCGATAGTTACGCCACTGGCGGTGACCAAAGTGGGGCAGTAATGAGCCACCGGAGGTTTTACTCAGCCAGTACAGCAGGAGAAGTAGCGAATAGCCAATAGCTGACCTCGTTTTATGTCACGACGCCATAGTATTTTCTGAGCCTCTGCAGCATTCAGCGAGATGGCGGAGGCAGGCGGCAGTGGAGTAAGCTCGTGGAAAAAAGCGGAAGATAAAACAAATCGAACAAAGTCATTCAAAGTGTGGGAGCACTTTACTTTGAGCCTTCAAAAAAAAGAGTAACATGTAAACTCTGCAATACTAAACTGGCCTGGCACGGGAGTACTACGTCTCTTTTTTCTCAAATAATGAGTGAATAGCAGGGGCGGACTTAACCATTAGGCAAAGGTCGGCAATTGCCTTGGGCCCTGAGCTACCTAGGGGCCCCCAAAATGCCCCATTAAATTATGCTTAAGTTTTTTTTTTTTTTTTACTTTTCGCAAATTATATATTTCTAAAAAACATTTGCGAAAAAAGGCATCAAATCATTAGTGTCGCAGACAGGAGGGGGCCCCCCACCTCACTACATTGGACTATTCCATTATCTCACTTTCTGCGTGCGAAAGTGACAAGGCTAATGCGCCAAAAAAAACTGACGGAGAAAAATAAGTTATTGACAGACAGTGTAGGCTACAGAGTGACAGACAGAGAAGCTACCCAAGCGGTGCTGAAAAAGCAGGAAGCGGGAGGAAAGCAAAACGTTTTTAGCAAAATTGCAGAAGGTAACAAACTTTTTTGTAATGCCCGGTACGTGCTAACGATATGTTACAAGTCCATGGCCGTAGCCAGCTATGAGGTGACCGAGGTCCGGAACTCTGTCATATTTTACATTCAAAAATAAAATGTCAAGCTCTCTGAATGATTAATTAGCCGTTTAAACCACCTCATATGAGTGTTTGCAATGCATGTTGCTGCGAGAAGCTAGCGCAGTGAACGGGGCTTGAGAGCGCGTTGTGAGTGAGGGCGCGCGTGCAGCCTCCGTGTTGCCAGATCCACCTAATGAAAAGGTGGCTTCTGGACCTGTTTTTCTGATTTAATGTGACACTTTAGGAAATTATTAAAGTGGAAAGTTGCATGTTAGGGTAAGTGATATATTCATCTTATTTCCAAAACACAAGCTTTGAAATTATTTCGGATTATTATTATTTTGTTTTCTTGTTTTTCGTAGCAATATCTGGCAACATTTTACTGTCGGCATTAATAAAAAAAAAGCTTATAGACAAACTGTAATTGCATAAAGCTACCACATTCGGTAAGACAAACGCAATGATCATCGTGATTATCTGTAAGAAATGTATAAGTTAACACTATCAAAAACTATAGCATAATACAGATCTGTATGAATGAAATTACTTACTAAATAACTTACTTGCCAGCAGGAAGACGGCTCATGCTGTTTAGTTAACCTTTGACAAAGTCGTCATAAAAACATTAATTAAAGCAGTGTTTCTCAACTAGCAATCTATTCAGTCAGCATATTGAATCATGTTTGATCTGTGTGAATTACAGAAATATAAGACTTGCTAGACCTACTTTTTTTTCTATATTTCTTTGCACAAAACTCTCCAGAAAGTGGCATGTAATAATTAAAAAAAAAAAAAAATCTGAATTTTTTTTTTTTTCGTTCTCTTTTAAAGATCAGATGGGGGACCCCATACTACCTTCGCCTTGGGCCCCCAATTTGCTAAATCCGCCACTGGTGAATAGTGTTGTACCCATAGACTGTAAAAAATAGGTTTTACCTCATTTCCCACAGGTAGTCGAATTCCTGTCAATAGGCTTTATGCCGAGCGTCACGTGACCAAACCGGAAAACAGGTCTCATTGCATCCGCTTGTCAGAGAAAGTGTTAACGGCCGTAAGAACTAACTACGATATCTATGGATTTTTAAGGTAATCAGCTAACCTACTAAGTTCACTTTGTTATTGGTGTTTTATGCTATTTAAATATCTAAACGTTAGTGTGAAGAAGAAAAATTAAAAAACTTTTAAATATCAATCTGCACATGCGAGGGACATTGGTTGTGCTCATTTTTGCTTGCTCCTTTTAAGTTATCTTGAGTAAAACCGCAAAAAAATTCATGAAGCACATACAAAAGACCTGAATCGGAAGCGATGTGACCTGTTTTCCGGCTTGGTCACGTGACGCTCGGCATAAAGCCTATTGAGGCATAAGCTGTTTTGTTTAACATTTTATCGCTTTATTAAATGTTTTACTGTATATACATTTTTACATTTTTAAAGTATATAAATTTACTTTTTATATACATTTTGCACTGTTATAAGGACCACTAAATATTTAAATCTGATGGAAATCACTTTTTATTTGTGCAGATTCTGCAGTACAATGTTGTTTGCAAATGCTTAGTTGTAAAAGCGGATAACATTGCTGTTTAAAGCTTTACAAACATGTTCTGTGATCAGTTTGTCGTTTACCAGTTCATAATTCAGTCTTGCAGCCTAATTATGACTGAATGAGAGAGGTAAATGTTTAAATGTATTCACTGCTCTTTTTCACACAGCATTGGCACTTTATTCGAAGGATTGTTTACAATTTCACAGCATAAGCTATAAAGCTGTTTCCCAGGTATAAGCTGTGTGTTTACAGGAAAAAAAGAATGCAATTTACTGCAATTTTATTCTGTTTTTATTCTTATTCTTCGTGAAAATATGTTCTGAAAGATTCCTTAATAAGCTTTGTTCGGGATGTTAAACTACTTTAGGAGCCCTAAGGACTCCCATGGTGAAAACATTATTTGAAATTTGCTAGAGTACAGTGTTTTGATTGCAGAAGTGTTCGACAAAGGATTACTAACACATAATAAAACACAACTCCAGGTATGTTTTTGATGAGGATATGACAATGCAAAATGGTTAAAATCTCAAAAAAGTCTATGTTGAATGATAAAGACCCTTTGTTAATAATTTACTTGGGGAAAAAATGGGAAAAACTAAAATATAGGACATAAACCGATTAATCGTAAAACATAATCGACCGATTAATCGATTATCAAAATAATTGTTAGTTGCAGCCCTAACTCGTAGGACGCCATAGTATTAACATCTCAATACATTCTAGGTAGTAGTCAAGTCAAGTCAAGTCAAGTCACATTTATTTATATAGCGCTTTTCACAATACAGATTGCATCAAAGCAGCTTCACAGTGATAACATGAAAGTAGTACAACACAGTTCAATAATATTGTTGAATATTAAATATCCCCAACTAAGCAAGCCAAAAGCAAGGCGACAGTGGCAAGGAACCAAAACTCCATAGTAGTGACGTGTACAGGCTGTAGCTGGTTGTAGCAGCTTCGTTTATTGTTTTTCCAACATACAGGCTAGCTATCTAAGTTTTGACAGTAGCGAGAAGAGCATGTCTGCCGTTCAGTATTTTCAGTGTGAACCCGAGCACACCGTAGGCTTAAATCAGGAGAATAACGCGGAAGATGATAGGTCTGTTTTGAAAAATATTTAGATATTCTACAGGATAAGTAATCACATGGTATAATCATTAGTATATTATAATATAATTATGTATGTATATATATATATATATTATATTATAAATATAATATACTAAAATGAAGTAAATGCTTTGTTACAATAAGTACTTTTCATTCAATGAAACCATGTCAAATTTACAAAAAGACCATTGGCAAATGGAAAATCTCATCCACATTCACTATTCCCTATCTAGTGCACTCAACCGCCATGCGGTTTTGGATAGGATTTGGATTTGAGAATCAGTAAACAAGTGAGCTATTTCGGACACAGCAACATTCGACACCGAGAGTCGATTCCTGTGCTGGAGTCAACCCTGACTCTGGGGCATTTCAGAGTCATCACTTAAAATAATGTTACAAATATTTTTTTCCCTAACATTCACTTAAGACATAACAGATTATGTTTGCATGAATACTCGCCAAGATAGATATTTTGAAATAATGTAATTTTGTGTATGTGTATACACTCACCCAGAGGGGGCACCAGGATGTCATGTTTGGGGGGGCATTTGGCTTGTTTGGGGGGGCAACATAAACAATTGAAAAAATCGGCGCAAAATTAAGCTATACTACACACAATCTGTTTTAGTGCAGATCTTTTTCTAAGCCAGGAACCCAGAGATAGGCACAGGGCCCCTATTAGACTATAGGGCTATCACATAAAAGTTAATCAAACCAGGTCAACATTAATAATATGATGATGATATTATTTTTATTGACAGATTCACATATATCAGATCACGGTGATTGCCTGTGTTTGCTTGTGAGAAGACGTGCTACACGAGTAGGCTACCGAGAAGGATGAGAGTTTTTTAAATGAATCTGAAGTCACGTTTGTAGACAAGAGGTAAATTAATTTGTTTCTTCTTCTAAACTGTCCCAGACGTAGGTGCTACTTTTAGGGCTTAAATGTTTCGTGAAGTACTCTTAGTAAAACACATTAGGAGTCTAAAGGTATGAGTCACACTCACACGCCCATTATTTTTAGGAGTTTCGCCAGTTAGGAGCTACTTGTAGCCTCTTATAAGATTCTTTGTGAATGCGGCCCCAGGTAAACAATTTTGATATGCTCATTTGAACAGTATGAGAACAGTATTTGAATGTTATTCTCTGGTTGCTTTGGATAAAAGTGTCTGCTAAATGAATAAATGTAAAAATGTAAGCCTAGATAAAAGGAAACATATTAGGCTACATGGAGGGGGTCAGGAGACCTAGAGAGCTGAAATAAAAGCTATTTTTTGTGAAACTATAAGAATTAAAATTATTATATGATTAGCAGAGGCAACATAACTTTTTTTTGTAAATATATATATATATATATAATTTTTTTTTTTTTGTGGTACTTATTCATGGATTTAATCAGGTCCCTGATACATCCAGTGTATCCTATCTACAGGACCAGTCTGCGGCTAGTCTTGGCAAATTCAGAAACAAATCGATTCATGTCCAGACCTTTTGTGATTTTCTTTTCGTGTGCCAAAATGACCAAATCTCTCTTCCTTGAATGCAGCATTGATCTTCGGAGAGGGGTGAGAATGCGGCTCAAGGTAGAAAAAGAACTTTCACATGCAGCTGAGGACACACCTATGATGAGTGCTGTGACATACAGCTTATGCAAAATGGTGAAGGCCTCTTTGTACTGCTGAATGCACTTGCATACTTCAGAGAGGTTAGCATCAGTGGACAGTTTATTGAGCAACATTGCTTTTGCCACAGCAATTTCATTTTGCAAGGTCATACTATTTTGCTCTGTGCCTGCAAGCACTTGAAGTGGCTTCAGGAGAGAAGGGTCAAGGAAAGACGCTGATTTTGGTAGGAGAAATGATGTTGCCCTCATTAAATCAACATTTCTTTGAGAAAATCTCGTCTCCATCTCCACAATAGCCCTATCAAGGATGTTGAACATAGCCCTTTTAAAAGTCTGATTAGGAGCAGTTTGGTCATCAGAGTCACCACCATGCCCTATTGTAGACAAGATAACACTACTGACAAGTTGTGAATTAACTATCCGTCTTCTTTTAGGTGGGTTGATAGGCCTACTTCCACACTGAGAGAAATGCTCCTCCCAGAATGAGTCGCATCGCATCTCCTTCAGTGTGCCCAGGGAAGCTGTCACCACTTCCCCTGCAGTGCACAAATCCACTGTTTGGGACTGCAGAATTGAATTCGCTGGCTTCAGCGCACCAAGCACATGCAGAAGAAATTTGCCAGTGTCAAAGAAGTTCTGTCTGTTAAGCTGGGTCAAAAGACCACATGCCTCTGTGTTAATGTCAAATGGAGCACTGTCATCCTCTGCTATCTCAGACAGAAGCCTCCTGTTGACATCCTCATTGTGAACAATAGACTTGGTGACATCATAATGACTGGTCCAGCGAATTTCTAATAGTCTTTTCAGTGTGGGTGTACTGTATCTATTTGCAACATAATGTCTGTGACAGTGTTTAGTGAACTGGACCAGTCAAAGAACTTCTTTGCCACAGGTTCTGCATGCATTGCATGTACCACTGCCAAATGTAGTTGGTGGTTGTAGCAGTGCACATATGGGATATCTTTACCCACTTTGTTTTGCAGCAAAGCCTGCACACCGCCCCTCACTCCTGACATGACAGAAGCACCATCATAACACTGAGACACTAAATTGTCACCATTGTAACCCAGGTCAGACAGATTAGACAGAATTTGGTCACACACATACTCAACATCAAGCTGATTCAATTCAATGAGGCCGATTAGGTGTTCCTCTGGGATTGAGTTGCAGACAAATCTAATGATGACTGACAAATTCTCAATGTTACAACGATCCCTGGTACCATCACTTTTAATACAAAGGCCAGGAGAGTCGGCCTCCTCATATTTGGTCTGGATGTCTTTTAGTACCATTTTGGCAAGAGTTTGAATTATCTCGTTCTGAATCAAATTGGACGTGTATTTCGCGTTTTCGGGAATGCTTTTTGCGATCTCTGCGAGTTTAGGGTCTTTTTGGAGGGTGTAATCAAATAGCCGAATTAAAAGACCTTCCTCATCCCCACCCCCGGGATGGTGCCCACGTAGAGCAAGTTTATTAACCGCCAGAAACTGAATAACTTCCCCAATACTTTTTACATAATATCTGTTTTTTTCTATGTGAGTTTGACCAAGCTGGTGAACAATGCTATTATCGGTCTCTGTCCGGCACTGGTATTCCTGCCACGCAGACATGGCTCTGACATGCGCAGTGCCGGAGGCATGTTTCTGAAAACCACTGTTTGTTTATCAGCGCTTTTTTCCAATTGGTGTAGCCTACTTTTGTGAATGCGTCATCTCTTTCTGAATTGGAGACACTAAATTTACGGCAGGGAAAGCAAAAGCTGGCATCACGTAAGAGAGAATATTCGAGCCATGGTCGAGACTGATACCAGCCCGCATTGAAACACCTGAGAGCCTGTCCAAATGGGCGCTTAGGATAGCTACTTAGCTTGGGCTGGGATGGGCTATACAAATCAAAGTCAGGGGGAACAGACACACTAGAGCTGGAGGAGGATTGTCTGTTTTGGGGAGGGCAGAATGTTGCTGGCTCCGACACAGATGCAGAGCTGGAGGATGGTGCATGTGGATTTTGTGGAGGACATGCGTTTGGAGGATTTACCGTTGTGGATGCAACAAGGCTCTGCTCGGTGTCGGAAGCAGAGGTACTGGGCT
Organism: Rhinichthys osculus; assembly: GCA_029959095.1. Classification (NCBI taxonomy): domain Eukaryota; kingdom Metazoa; phylum Chordata; class Actinopteri; order Cypriniformes; family Leuciscidae; genus Rhinichthys; species Rhinichthys osculus. The sequence continues at coordinate 42,125,847 of JARWKJ010000007.1, forward strand.
TGTCAGAGGCAGCATGTTCACTGTTTGCTAGCAGGTGAGCTGAGCTCAACAGAGACAGCTTGTATGGAGGGCGAAGGACAAGGTGCCTGTTTTTTAATGAGCCACTTATGCATTTTTTATGTTTAATAAAAACTGGTCTAATTATTAAATCCAAAAGCCTACTTCATTGACTTCAGTCAGTCAGTGCCAACTTCAGTGACTAGAGACTAGCAACTTAAAGCTGCCGTCGGCAATATTTTTTTTATCATATTCAGTGAAATCGACACTATAATCTGACAGAACAACATAAATAAAGTGGTTTTAGAAAAAACCCCGAGCTTCTAACTCCACCTGGAGCTTGTTATTTGTTTTGTAAAAATCCACAGCTCCCGGTTCATCGGGTCCAATCAGCGCAGGTGTTAGATCTGACTGTCAATCACAGATCGGGCACACGCCACCCCTCGCGCACGTTACAATCACATGCACATGCCTGAAGTTCGCGGAGTAACGAAGAGTGATGGCGGAAAATCAAGTAAGCTCATTTAGAGTATAAATGACGTTAGCAATTGCAATCTATCGGTAGATTAGCCAGGACAGCATACCTCCAAATACTCCATGGTGTTGATGGATGCTGATGAGACGGGCGCGTTCCAGGGCTCTCAAGTTTTGAAGACAGGTAAGAGTGACACCCAGCCGACGGGGGTTGGATACATTTTTGTCATTGGTTGTTGCGTTAAATCTTACCCAGATACAATAGTGCTATTTTCTGATTGGCTATTGTGTAGCTCGACGAACAACACCAGAGGAAACGCACTTGATTCATGCCGGTTCCACAGTGAGAGCGGCGCGGCCAGAGTTTTGGGCGCTGCGGCATATTACATATATTACAAATAGTTTTTCAGCATGAGAAATACAATGTGTGGCGGGAGAGCGTGACAAAAGACCGAAATGAGTGACTGTCACGCTCAATGCGTGACACTTGAGAGCCCTGGCGTTCACTGAAAATCTGGTGCACACGCACTGACGAGCATGAACTGGGTGGGAGGGTATCCGTTGATAGTGGGGGAGGGGCATGAGAGTTGTAAACATTCAAAATTTTCCTAAATCCACTCAATCTGCCAGACTTGCCGACTGGAGCTTTAAGTGAGTGACTAGCAGCTAGCTAAGCAGCCTGAGCTACCCAACAAATTAATAGCCTGCTAAAATGACAAAAAAAGTGCACACAAAACTTAACTGTTCAACCACAAGAATTTCAGGAAAAGCTTATAAGTACACACTAGCATTAAATGAGAAAAGAACAAAGTTGTGATCAGTGAGACTTTTAACACGAGCTGCCAACAGATTCAAAATCTATATCGTCTGTGTGCAGAGTGACTGTGACTGCTGCGCTCTCTGGTTGTTAAAGTGATCCGGCAGCAGACTGACACACCCCCAATAACGGCCAATAGAAAAGCAATAGGTTAAAAAAAATTTGAATGAACGTTCTGGTTAAGACTGTTCGTTTTTTATTTAAGGGGCTACTGGAGGAGTTTTGAGATCTATAGTCAAAATAGACTTAGATAAATGTATTTATTTGCATACTTATATTTTTCACAGTCATCTTTTTACTTTAAGACCGGGGTAAAGCAAGGAAGACTACAATTTACCTCAACAAGGCGACATAATGAACGATACTAGTCTCATTCATGGAGGTGGAAAAACAAGTTCTTTGTGAAATGCAGGATTTATTGTATTAAAAATAATAATTTAAAATAATAAAAAATAATAAAAATTAAATAATTTTTAATATAAATACATGGTTAAATATTTTACCACTTGCTTGAGCAACTAAATATATTCTATATATAGCATACGCACTGCACACGGCTTTCTCTCATTCATCATTTGGCCATTTCAGTAGATTTACTCACTAACATTGTTGTGGAAACACATTTAGCGCATGGAAACTAAAATATGATATAGTATAATATGATAGTATCGTGCTACAGCGCACATTCTATCAGCTGCAGTCCCAATACTCGACGTACATTCACATCACATGTTAATGCAGCAGTAGAGTTAAACTCACAGGACACTGCACTTATTCGCAATCACAAAAGTTCATTATTTGCTCGTGCTTTAAAGCTTTGACAGGTAAACATTTCATTGGCGTTCTGTTCTCACATTATCATGCACTTTTTCTGAGTGCGTATACGTCCGAAGCACGCGCACACTGTCAAACAGCGCAAAACTGGATTTTTGTTGGGTCAGACCCTTCCGCTAGCGATGGGAAAATATGCACAAAACAATCCACTTTTATCTTAATTTATCATCAGATGGACAGATAATTTCCCCCAGCCTCCCCCTAGACACGCCAAAGTCTCCACCACAATAGTCAAGTCAAGTCAAGTCATCTTCATTTATATAGCGCTTTTAACAATGGAGATTGTTTCAAAGCAGCTTTACAGAGATAAACATACAATTTACGGTAACAGAGATTGTTTTGGCTTTATAGCGATTTTGAATAATGTTATTTCGGCTAAAGTTGGTTTTGATTGATTCACTTCCAGCAAAATTATCATACTGTATCATACAATACTGTTGCCGCGATTGCGGACAGGCTCTGATAACATGGCTCACTCGCACACTAGCTCTGCTTTTGATCGCACTGATTCAATGCGCTCTACCTCGAACATTTTGTATAGAAACATGAGGTTTTTTTGATTCAGGGATGAAGTATGACATGTCTGCCATTCAGTCGAGGGGAGGTCAAACGAAATTTGACACCCAATTTGACAAAATCGGCCGTTTTATTCAGTGCCGCATCTTGTCGAGTAAACTTGAACGTGGCGCCTAGAGGGTTAATGCAATTATCTAACCAACCAATCACATGGCAGTTGCTTCAATGTATTTAGGGGTGTGGTCCTGGTCAAGACAATCTCCTGAACTCCAAACTGAATGTCAGAATGGGAAAGAAAGGTGCGGCAGTGGCTCAGTGGTTCATGTGGGTTGTCTACAAACCGGAAGGTTGGTGGTTCAATCCTCGGTTCCACCTGACCAAGTGTCGAGGTGTCCATGAGCAAGACATCTAACCCCAGTTGCTCCCGACGAGCTGGATGGCGCCTTGCATGGCAATTGCAATTTTGAGTGTGGCATGGTTGTTGGTGCCAGACGGGCCGGTCTGAGTATTTCACAATCTGCTCAGTTACTGGGATTTTCACGCACAACCATTTCTAGTGTTTACAAAGAATGGTGTGAAAAGGGAAAAACATCCAGTATGCGGCAGTCCTGTGGGCGAAAATGCCTTGTTGATGCTAGAGGTCAGAGGAGAATGGGCCGACTGATTCAAACTGATAGAAGAGCAACTTTGACTGAAATAACCACTTGTTACAAACGAGGTATGCAGCAAAGCATTTGTGAAGCCTCAACACGCACAACCTTGAGGTGGATGGGCTACAACAGCAGAAGACCCCACCGGGTACCACTCATCTCCACTACAAATAGGAAAAAGAGGCTACAATTTGCAAGAGCTCACCAAAATTGGACAGTTGAAGACTGGAAAAATGTTGCCTGGTCTGATGAGTCTCGATTTCTGTTGAGACGTTCAGATGGTAGAGTCAGAATTTGGCGTAAACAGAATGAGAACATGGAACCATCATGCCTTGTTACCACTGTGCAGGCTGGTGGTGGTGGTGTAATGGTGTGGGGGATGTTTTCTTGGCAGACTTTAGGCCCCTTAGTGCCAATTGGACATCGTTTAAATGCCACGGCCTACCTGAGCATTGTTTCTGACCATGTCCATCCCTTTATGACCACCATGTACCCTTCCTCTGATGGCTACTTCCAGCAGGATAATATACCATGTCACAAAGCTCGAATCATTTCAAATTGGTTTCTTGAACATGACAATGAGTTCACTGTACTAAAATGGCCCCCACAGTCACCAGATCTCAACCCAATAGAGCATCTTTGGGATGTGGTGGAACGGGAGCTTCGTGCCCTGGATGTGCATCCCACAAATCTCCATCAACTGCAAGATGCTATCCTATCAATATGGGCCAACATTTCTAAAGAATGCTTTCAGGACCTTGTTGAATCAATGCCACGTAGAATTAAGGCAGTTCTGAAGACGAAAGGGGGTCAAACACAGTATCAGTATGGTGTTCCTAATAATCCTTTAGGTAAGTGTATATTGGGATGGCGCATTGTTTGAGGCGTATTTGTGCACGCATCAGATATGTCAATCAGCGAAATAAGATTGTTTAGTTTACATCAGCATGAACCGAAATTCACTCCCCAAAAAATCCAAAAGATTGCGATGCTATGATGTATAAATATCCCCCCCCCCCCACCTTTATGCTACATGTCACTTTACATAGTAATGATTAGAATCTGTCCTTAAAACATAAACTTACAATCCACTTTTTGCAAAAAGATCGCTGATAGTGATGATCTTTTTTCTTTCCCTTGTAGATAGCATGCCTGTGCGATGATATTCAGCCATTATATCAGACGCCTTCTTGGTCAGTAAGTACTGTAATGGTGGAGAGTCGTCCATCTTATCAAATTAACAGATCAAAAGTTGTTAAGAGTTTTTGATTTAGTAGGAATAAATGATTTAGTAGTTTTACTGCAGTGCTTAACTGAATGTTTTCAATCTGGGGAGGCTGAATGGGGATGACTTGTAGGGTGACCACAGTGGCAACATGCAGAGCCGGCCGAGCCACTAAGCGACCGTTGCAATTGCAAAGGGCCCCGTGGCCAGCAGAGGGCCCCCTAGAGTCACTGCTAGCGAGTGGGGGAGTGGGGTGGGGGGGGGGGGAATCACACAACAAAAGTAACGTAAAATAAATAAATAAAAATAAATGGACCTACAGCGCTCTTTATCAGGCATCATGATAAGCACAGAGTTGTTATTTATTTAGTTCTGTATTATGGCAAATCAACCGGGAGCTCCCCGCGAAGGCGCGCGCGCGTCTTGATCCCGACTGCCCCTATGATGTCACTCGTTGTGACTTGGTCAGTCAGTTAGCGACTCCGACGAATCGACGATGTCTGACAAGAAACGAAAATATCTTTCTGGCCAAGAAAAACGACAAAAAAGAGCCTGGAAGAAGAGAAGAAGCAAGAAGATAAAGGTACGTTCCTGTAGGCTTAATTTTCCGATTTCTGTAATATGGATAATCTGCACTAAAAGTCTTATTTTAACATTAGCCTAAATCGTGCTTGTATTAATTTTCTACAGTTGTTTAACTTACATGCTAATAACATGCTGCATAAAATTGGTTTAGTATTAGGCCTATACCATTTGCTGTGGTGTTACTGTTAAAGCATTTAACAGAACAATATAAACACAGTTTGGATTCTACACTAAAGGGCTAACATTAGTTTACTCCTTATGTCTCCTTAGGAGCACTATTAAAGTAACGTTATATGCTGCCAGTAAGCAAAGCTCCAGCTGTTGGTGAGTATAAAGGGGCTGTAAAATGATAACCTTCTGCATTTTAAAAATGAAGTCTAACTTTATGTATAATTATTTTCTTTATTTGGATTGGATTTTAATAGTTATATTGAAATGTTACCTTATTCTTAATATTGCTACTATTGATCTTCTTTGTGGTGTTTTAGATGTTATTGTTAATTTTGTTTATTTGAAAAATCTATTTATTATTTTATATAATATTATATTTAAATGTTATTCTATTTGCTCTATTTAATTTAAATTATATATATATATATATATATGTGCTGTAGTTTGTGACTCTTAAACTCTGGTGTCAATAAAAATGTATCTTTGTTCAATGATAATCACTTTATCTGTCTTTTTATTCAGCAAGTTAATCAGTGTGTGTGTGTGTCTTGCACTGCCATTCAGCTGCTCAGTGGTATTAATTTTCCTGTTAGACATCAAACATAGTATATACAGTATAATATAGTTATATAGTATGGTATAGTTATAAGGTAGTCATTGCTTTTCTTTAGGCCTTAAAACGGTCAAAGGGGCCTCCAACCAAATTTTGCTTAGGGCCCCCAAAGGTCTAGGGCCGGCTCTGGCAACATGAACTTGAAATTTGTCATATTCTTGCACAGTTGTGGTGATGTCACAATCAATGTAGTCATTGAAGTCTTTGTTAAATTTCAGAAACCGTTCTAACTGAACAGGATGGGGAAATTTTGAGTAAGTTTTCCAAAAGTTGTGAAGCATCACAGATGTGAAAAATCTTTTTGTATGTTTCTGTATTGTCTTTATAAATACAGACAAGTACAGCTTTGGTCCGTTGTCCAGTGACTAAAGACACAGGAGTCACTGGCCCAGGATCATCTTCAGATGGGTCCATTTGCTGTGTAATAAAAAAATATATACATTTAGACATAATACAGCAAAATACATATTTTATTTACTGATTTTTACAACATTTACACATAGAATTAGCTGATACCATAGCTAAATTCATTTCTCATCACAATTTAAGTTAGTTAATAAGCCTGCAGAAACACATTCATACACCAGCATCCTTACAAATCTGAACTACCTTTTCTCGGATCCATTTTTTTCCTTTCTTTTTTTCTAACACAATATCTAGGCCATATGAGCAGTGTTGGGAAGGATACTTTCCAAATGTATTTCGTTACAGAATACAGAATACATGCCCAAAAATGTAATTTGTAACGTATTCAGTTACATTACTCAATCTAAGTATTGTATTCTGAATACTTGGATTACTTCCACAAGTAATACATCATTTCCATTCAACTTTTTGCCTGCAACAATAGAATAATGACAAACAAATAATAATAATTAAAAAGAGTTTTGCTTTTAACACCTTTTACATGACACAGTTTCTTTTCTTGGCCATTGGTTAAAAGAATTATTTTTTTATTTTTTTACAGAAAAACACTATTTCAGTAAAAAAAAAAAAAAGATTTCAGTGCTTCTGATGTTCTCTTGTATAAGTCTACTTTCCTTATGTAGGCTTCTAGGTCGCTATCAAAACGGCAATCACTTGTTTAGCATTCATGTAAACACTACATTCAGTTTCATCAATCTGAATGAATTCAGTCCGATTGAAACAAAAGGTGTGCATAAACATAATGAATGACTGTAGAAAGCAAAAGCCGAATCCCCGACATTTTGGGTGATCTAGAAATGGGCGGCCGGACGCATTTATTTAGGTCCAAAAAGAAGACATGTCAGGGAAAAAGAAGACATGTCCGGGAAAAAGAGGACGTATGGTCACCCTAACGTTAATGTCAAATGGGGCTAGTCAGTCTTTCAACGGCTCGGGGGCTAGTAAATCAGCACATAGGAGAATGTGAAGTCGCACGTCAACTAAGCAGGTAGCTACCGGATATATAACTATAAAATAGCAAGGTGACCAGTAAAACTACAGCAGACGACTAACGTTAATAAAAAAATATTTTAAAAAATTACTTTAAAGGTGCAGTGTGGGATTTTTAGCGGCATCTAGTGGTGAAACTTGCAAATTGCAAACAGCAAGTCACTCGCGGACTATCCCTCGGTTTTCAAACTCGAATGAGAAGCTACGGTGGCCGACGTAAGACAAAATATGTCGTCGTCTGAGTCTGAGTCAGCAGCAGAGAGTAGTAAGTCAAGCAATGAGGTTTCTTTAGCGCTGTTTGTTCGCTTTCGGCTACGGTAGAAACATACCTTCAGACCTTCATAGAAGGGGATTCCCGCGCCTATGTAGATATAAATGTCTCATTCTAAGGTAATAAAAACATAACGATTCATTAAGTAAGGTCTTTATACACCCCTGAAAACATAGTTATGGATTTTATATTGCATCTCTGTCAATAGATCCTCAGAAATATTACACAATGCACCTTACATAATATAATAATAGTAATCAGCTGATTGTCTCACGAACGTAACCAGCACATTCTCCCCACAAAGCAAACCCATAATACAGCGAGGGAGAAGAACCACATGAAACTATGCAACTATATATTTTTTCTAACAGGGTAGTAAAAGTTTAGCTGGCTAATATGAGCTGTTACTGTGGCTGAGCTGGTTAAAGCGTTAAGCCTTGTTTAAACTCGACGCGTCCCCATGAGCCCAAAGGTGCGTGCGGCAAAAATAACTTGATTGTGACAGCGCGCGCGCCTCCGCATCCCCTAGACACCACTTACTACACACAATAGGCTTTTTTTCTCTGATTTTGGAAACTCGATCGACTTAAAATGCTTCCAAGATCGACGGGTTGGTGATTCCTGTAACTGTTTTACGGTCAATGACAAGAGTAGCCTACTAATCAGCTGTCTCACGAACTTAACCAGCACATTTATCCCCACATAGCAAAGCCATAACACAGCGAGGGAGAAGAATTAAGTTACATGAAACAATCCAACTACATATTTACACCACTGACAAGGGAAAAGTCACTACTCACGGTGTTTATGACTAGCTTCTTCTAGCTTCCTGCGGCTTCTCTTTCAATGTAGTGACGAAACGCGCTCTGTAACGCTGTTTGTTCGCGTTCGGCTACGGTAGAAACATGACGTCACAATATGGCGACCTTCATAGAAGGGGATTCCCGCGCCTATGTAGATATAAATGCCTCATTCTAAGGTAATAAAAACATTACGGTTTATTAAGTAAGTTCTTTATACACCACTGAACACATAGTTATGGATGTCATATTGCATTTCTGTTAATAGATACTCAAAAATGTTACACATTGCACCTTTAAGATGCTTCTTCAGGTTGGAGATGGAGTCTTTGGATGCTGAAAGGAGGTTAGTTGCTGGCAAGCAGAGGTTGCACTGCACAGTTATATTTCGTCCCCCTCCCTTCTCTTTCTTTAACGTAAAATACTGTTTAAATTTCCAAGATATAAATGCATTCTTGCTCTGCTGTTGTTCCGGCTCCATCTCTAGCTCCCGCTGCACCTCTTCCAACTCCATTGACTGATCACGCACGCAAACCGCGCATTTTTTTCGTTTTCATATTGGGGCTTCTGGGAAATTTTGAGTTGCCTTAATTTATTTAGAGAGTGAATAAACTCGTGAAACAGAGAAGTATCGTCATGTAATCCATTGATTTCAACAATGTAACTGTATTCTAAATACCAACTATTTAAATTGTAACTGTAACGGAATAAAGTTACTCATAATTTGTATTCTGAATACGTAACGCCGGTACATGTATTCCGTTACTCCCCAACACTGCATATGAGCTACACTCAAAAAAAGTGCTCATGGGCATTCATTGGATGACCATAAATAAGTGTTTTTAGATCAATTAAAATAATATACATTTATAAGCAGATGTATTTTTGTTTTTTTGAAGAAATGTAAATTACCTAGGTTGTACATGTAACGAGAGTGAATTTACTTGGATTAATGACTGAAATTAAAGCTTGTGGCCTGACCCTGCCTACTGCGCATGTCACTGAAATCTACTCGGTTACTATCGTAACCTCAGTTCCCTGAGATGATGATGATGCAGCTGCTATTAGACCAAGCAGTCTCTGAAACCTCTTCAGAGGCGCGCACTCGCGCGCCCTGAATGCGGATACCAGTGTCTGCACAGAGAGCGCGCGTTCTTGAGTGAGCCGCGCTTTCATTGTCACCGAGTCTAAAACCGTGCCCAGAAAGACCACAGTCTGGCTGGGATTCAGTTCGCTTTTGGCAACATTGATTGTGAGACCCAGGCACTTTAAATGGCTGAGAATCAAATCCCTGTGAACTATTAGTTCGTCTCTCGACTGCGCTAGCACCAGCCAGTCGTCGAGATAATTCAGCACACGCACTCCCTGGCTTTTCAGCGGGGAGAGCGCTGCATCCATACATTTCGTGAATGTACGGGGTGCCAGAGCCAGACCGAACGGTGTATTGATATGCCCTCCCCTCGAAGGCGAATCTCAAAAATGGCCTGTGACGAGGGTCGATCTGAATATGAAAGTATGCATCTTTCAGATCCATTGAAACAAACCAGTCCCCCGGGCGAACCTGCGCGAGAATTTGTTTGAGTGTTAACATTTTGAAAGGCCGTCTCATGAGAGCCCTGTTCAAACGCCTCAGATCTAGTATGGGTCTGAGCCCGCCGTCTTTCTTTGGAATTAGAAAATAGCGGCTGTAAAACCACGAATACATTAGCGCGGGAGGGACTGACTCTATCGCTCCTTTTGCTAATAATTCCTGAACTTCGGTGCGAAGCACGTGATTCACGCCGCTTCTCACCGATGTCTCGATAACCGCCTGGAATTTCGGGGGTCTGCGAGCGAATTGGAGCGAGTAGCCTCGCTTTATAGTGTTTATGACCCAACTCGACACACCAGGGATGGCTTGCCAGGCCATCACTCGTGTGGCTAGGGCGTGACACACTGAATGGGGGGGACCGCCTAACATAGGGGGACCTGATACCCTTATAATGTGATTTGTGCACTTACTGAGTGTTTGACTGACTATATAGGCTTTTGCCCGGGGGGAAGTCAGTGTTACAACAGGGCGGGGGCCGCCTAGTGAAGGGGGACCGTGAACCCGTGTGTTGTGATTGTGAAACATACTCTTTTTGTGCTTTATTTGGGTCGCCGTGAAAACGGCGTTTGTTTGCAGAGACGCGCTCACTGCTGTGGGCCTGTTTACAATAATAAAATCCCCAGCCGCCTGAACTGAACAGGGAGCTGTGGGAAGTTTTGCTGGTTTCTTCGAGGGTGGTCCGGCTAGCGCGAGACACAAGCCCTTTCTCTTTCCCCTCCGTGCTAGGACGACTTCGGAGGCGCCTGGTCGGCCACGGCGCTGGGTCGAGGGCCTTGACGCCTGGGGAGCGGGTAGCGCTTTGCGGGCCTTGACTGGCGCTGGCTATCAGCCGCAGGGCGGGGCTGAGAGGCCTGTTTCGCCGGCTTGGCTGGATGAGGCGAAGGCGGCGGCTTGGGCTTGCTGGACGCGGAGCTCGAACGTTTCGGCAGGAAGTGTCGCATGGCCTGGGACGCTTTATGTGCCTCCGTGTACCTCTCCGAGAATCCCTTCACCGCCGGGCCGAAGAGACCGGAGCTGGACACCGGGGCGTCGAGAAACCTCGTTTTGTCGGCCTCCTTGATTTCGGTGAGGTTAAGACACAGATGGCGCTCGAGCACGACCAAACTAGCCATATTTCTGCCGATGGCCTGTGCTGTAGACTTAGTAGCACGCAGCGCTAAGTCCGTAGCACTCCTCAGGTCCCGAAAGGTCTCCGGGTCCGGGGCAGCCTCGTCCATGGACCGGAGGAGTTTGGCCTGGTAGACCTGCAACACGGCCATCGTGTGCAGGGCCGATGCAGCCTGACCGGAGGCGGCGTACGCGCGTCCAGCGAGGGCTGAGGTGTTACGGCAGGGTTTGTTGGGATGAGCGGCTTTAGCTCGCCAGCTAGCTGCAGTGTTCGGGCAAAGATGAGCTGCCACGGCCTCTTCGAGGGGCGGCAAAGACTCATAACCCTTTTCCGCTGCGCCATCCACGGAGGAGAGCGTCGCGGAAACTGCGGATCCCACACGTGCTGAGTATGGAGCGCGCCAGAGCTTGGTTAGCTCCTCGTGGACCTCTGGGAAAAATGGCGCCGGTTTGTGCCGCGGGGCCTGCTGGCGCCCCTCCAGAAACCATCCATCCAGCCGACTACGAGGCGGCTCCTCGGGCGAGGCCCACTCGAGGACGAGGTCCGCGACGGCCTTCGTCAGGATCCGAAGCATTTCGGCATCGGAGTTCGTCCTGGTCGCTAATCCACTGGCCACCGATTGAGAAGCGGTGACGGGGTCGAGAGAGCCTGACGGGGTCGAGGTGAGACGGCGTCAGGAGACAATCGACGTGCAGGCGAAGTCTGCTGAAGAGAAGCTCGCTCACTGAAAGGCTTGTTCGACGGCGAATACTACAGTAAAAAGCTCAGGGACATGTGTACTGTCGCTGAAGGAGTAAAATCTGCTATAATGGCGAATTCGGGGGTCTATATAGGTTGGGCCACGCCCCCTCGACGGGCTCTGACGTTGGGCTAGCTCATTGGTCGTGCGTCAGATTCGCCCGCGCCATTGGATGTGCAGTTGCTGCAGCACAGCCTATGAGCGGGTCAGACGCTCAGTGTGCTAGCTGTGCAGCTGCAAATGCGTTTTACATATAGGCTTCAGTAAATCGAGGAAAAGGAGTTTCCCCACTGCGTATAGCTACGCAATACGAAGTGACCGTTCAAAAAGGGAACTGTGGACTGCGTGCAAGGAACTTTTTTGCCGCCATTCTTAAACTTTCGATGGATAGACTACTGCTAAAAGTTGGGTGAGTAAGCTATTTATGACATTTATAACAATAACAATGTAATTTCTTACCCAGTCACAGTTAAAATAAGTATGTTTTCCCCCTCTTTATGTGCACTTTGTTGGCGAAGCTGTAAGTTATTCTATGGTGAAAAAAAAACGTTTCTGTTGACAGTGAAATCATTCCGTTTAAATATTTCCCTGTATTTCTCCCGTGTTATTAATCTTTCTATAAATTTTTTTTTTTCAAAAAATCCCACTGGGCGCAAACCAGTTAAGCGGAAATCCCGCCCTGCAGCTAATTTCATTGGTTAAGGTTACAATAATGGGTAGGGATCACTGATATATATAGAATGACTGGATAGCTCATGACGTTATAAAGAGTGAAGCCACCGCGCCGCCAATATTGGTATTCCCTAGTGAGCTCACGCGTTCTATTGAATCAATAGGAAATTGTTAGCCTGGAACCACATGTTCATTTTCTCGTATTTGAGGCGTGGTTTACGAATGCCCAGAGCTGTTTATTGGGTGCTTAGAATGTCTATCAAATGCGCCTGTACGTAGCTCATAGCCAATCGTTTCGATTATACCAGATGACGTATGTAGAGCGACAGAAATTAGACGAGGGAGCATAGCGAGGGAGACGACGATGGCCGATGGGTCAGAGATTTATGTGTAGCCTACACGATGGCGTGTATCTAACGGCCGTTTCACACCGCATGCGTGAGCGGCGCGTATTTTTTCGGCGTGCATGTTAAGCAATTAATGCATTCACACCGGGAGCAGCGCGTGAGCGTCGAGCAGGAGCGGCGCGTGAGCAGCAGTGAGGCGGGGGTTTCGAATCTGTTTTTTGCTGCATTGCTCACGCTAAATTAAAGTGAAAGCACACTTTTGATGGACAAAAATAAATGTGATTTCACACAAAAATTGCCCAAAATGCACAGAATTAGCATGTCTAGTGAGTTTTAACAAGAACTTGAGTAGGCAAATAAAAGAAAATAAAGACTCTAAAATATTTATAGAAGATTTACCCGGTAAAAACTTGTTTTTAATTATTCA